>OY728163.1:549105045-549685737 GCA_963277665.1 Viscum album
AAGCTCACTTAGTCAATTCCTCCTCTAGCCTAGGATGGTTCTTAAAGAGAAATCAAACAAGGTAAGAATCACTGGGGAAGCTCACTCGATCTACCCTCCTGTAGTATATAAAATCTGAAGGCACTATGGGTAGCTCTCTCAGTCTATTCCCTGTGGCCTATAATTTCTAAGACTCACTGAGGAAGCTCACTCGGTCTACCCTTCTATAGTCTATAAAGTCAAAGACTCCCTGGGAAGTTAACTCGGTATATCCCTTATTGTCAATAGCACCAGGTTCTCTCAGCCCCATTCTAGTCAGTACATAATAATGCTAGAAGGCCAAAGTACACTTATAGAGCTACTTGGCTAACCAATGTACACCAATGGAGCTACTTGGCTAAATAGTCTACAAGGTAACAAGCATATAATGCAAAACACTCTATCCTATGGACACAAGGCATGTCAATAGTCATAACAGTCAAAGGATAACAAGACCCGGAGGTCGTAAACAGAGAAAAGAATGGGAAAAACATCCAAGAACAACAAATTATCCTCTAACATGATAAAGTTACCTCCACAAATGCATACAAGAAAGGTAGGAAAACAGAAAGGGGAAAAGGGTAAAAACTCAATACCCCGTTCATAGGTATTGGTGGAATTTTCACATAAAACACAAGGACTTTGAACGGTAAGGTACAAAACACCTACCTTGATCCAGGGAGATCAATATACTTGAACCACGAGGCATGATTCTCCTCATAACAGTTTGGATCTATGAAAACGCAAAATACGTTAAAACCACGATAACATAAGAAAGCTGAGGAATTGGAAAACAAGGCTCAAGTAGAAGGGATAACTCACCGCTGCGATTCCAACGTAAAGGATAGTGCTCGAATCGGAGAACGGATGGAGGAATGGTGGCTCGTTGAAGATCCTCGGATTCATGGTGCTCTCGGATGAACAAGACCTAGAAGAATATGTTTATCATGATTAGGTGCATCCCCGGTCCGTTTAATGAAAAAAAAGAATGTACAAGGCGTGTCCTTTTAGAGTACACGGCGTGTAGTGGATTTTTCTGTACTCCGCCAAAATCGGCCTCCACGTCATCCCTACAACTGTGTGTGTGGCCCGGACATGGCCAGTACACGGCTTCGAGCGGGAAAAGAGTACACGGCGTGTACTTGTAAAGTACATGGGGTGTACTTCAAAAATTTCCAGAAACTCCATTTTTTCCCAAAAACTCCAAAAAAATGAAGGCATGCCTGAAAATGAAGATCTGGGTTCTTACAAGCTTCCCCCTTAAATAAATTCCTCCCCGAATTTCCCTAGAGAGGCGGAGAAGAAGAAACCCTGAACAACTTCGGCCACTATGATCTTATCTCACCCTCCCACTCCCTGGTCTCATCCTGTACTCACCCATGTTGCCATTGCACCCGCACTAGAGGAACAGACTGCCCACAGAGAACCTTCGTACTGTGATCGACAATCCGGATAGGATGCTCCTCAAACGATGCATCCAATTTGAGCTCAACCTCCTCGGGCTGAAGGACATGTGACAGGTCTGAAAAGTAACGTTGGAGTTGAGAGACGTGGAAGTAGTCGTGCATGGCCCAGTACCTTTGAGGTGACTGCAACCGATAGGCAACCGGCCCAACTCTCTCCAAAACCTCAAACGGATAGACGTACCGTGGTGAAAGCTTACCCTGTCTCTGAATCCTCTTGTGTCCCAACCTCGGTGAAACACCCAGGAAGACCTGATCTCCGACCTCCAACTCCAGAGGTCACCTCCGCTGATCAGCAGAAGACTTATGTCAAGACTGTGATGTAGCAATCTTCTTCCGAATCAACTCTATCTTCTCTGATCTCTATTGAACAAGACGAGGTCACAACAGAGCTGCCTCTCCTACCTCCCGCCAACATAAGGATGATCGACTTGGCCTACCATACAATGCCTCGTAAGGTGCCATCTGAATGGTCTCCTGAAAACTGTTGTCATAGGTGATCTACATGAGAGGAATATGCTTCTCCCAAGAACCACCAAAGTCTAGAATGCATGCTCAGATCATATCCTCGAGCACCTGAATCGTGCGCTTAGACAGACCATCAGTCTGGGGATGGTATGTTGTACTCAGATGTCCTATGTAATCAAAGCCTTCTGAAGACCTTTCGAGAAACGAGAGGTACAACTTGCATCCCTGTCTAAAACAGTGGAGAATAGAACTCCATTTAGACGTACAATCTCTCGGATGTACAGTCATCCCAGATCATCAACACTGAAGGTATCCTTGATCGGCAAGAAGTGTGAAACCTTCATAATCTTGTCGATGAAAACCCAAACATCATCACTCCCCCTCGGTGACCTCGGTGACCCAGCCATGAAGTCCGTCATGACATTGTTCCACCTCTACTACAGAATGGGTAACTTCTACAAAATCCCCGCTTGTCGATGATTCTCTGCTTTCACTAACTGACAAGCACAACATCTCATGAGAAAACCAGCAACATCTCTCTTCATACATGGCCACCAGTACTGGCGATGAAGACCCCGATACATCTTGGTGATGCCATTATGAACTGCCCAAACTGAGGAATGAAAATCCAACATCAGCACCTCGCGTATGTCTGCTGGAACCCATAAGTATCCCTAGAAATGAATGATATCATCCTCTCCCACTATCCATCCAAGAAGAGGTTCCCCTCCTGACCCACTCTCCCATAGGACTAAGTCCTCTGAATCTGACAGCTGCCTCATCCGCACCCGATCAAGAAGTATAGAGGTAATAACTACATATGAATGGAAAGTATGTCCCTGCCTGTCAGGCACCTCCAGATGCATCTTATAGAATAGAGCCATAAGCTGCCACTCATTGTTGGCCTCTTGAACTACATGAATATGAGTTGTCCTGCTCAAGGAATCAGCCACTGCATTTCCCTTTCTCGGCGTATAGGCGAGATCAAAGTCAAATGACTAGAGATACTCAACCCACCTATGCTATCTCAGATTCAGATCATGCTGAGTGAAGATATACTTGAGACTCTTGTGGTCGGTGAAAACCACAAAGTTCTCTCCCAGAAGGTAGTGTCTCCAACAGCGTAAGACATGAACAACTACTGCCAACTCCAGATCGTTCGTCGGGTAGTTCCTCTCATGTGTCCTCAACTGCCGAGACCCATAAGCAACGATCCCAACTCCCTACATAAGAACAGATCCTATACCGATACCTGAAGCATCATAGTAAACAGTATAGCCCTTGACCGGCTCTGGATAGACTAGTATCGGTGCAGACATCAACCTCTCCTTCAGCTCCAGAAAGGCTGACTCACAAGAATCTGACCATAAAGACTTCGCCCCCTTCTTGGTCAGACCTGTCAATGGTGCTGCTAGGCAAGAGAATCCTGTATGAAACGCATGTAGTATCCAGCCAGCCCTAGAAAACTTCTCACCTCAAAGACGTTCTTCAGTTGTTCCCAGGAAACTATAGCTCTTACTTTCTCTAGGTTCACTGAATCTCTTGTCTCTGAGATAACATGACCTAATAAGTGAATCTAATCCATCCAAAAGTGGCATTTCGAGAGCTTATAATATAAATGATGCTCACTCAGTGTACTCAGAACAATTTCAAGATGTATGGAATGGTCATGTCCGGTGTGAGAGTACACCAAGATTCCGTCCACGAAAACCACCACAAAGGAGTCTAAGTACGGATGGAACACTCGGTTCATCAGTTCCATGAAAACCACAGGCGCGTTCGTGAGACCGAACGGTATGACTATATACTCGTATAGACCATACCTGCTCCTAAAGGCTGTAAGAGGTATATCAGATGGTCTAATGCGCAACTGACGATAGCCGGACCTCATGTAGATCTTCGAGAATACCCAAGATCCTCGAAGCTGATCAAAGAGGTCATCAATCCTTGGCAAGGGAAATCGGTTCTTTACCATTTACTGGTTCAAATTCCGATAATACACAAAAATACGAAGGGTATCGTCTACCTTCTTCAAAAACATGACAGGAAAAACCCAAGGAGAAGTATTGGGTTGGATGAAACCCTTTGCCTGCAACTCCTCCAACTGCTTCTTGAGCTCCTGCAATTCAGGTGTAGCCATCCTATAAGGAGGAATGGACACCAGTACTTCTCCTGGAATGAGCTCAATCGAGAATTCTACCTCACGCTCTAGAGGAAAACCTAAAAATTCCTCTAGAAAGACATCCCTAAAACGATCCACCACTGGAGGAAAGTCTTATTGTGAAGTCCCCTGGTCATCCAGATAAAGGCTGGAATTCTGGGCTATAACTTCCCCTAGCCCATGATTCTCTAGCTTAGCTCTACCCACCTGGACATCCCACTCGCCTCTATGAAGGAAACATCCTCCCTTTGGTGATGTGAAACTCACCCTACGGCGATAGAAATCGACGACTTCTTGGAAATGAACCAACCAGTCCATCCTGAGAATGACGTCATAGCCCGTCATATCTAGGACATAGAGGTCCCATAAGAAGTGACACCCCACAAACTCAATAGGGAACTCTCTACATTGACGTATGTAAGATGTCTTCGTTTCCAAAAGCGTGTCAAGAGTCAACAAGTCGGCAGATGAAATGATACAGAGCCCAAGGCTCTCCACAACTGCAACAGAGATAATGCTATGGGAAGTACCAGTATAGAAAAGTGCTGAAGATATAAATGAGGATACTATGATCATACCTTGATCTGTAGAAGGGCCGGGATCCTGCTCCTGATAGGTCTTCTCCACAGCGAAATACTGTCCTGCACGGCGGCCCTACGCCCCTGGCTGACTACTCTGAGCTGATCCACTCTACTGTCGCTGATGACCTGGTGATTGACCACCATGGCCGCGACCCCCACCTTGGCCCGAACAGCTGGAAGAACTCCAGTTCTTGGATTGGTGGGAAACTGGTGAAGCATCTCCAGAACGCGGGGTCATAGAGGAACCCATACCACCAGCTGAAGGTGAGAAGATATGACAAAAGCACTGAAGATGTCCCATCATGCCGTAAGATAGGAAGTCCATCGGATCCCTCTAGAATTGAGTCCTAGTTTGTGCAATCCTACCGCACTGGTATCATACAACCTGGCTACCAGAAGACGCACCTCACGTACCCCAATCTCCTCGAGAAGACTCTCTACGACGCTTCGTACTGTCTATAGGAGGGACACCAACTCTGGATGACGAACCGCCCTGGTTCACTACTCCAGAATCCCTCAGATTGCGCTCAGTGATCAGCGCCTGGTTGATGTTGGAGGATATAGAATTCATCTAGAAGATATTAACCTGGGAACAGATCTCCTTCCTGAGAGTGTCCTTGAACTTCCTAGAATGAAACAACTCATCACCTGCTAGGATCGGTGTGAAACACTGTAGCTCAGTGAAACGATACAAGTAATCCATAACAAAAAGAGTACCCTACTGCAAACTCATAAACTCCCAGGCTCGATCATCCCTCAGGGTCTCCGGATAGAAGTAGTCATAGAAGGTGCGTTGAAACTCGTCCCAAGACATACCCTGCTGACGCCCTGACTATGAGATCACCTCCCTCCACCTCTTGGAAGTGTCTCAGAGCATATTGGTGGCTATCTTTACCTTCTTATCTAGGGGTATCTCTAAATTCACAAATATTGTCAGGGTGGACTCGAACCACGACTCTACATCCTGGGGACCTCTATCCCCTGAGAAAGTAGGAGGATGTTGCTGCTGAAAAACCCTCATCAACTCAGCCATCGATGGGGCAGGAGGTGGCACTCCCTAAAAAGACTGCATCATCCTCCGGAAATCGTCCCTAAACTGCGCATCAGCGCCTACGATGGGTACAACTGCTGGTGCCAAGGCTGGCACAGCATGGGGATCTACAGGAGGTCCCTCATCAGCCATATCCGGTGTCTGATCACCATCTGGAAACTGACATATGACCAGAGGAAGACTCGGAGGCATAACTCTGAATGATCAAAAGAACAACTTATATCAGGATTAACAAAGACTGAAAACACAGTAGTACCAAATGGGAACAAGGGAAAGAAACTATCATGTTTTACAAAACATGACTACACGGTGTGTATAAAAACTACATGGCGTGTCTTATTTAGCCATTAACATGGGCGTGTACCCCTGCTCGAAAAGTCGTGTAACACCTCATGCTACACGACGTGTATAAGGACTATACAAAGTTTACTTGAACTATAAAACCCTGCCCGAGTCTCCTTACACGGCTAACCCACACGATCCAGCTAACCCAAAACTACACGATGTGTTCCCTAGTGACACGACGTGTACTAGACACGGTCTCGGTGGCCCATGTTGTTAGTTACAGGGCCATCTACATGGTTGGCACTTACACGACATGTTCCGAACAAACACGGCGTGCATAGGAGAAGTTGACACCATCCGGTGTTTTTCGTGACATGGCTGGGTACCTGAACAATACTACACGGCGTGTTCTGAACACAAAACGGCGTGTCTAAGAGAATGTAACGCTAACCCGTGTTGTTCATGAAATGGCCGGGTACACGGCTCCGAAATACACGACGTGCACCTACCGTAGAGGACGTGTTCCTGATGTTATTTCTACAACACCATGTTCCTGTACACACAGTCAGTAACACGGACTAAAAACTACAAGGAATGTAACCAGAAAGTACAGGCTGTGTATTCTGGGTTTTTCTGGGCAGTATCTCAGAAACTGCACAGAATCCCAGAAACACTGAAACAAGGAAAAGAGGTTCCAAATTCTAATCTATGAGGGACCATACTCCCCAGGAATCAAAGCTTGTCATCTCCTATAGTCATCTAAAAGAGGAAACATGATCATGATCCACCAACTTCGGATTCAAGAGGTCCTAGAACACCTCAAGAATCAAAATTTGGCATTCACTTAAGAAAAGTACAACACAATCAATTTCTCTATCACAACAATAGGGGTTCTATCAATCATATATCACAACAACATGCATAATATACACAGAGTATATTACAACAACATGAAATCGCTAATGCACCCTAGATGGCATGGCAAGAATGCGGGGCATGTGCTTTCTAACAAGTGCCTATATGATGCATGAGATGGAATACCCTCATCTCATTAGGTAGTGACAAAAATAGAACCATAATATCAAAACAACAATAGCACAAAGCAGGTGAATCACTCTAGGTGAAATCATATCAACCATAAAATCTCAAAACCAGAAAACTCAAATAAATGAGGTAGTATGGCGTTTCCCTGTACACGGGTTAGGTACTCCCGGGCATAACTTATTACCAAGTACTGAATCCATCCTATCCCTGGCTAAAGTCTCCAAACAGTAATGCAAGAGAAAAGAATTCATCTGATAACACTTTGTAATGTCCCAGTTCCGGAAGCCACCTAGAGGCGCCCCGTACCCGGTTGGCCACATAACCTCAACCACATTTCCCCAAACGCCAGAGGCTGCTGACTAGCAGCGAGGGCCTTGGGTGTGACAGTAGGGAAACTATGCCCTCATTGGAAGAGTACACTGCGGAAGAAAAATAAACATGCAATAGAGGAAGCGGTGATAACCAACAATATAAACAGCGGAATACTAAATCAATAAACCGGATCTGATATGTATGTATGAAATGATGCATGATACATATCTAGTAAAGCAGAAAAACAAGTCACAGTGCTGGAAAACACTACAATACCAAAAAAAGTACAAAAGAAAAGAAAACAGCTCCTCAGAATCGCAAGACAAATCTTGGTCCCATGCTATCCTGCTCGAAGCAATCAAGTACCAGAAGTCGAAGGGTGCTTGCCTTTGTCTATACCTGCAACAACATAGTCTGTTTGGGCCCAAACACATGACCCAAACAGGTTGTGAGACTAAATCTTAGTTGGAATTCACCTGAAGATATGTGCCTAACATTCAGTGTGTATATGGAAGGCAAAAGTACAAGAAGCAGTAAATAACAACAATAAAGCAATAGGCAGTAACATTAAGCAGTAAAGCAGGATGATACACAACAGTAATCAATCCACAACCAACAACAGTAGTGAATCAAACAGCTAACAAGCAGGAAACCCTATGGGAAGTACTCGCAGACATCCCCTCTGGTCCTATCTAAGAAGTACCACAACCCTTTGGGCAGTGCACTCAGCCTAACCCCTATGGCTTGGTCATACGAATTTGTATGACTCTCTAGGGTAGCTCGCTCGGTCAATTCCCCATATAGTCTAGTGTAGTCAGGGACTCTCGGAGGAAGATCACACGGTCTAACCCTCTTAGCCCCAAGGTCTAGACACTCTCTGATTAAGCTATCTCGGTCCATTCCTCTTATAGACTCAGGTATACCACAGACTCTTTGAGGAAGATCACTCGGTCAATTACTCCTCTAGCCTGGGAAGGTTCTTAAAGAGAAATCAAACAAGGTAAGACACTCTGAGGAAACTCACTTGGTCTACCCTACTGTAGTCTGTAATATCTGAAGGCACTCTGGGTAGCTCAATTGGTCTATCCCATGTGGCCTATAATGTCTAAGACTCACTGAGGAAGCTCACTCGGTCTACCCTCCTGTAGTCTATATAGTCAAAGACTCTCTGGGAAGTTCACTCGGTCTATCCCTTATAGTATATATAGCACCAGGTTCTCTTAGCCCCATGCCAGTCAATACATAATAATGCTAGAAGGCCAAAGTACACCTATAGAGATACTTGTCTAACCAAAGTACACCTATGGAGCTACTTGGCTAAACATTCTACAAGGAAACAAGCATATAATGTAAAACACTCCATACAATAGACACAAAGGATGGAAAAAGTCATAACGATCAAAGGATAACAAGACCCAAAGGTCGTAAACAGAGCAAAGCATGGGAAAAACATCCAAGCACAAACAATTATCCTATAACATGATAAATTTACCTCCATACAAGAATAAAAGAACGGAAGGAAACCAACAAGGGAAAAAAGGGTAAACATGCAATACCCCATTCACGGGTATTGGTGGAATTTGCGCATAAAAATCAAGTACTTTGAATGGTAAGTCACAAACCACCTACCTCGATCCAAGGAGATCAATATACTTGAACCACATGGCTTGATTCTCCTCAGAACGACATAGATCTACGAAAGTGCACAAAATGTTCAACCCACGATATCATAAGAAAGACGAGGAATTGGAAAACAAGACTCAAGAAGAAGGGAGAACTCACCGCTGCGATTCTAACGCAATCGACAGTGCTCAAATCATAGAACAGACGGAGGAACGGTAGCTCGTCGAAGATCCAGGGATTCCCAACGCTCTCAGACGGACAAGACCTGGATGAAGTTGTTTATCGTTATTAGGCACAGCCCCAATCCGTTTAATGAAAAAATAATGTACACCGCATGTACTTTTAGAGTACACGGCGTATAGTGGATTTTTCCATACTCCGCCAAAATCGGCCTCCACGCCCTCCCTTCACATCGTGTGTGTGGCCCAGACACGGCCAGCACACGGCTTCGAGCGGGAAAAGAGTTCAAGGTGTGTAATCGGAAAGTACACGGCGTGTACTTCAAAAATTTCCAGAAACTCCATTTTTCTCAAAAAGTCCAGAAAAGGGAAGGCATACCTGAAAACAATGATCGAGGTTCTTACATCATTTAATGAAATAAGTAATCCATTGACAGAAGAATGTTGTGTCTTGTGCCTAAAAAATATATTTTGGGAATTGATATATAAGGAAAGGGAGAAGATAATCCATGAAATGTATTGATTATAGAAATATATTTATCAATGATGGTCATTAATTCAAAATAAATAGTACGAGGTGGTGATATTGAACTTTTTTTGGAAGACAATTCAAAATTTATTCATTGGAAAATACATTAATCATGTGAAATGATCTAATATTAAACAGAATTTCCTTAGTCTAAGATAGATGTAAGAGGAATGTTTTATTGAATATATGGAAAATAATACAATATTTTCATGCTATGATATTAACTACGTACACAACTTGATAATTAATATTAATAAATTCTCTGATGATCTTATGTTGTGCCTCTAAATGTTAATAGTCTCTCAATTTTTTTCCTCGTATGAAAATATAG
Organism: Viscum album; assembly: GCA_963277665.1. Classification (NCBI taxonomy): domain Eukaryota; kingdom Viridiplantae; phylum Streptophyta; class Magnoliopsida; order Santalales; family Viscaceae; genus Viscum; species Viscum album. Next base: position 549,115,091 of record OY728163.1, read on the forward strand.
TATGAAGTGTTATTCAGATGGATAAATAATTCTCCATGTTATATATTTTATATGGAAATAAAGATAATAAGATGATGAATAATCCCAATCAAAAAAAGAAATTATATTAATGAAAATAAGGGAATGATGGAATCCATAAAATGAGTTAATTACAGAATAAAACACCTAGGTACATAATTATGTGGAATGGAAGTTTTGATTAAGTGTAGAGAGAATATAAATCAAACATATCAATGTAAGGGTGAGGAAAATGTCTCAAATGTTTATTGTTTGAACTATAATGAGATGTGGAAGTACATAAAATAATTCTCCAATTAAAAAGGGAATTTATCTTAGAAGAATTATATGTGAGGAATCTAATTTGTATGCAATTACTAAAACTAAATATAACATCTATTAGATTTTGATAGTATTTACTTTGAAAAAAACTCACATTTAGCTGATGATTTATTTGATTTTTTATCTTCACACTCTTTTATATCATCCACATTTTTTAAAGTAAATTTGATATTTCTTGAGAACCATAAGAAGGAAATTTCCAATAATGAATCTTATTGAAAATATTATTAAAATGAAGATATTTTAGTTAGATTCTATTGTGACACATAAACAAACCCCATTTTTAAAATAGACTAGCATACCTATGTTTTTCTTTGATATAACCCATATTTTGTGTGGTTTTTTTATTAAAAAAATTAAATAAATTTTAAAATGATAAATATTGAACTAGTTGTATTACTATTTAATGATAAATTTATTTTATAATTTTTATAGGTGTTATTATTGATGTTTTAGTAATTAATGTGTCACTTCATCATAAAAACATTTATTCATATTGAGTATTTTATTACATTTTTCAAATCATTTTTCATATATGTGAAATAACATATATTTCTTTAATGGATCTTATGATCCATTAAAGTTTTATTTTTATGGTTCAAGCATGAAAATTTCCTTGAATTGTTAATAATTAAAATGTGATGTGGAAAATGATAAAATTACTCAATAAAATATTATTAATTATAATATTTAACGAAATAAATAAATTATATAATTTAATATTCTCAATAAAAATGTATAACAATCCAAAAAACAATATAAGAGAACCATTGTATATAAATTTTACCATATTACATTTGTTTCTAATAAATTTATTACCTTATTTATCTTTTTTTGATTTAATTTTTATGGTCATTAACATTCTCATGATCCTTTTCTATATTAGAGTCAATTATTCCTTAATTTTTTTTTCTTCCACCTACATATCCATATTTTCACATCCCACTATTGTTATCATTATCTAGTGAACTAACTATGTGTAATTTCTTGAAAAAATATGCTACCCACTTCACCTTTTTTAGGGATGTTTTCAAATTCCATTATATGAGGATCTCTCTTGACAATCCATTAGTTGGAGTAAATCTTACATATAATTTGGGAAATTATTTCCCTTCAACAGGAAGGATTACATCATTGAGAACCTAGGTATCATGGAAGGTACCCTTCCTGTCACCTACTTAGGAGTCCCCTTATTCTGGGGTCGTCCAAAATCTATATACATTACTTCTGTTGTTGACCAGGTTTTAAGCTAGTTATCCTCCTAGAAAGGAAAATACCTCTCTATGGCTGGTAGAATATGCCTTGTTAATTCTACTATCATCTATAAAATGGTTTACTCCCTCATGATTTATAAATGGCCAGTCTCTCTTCTAAAAAGAATTAATGTTTTTATAAAAAACATTGTTTGGACAGGTAGCATCCTTGAAAGAATTCTAGTCACCATCCCTTTTTCTACTTGTTGCAAGCCGATAGAAAATGGTGGGCTGGGCATTAAGAACCTTAAACGTTTTAATGAAGCTCTCCAAGCCAAGTTTACATGGAACTTGATTAATCAGAATGACGATGCCCTTGAATATCTCTGTAAAATATTCATGGAGAAATTAAAAAATAGAAATTTTGGATATGTCAATTCCTCAATCTTTCCTTCCATAAAAAATTCCATCCCTAACATCATGGACAATTCTAGGTGGTTAGTCAATGTGAACTCTACTCTTAATTTTTGGACTTCTAATTGGACTGGCGCACCTCTAATTTCTATGCTTCCCTCTCAACCCCCTCCTGATAGTATTAACCTCACTATTCAATAGGTGATGCACTCTCAAAATATTAACCTACCTAATTCCATTATAAATATTATTGATGATAATTCCTTACCTTTCTTGGATGACTGCCTCATTTGGGAACCTATCCACAATGGAGTCTTGAATTTGAAAAGATTTTATAATCACAAATTTTCTAACTCTGACCCTATTTTTAATTGGTTGAAATCATTTGAAAAACCATAGATCAAGCCTTCGTGATTAATCCTCTTTTGTAATATTGATCATAATCATATTCTTACAGAGGTCTCCATTCAATCTTTTGGTATTCAACATTGCTCACAATGTCACATGTTCCATCAATACAGGGAGGATACTAATCACCTTTTTTTATCCTGTTCCACCGCCTCTGCACTCTGGAATTATGTTACTGACCTATTTGACTACAGATGGATATATTTAGATTCTATTATCGACCAACTGAAACGTTCTGTGGAGCACGACACATTGAAGAAAATCAAAAATCTCTTACTCTATGTGGTTGCTGAACTCCTCCACATTATCTGGTATGACATGAATAATATTATTCACAAAAAATTTTCATTCAATCTTAATAATGGTATAACGAGAATTATCATAGCCATCAAGGACGCAGATTTGATCCAAAAGGCACCTTGTGACAACTCTGTTGGTGATTTCATGATCCTATATCGACTCCTCATTGATGGACTCCACCCAAAACCACGTTAGACCCTTGAAATATTTTGAAAAGATCCCATCCCTGGATGGATCAAAATCAATGTTGATGGTTCCTTCAAAGTAAATCAAGGTCTAGAAGGATATGGAGCTATTTTCAGAGACTGCCTGGGACATTGCCATGGATGCTTCTATGGAAGGTGTGGTAATGCCTCCTATCTCGAAGCAAAATGATGGCCATTATCCAAGACATTGAATATGTTAAAACTAAATACTTTAATGACATATAGTTTTATAGTGACTCTACCACCATTGTACAATCCATTTGGACTGGGATGATCTATCATGCCCGGAAGCTTACATCTTGATGGATGAACTGTCTGCATATGCTTAAAGATATTAGACACATTGCCACTCATACTTACCGTGAATCAAACACACTGGAAGATGGTCTTGCCAAAAAAGGAATCAACCAACACAATACATGGAATGATGACCTACCGGTTGGCCTTCTTCCTCTATCTGTTAGATATTATAATAAAATCCTTCATTTATGTCTTTTGTAACTCCTTATTTATTTTTAATAAATTGTGTCTTGGTCTTTGACCAAGGCATTACCTTAAAAAAGTAATGTATTTTGAAATATTAAACCATTTATTTAAGACATAAAATTTTTGAAGATGAAGTTTGTTTTAGGGGACATTTAATGTTGTGAATGTATTCTTAAAGGAATAATAATCCTGATTACTTTCTTATCATGCAACAAAGATCTTTAAAATAAAAATATTCTAGAAAACTAATTTATAAAATGTTAAAATTATAAACTAGGTGTTATATTTGAGGAATAAATTAGAATGAACATATTTTGAAAATTATTTATAATGTAATTATTATATTCAGATCTACTTATTAATTAAAAATAAATATGTACTCAATTTTTAATAATGTCATTTATGCTTCAAAAATATTTTTTCATCAAAAATGGATTTATTTTTTGTTGACATTATAGTTAATTTAAAAAAAAAGTTTGAGAAAATATTTTAGTAAACTAATATAATTTTTATCCATTATATGTATATTACCACATGGTTATTTTTTGGTGGTTTTTTGAAAATATTTATTTTTTAGTGAATTTGGTAGAATAAGGAATTTTTTTAAAACTATCACTATGTTTCAAAATATCATATATTTTAAAAGAAATTTTTTTTATATAATTTAATAATACAGTAACATAAGTATCATTTAATTACAACTAATTTAATTAACTACATTGAAATAAGTATTATACATGATTTTTTAAGTGGCCATTTTTTGGCTTTATTTTTTTTTAAATTAAAATTTGTTGTGATTTACACCATTATATTAATAATCATATATTCCAATTCCTAAAATTAACTATTAAAAAATTTATTCTATATCTGTAATAAATAAAATAACATATTGAAAATAAATGCATTATATTTTTGTTCATTATGAATAGTTTTAGGGGTAAATATTTTTCACCTATTTAGGCTAAAAAGGGTAAAAAAAGGTTAAAACTAATATTTTGTACCTAAAATCTTGATAAAACTTTTATCTATTTTTTTAGATGAGTTTTATTCAACAAAAATAATACATGACTCAAAATGTTTTAATCTATTTCCACTTAAAAATCACTCTAATTGTATATTTTCTTAATTAAAGGATATTTACCAAAATAGAATTATCTTTATTCAAATATTTATTATATATTTAAATTGGGATAAATGGATGTTGTGAATAAATATAAAATATTATTTTGAACATTATTATGTTGTTTTTATGATGGTAATTTAATTATATATTTTAGTGATGGTATAATTACAATAAATTAGTATACAATTAAAATAAAATACTTATGTAATAAGTAGATAATTATAGATAGATTATATTAAAAAGAATACAATTAATATTTTTTGGATGAATTATAGTATCCCATGAATTTAATGTTTAATTTAAAAGTATAATTAAAGGAAAAAAATATATTTGAATACCCATTTTTTATGTCATTCAATTAAATTTAATTGAACATTCCCAAAATGATTTGAATGATATTTTTTATAAACAATATTTTATTAAAAAATTAAAAATCCAAAAAATTATTTAAATAGGATATCTGGGATATAAAATGATCAAATATTTCATCCATGGACCAATTTTGGAAAAATTTCCATCATATAAGTAAAATGTTAACCCATTAATAGTGAAAAAGGGTTACCATGTTTAAAGTTAAAAGTGTTAATAAGGGGGTAAAACCAAATAATAGGTTTTAATGAAGCCCAAACTAGTAAAAATTTAATTTGATGATGATATTTACACCATTTAATCTTCTAAATATGACATTATATCCATTTGGTTTCACATTCACAAAAATCACTTTATATTATTTTAATTTTTTCAATCAATCAATGTGGGTCCATCCCCTTAATTATAAATACAGCCCTCTTCTCTTTATTTATTCACAAACATTGATCACTATGGCTAAGTGAATCCCTTTGCAAAAACTGTTCGAGAATCCTTCCCTTTTTCATATTATTATTATATTCTCCTAATATAATCTTATAAAGGATTATGGTGTAATGCAAATGATTTAGCTCACATAAAAAGAGATTAAATGAACTTTTGAATCATGTTGGTCCTAATGTAAGTTATTAACTCACAATATCATCCTTATGCAAGAATGTTTCTATTTAATATTGCATTGGAGAAATTATATGATCTTTATATATTAAAACAAATAAATTTTATTATCCTTTTGATATTTATGTAAGTTATAATTTATTCTTTTATTTACCTCTATCCATGTACTCAATCTTGTTACTAAAATTTTATGATAATCCCCGGTATTAATTTTCCATTCAGTTGTGAATATTTCTCATATATAACTGTAATGTCAATAATATGGTTTTAGGATTGTTTTTAACATTATAAAATGGTTATGTAATGTCATTTTTATTCATTTTTTACTTTTAATAAAATAATTTCAAATGAACCTTCATGACATTTTCTGAACTAGGTACTCTTACTAAATATGTGAATGGAATATTTAGTTTAATGTTTACGAAATGAATGGGTTTTTTAATTTTTAATATTATTCATTAATATGAATAATTATTTACACTTTTCTACGTTTATTTTCAAAAAAAAATTCCTGTTATTTTTCAATTTTTTATATTTTGAATATTTCGATTCAAATTGAAAACATTATTTTTCCTCAAAAATAATCTTGTGCTCTTTAAAAAGTATTTTAGTCTATATAAAATACATTCTATAAATCTTGATTATTAAATTGGATATACTCAAATGATATCATCCACTATATTACACTTTATTGATTGTTTCCATGATGAACTATTTATTTATTTCGGAAAATTATTACCATTCTATTGGTAAGTTTTCAGTATGATAGATTATGTTTAGTATGTGTTGAATTATTTTTTAATTAATACATATAGTTAATTCATTAGACATAGTATGATATGGGTTGGAATCTCTATAGCCCATATATTTTCCAATAGTTCCCATGATAGAAACTAGCCATGTTATTTGGTGTATTCATGTCTAATTATTTATGTTTTTTTGAAATTGTCCATAACATTATTTTTATAATTTATTGTATAAAGGACTTGAAAGAATGATTATAATGTAAATCAATATTTATGAATGTTTTTATAATTTTTCACTATTTTATTTATGTTCTTATGAAATCCATGGATATATTTCCCTTTTATGATATTAGATAATGACATATTGGATTATTTCTATATTTTTCATATCATTCATGATTTATTTATCCTATGATATAATCTATAGAGAACATTCCATATTGAGCATGTCAGATAATCATTTATTATGTTTTCCTTTGCACTGGGTACTAGGAAGAGATTTATTTCTATATCAAGAATATATTAGTATAAATTATTAAGTTATCACTACAATATTGAACTGTATTTCTATTTTTCAAATGTAATTTGAAAATAATGTATGTATCTTGCCTCTGAAGACTACTAAACTATATGACACTTATCGATATTATCTATAATATCATGTTCCAATAATGTAAAATAACCACTATATCCATGTTACTAGAGTTTTGGAGTAATATTTAGAATTTTTTTAGACATGAATGATTAATTAAATTCCCTTTTATTAAATGATTCTTCACCAATTGAATTTTGTTTCCAATGTTAAAATAAAAAACATAATAACCTATCATCATAATGTTTAAATTTTTTACTGGTGTATGGTTAATTTAGTTTTTGGTGAGTGGATACTGAATTTTTAAACCTTTATTAAGTTAGTTATATGGAATATATTTAATATTATCATTATGAAATGATTATTTTAAAACTATTCATAAGTGTATTCATGTATCCATAGATGTATTCATTCCACAAACTTAATCAATTCATAATGTATCATGATCATGTGTAGGTACTTAACGTATAATTTTACTTTTGTTATTTAAATATTGTAATACCTTGAAAATAAATTTCATGTTTGTTGATGACTGAAAACAATTTTAAAATTAATATATAGACAAAATTATCTTTCTTTTTGTAATGATAACATTTTTATGGTCTCTTCCCTTTTACATGTTTCATTCAATAATTATAAATTAATATCTAGGACATAAACTTTTTGTCTATTATCTCTAAATTTTGTAAAATTTAATATTTTATTAGTGATAACCATTATAAGTTTTATAGTTTTCTAAATAAATAAATCTATTTAAGTTGAGAATCATAGTTTAAATCATTTTAATCTAATATTATTCACATTATTGAACACAGAATTCTGAATTTCATATCATGTGTTATATTTTTCTCATGATGTATAGATTGAATGTGTTATACATTTATTATAAATATTTATATTGTTTATTTGATTTAAATTCATTGGTATTAATGGAAATTTTTTATAGTAGCCTATTGAGATATAGAATTTTTTTTGATATTGAACATATTTATCCATTAATTATAAAATTCATATTACTAAAATAATTATTACATTTATGTAAAGTCATGAGTATCATTCCATGAGTAAATTTTCAAATAAATATGATCATGTCTTATTTTATCATTGAAATATAATAATTCCATTCAATGTATCATGGTTGAAAGTATAAAGTTGAAATCCTGTGTATGACTGATTATGAAATTTCTAAAAAATATATTTGGGGCATGTAACTTGTTTTTTATATTGTAATCAAACTACGAAAACAATTTATATAGTATTTTTATATTATATTATTATGGAATCTTAATGATCTTACATTAATTGTAGTATATAATCATTTTTTTCTTATTAATGAAAGGATGAATCAATTTTACTTTTGAGAATGACTATCATGACACATAGCTATTCAATATGTGATGTTTTAACTTAATGATCTAATAGTAAATTTAATTTTCATTATTATAGTAAAATGTAGTATATGTATTGTGTTATATGAATTTATAGTGAGTATAAGCATGTGAAAATTTTCATATGTATTTAGAATTTTGTTTCCTCAATACATATATGAATCAAGATTTTTTTGTTTAATAATGGTATATATAATGCATCAATAAACACATGTTTAATTTCTATTTTTTTAAATAACTTTTCCTTATAGATCAACTTGTAATCATATGTCTGTCAATATTTTTTTAGTACTACAGTATGTGTAGTTTTCATCGTCAATTTAGATTCATGTTGGAGTTATTTAAAATAAATGAATTATGTTTCATTGAAAACTACATGGAAATATTTTTATTTATGTTTTGATATTCTATTCTGAAATAATGATTATAAATAATTAAATTTTATTTAAAAAATATTTTTTGAAAAAAATGTTCCTTACGCAATCTTAAACCATGAAATCATTATATTTATTAACATAAAAACTATGTTACAATTGAGATGATTTTAAATAATACTATGAATATATAACCATGTAGTGATTATTTTAGGTTTCAAGGATATTTTGATAAAATCAACCACCTCCCATTATATGATAATCACTTAAATATGTAAATAAGATGGATTTTTGGAAAATCATGAAATTGAATAAGATAAACATTCCTTAAAAACCTAAATTGTTACAAAAATTAATTCCTTGGTATATCATGTTGTTTTGGGTTTTATAATATATAAATTATATTTATAATGTGTGTTATGGGTTTATTCATGTGAAAAGTAGAAATTCCCATCTCAATCAAGACCTGCTATATTTTTAACACATTCAAGAACTCTATGGGAGAGTGAGGACCACCCACTATGGACATTATGCTAATATGGTGAGTTGGTCCACTTGATTTTTTTAATTACATAATTTATGGTTTAATTGATTATATGTGTTCAGGATTTGGTTTTTTATTTTTTTTGTGATCATATTAGATCATGTTATGAAAGGTCATATAAAAATGCGGTGTCTTTTTCAAATGTGAGATAATAAGATGATGTTATTAATAGAAGATGGATATTTATTTGTGGGGTGTTTCATGGGAGATTTGGATTGACTTTATGGGATTTATATGGTATGATAATGTCCATTGAGTGTTAATTATAGAGTATTTTTTATTTCTTCTAGCCTTGTTTTCAACAGGTTTAATTATTTGTTTTTAATATTCTATCAAGGTTTGATGCATGAGAAAGAAAAGGATTGATATTATAATAGATCCTTTTTGGAAGTGGTTTTGGATTAATTTATATTAGTGATTTACTTATAGTAATTATTAGTTACATTGGCCACTATATTTCTTCAGAATATGTTTTTAAGTCATTGTGAAATGAAGCGTTGTGATTTGTGAGATTTTTTTGGGAAACATTATTGAATTATTGAGGAATAGTTTCCTTTACTAAGTAAAGATTTGTTTTTATTTGATGTAGGATACTTTTGGTTATCCCTCTTTAGTGGTTGGGATGTTAGAGTTGAAATATTTGTGGTTTTAATATTGTGATTCAAGGAGGAAGAATGTGAGGTGGTATGTAAATGATATTGGGAATATTTATGCCCTACGGTTAAGCCTTTTTAGTTTTCATGTGTCAAGAGAGATTATTTATTTATTTTTATGACATTTTTTGGAACTATGTGTATGATGTTCCCATGATTCAGCATGTCTTTTAATCCTTGGTGGGGAGTTATTAGGGGATGTATGGTTTTTATCTTCTCCATCCACTAAAATCTTTTTTTTGAATTATTGAATTTTTTAAAAAATTATATATAATAGTTCATAAAACTTATGTATACATTGATTATGAAAATGGATTGAACATTCCATTTTAAATAAAATGAAACGATTCAATCCAGCTGATAAAAATGTTTATCAATATGTGGTTATCATGAAAATATGTTTTATAGAAAAGGAATAGTCATTAAAAAAATTTCATGAGTGAGTTGGATAGTTCAACTTTGTCTTTATACAAAGGTGTAATTCTATTTAAGAGGTATATCTCACTATACTAAGGGTTTTACAATGATGTTTTTTGGGGTCATAGAATATATCTTAATGTTTTTTTTGTAATAGGCAGGTCCCCTTTGAGAGGTATCTCTAGAGAGAGTGTTTTGTATGTGGTCCTTTATATTAAGGGTTTGACAATATTATCGAGGATGATATTCATATGAGTGGTATTTAAGGATATATATATGACCATTCTAGCATACAAAATTTCCCTTTTGGTGGATTATAGTTGTTTCTGGTGATCTTAGAGGTGATTTGAAGGGAATGGAGATTTTGGAAAATCTAAAGGGTCCCTATATCATGGTGGTGGGAATGGTAGTAGCCATTTTATTACCATTATTGTAAAGATTGGGAATGGAACTGATCATGCGCAGCTGGGATACACCATAGTTAATGAACCTACTTGGTTTTCCATATTTTTTTTTGGAATATTAGTGGTTTCCCTATGTAAAATCAGAAGAATTAAAATGGCCATGGTTGGAGTGGATCTATTCATGATACTTTTAAAAAAATTGTAAAATTTAGAGATGGAGATCAAAACAATGTGGTACTGGGTATAGTGAAGGGAAAATATAAAAGACAATGGAGATATACTGTAGTGTTTGTACCTTACTATCATCAAAGGATCAAGTGAGCCTTATATAATTATATGAATACATCTTCGATTATGGTAATGTAAACAAGTTTCATAGTTTAGATTTTGAATGTTCGGTTATATGGTCTCAAGGATACATTTCTTCCATTGACTAAGGCCATTGTAGTTTAGTATGAGTTCACCATTCAGTTGTAGTGTCTATAAAAACTTCATCCCGAGTTTTGGACCATCATTAGATTGAATTTGTAGCCATACTTTAAAAATGTGGTTGACCCCATACCCCATTTTATCCCCCTTGGACGACTATTTTTATAAATATAAACACTTATTATTTGAAGAATAATATTCACCAGATTTAATGTATATTATTCTCTACATATATCCTTTTTTTACTTCCCTCTTGTTTAGTTATTTATTGTGGGATACCCAGTTGTTATATGTTTTTTTATTACTGTACATTGGGGATTAGATGTTGTTCTTATATTCTAGTGGATTTCCCTTCAATCATTGTGATTATTTTTCCTTTGATCCTACAATTGTGAGTGTGGTTCTCTTTGAAGTTCCAATCAAGGCATTCGATCCACGTTATGTCCATTTTATAGCTATATGTTTCAATTTAATTCTTTTGATCGATATTTTTAGATTTTAATGGTTTCTACTAATATAAATAATTATATTAAACTTCATTTGAATTTTTATTGTGTTATATATATATTTTTACTATATTTATGATATTTATTTTGAGGTTATATTTTCAAGTTTCTATTAATGAAGATAATGGTTATCGAGAACCATTTTTTGCATATTTTTTATGGATTATGATACCATTATGTGATCATTTGAGTACAATAAACATGAATAGAAAAGGTTAATAACTTATATATATAGTTAATGAAAAGTCTTCCCACTTTAATATAGAATTATATGATAATATCCATGCTAAAAAATATTTGATTTTATGACATAAATTTTATTGAAATTGTATTAAAAGTAAAATTTAAATTATGTTTCTACTAGTTTATGTTCCTATTGTTTTCTCTTATATGATATCTAAGGATATTTTGAGACATTTACTAGTGATGGATGTGACTTGGATTGAGGTGGAATTTTTTGGGTAGTGAAGTAATGGATTGTTGTCGCAAATGTCATGTAGAGTTATGTATGGTGGTTGTGATAAATAAGTTTTTCATAGATATGGTTGGGTTTTAGTGATTTCATAGAATGTTGTATTGTGATGATAGTTCATATGGGTTTCATGAGATACAACTTGCTGTTATTTTTCTAGTTTCCCAATTATCTAAGGAATTTGTTTAAATTAAATATGAAAATATCATTGGCTTGAAATGATGTGTATTAATTATATTAAATAAATTGAATGATAAATTGAATTTTTTTATTTGAAATGGAAATTGAAACTAAATAATAGTTTAACACCCCATGTTTTTTGAAATATTTTTTCAAATAAAATATTTTTTCATTGATATCTTATTGGACATGCAACAAATTTTTTTAACAAACCGTGGTATATTATTAATATTATTTATTAAACATAACTATTATAACTTAGTTATTAATTAGGTGTAATTAATAGTAAAAATACATTTTCAAAAATATTTAAAATTTCTTTATATAAGTAAATCATAAATATTAAAATTACTTAATTTTTGGTAAGGACAATATATGAATCAAAAATACAATTTTCTCAAAAAATGTTTTTATTTATTTTTATGATAAACAATCAAAATAATTTTTTAATAATTTTTAAAATTTATTTTACATTATAGAATTAATTATTTATATAAAAATTTCATAATAATCATTGAGGGAATTTGTTTTATAATTTTCTGAAGAGATTAATTTTTCGATGAATAGATTAAAATACAGTTTGTTGTAAAAAACAGTATTTTCATTTTAGGTATTTACAGGGTTTTATATATTTTAAATTTTCTTCCAAAATAAATTTGTTTAATTATTTTATTATTATCTTTATTAATTCCATTTTAAGAAAATTCATGATGAATATTTATTTTAAATCATTATATAACTATGAAAATTTTCTCTTTAAGAACCCATTTTTTTTATCACATCTATTGGTTTTATTTTAAATTATATTGTTCCACTTCAATAAACATAATTTATAAAAACAAATTATATATTTTGAATAATAATAATTTAAATTATATAATAATGGAAACCTTATTTTTTGTGAAAATGAATTGTAAAAATAGAAAAACCTAATTTCCACTAATAACCTTAAAACATGTCTACCAGTGGTTAAAGTAAAACAATATGTGGTAAAATGAACTAAAAATGTAAAAAATACTATTATATATACATATATATATTTAAACCTTATCTCATCTATGTTTCTATAATTTACCCTTTTTTATTCTTTAGGTATGTTTAAAACATGGGTATTCCTTTATCATTTCAATAATTCCAAGTATGTTCTCTCCACAACCTATAAAAGGGAACCCCTTATCCTCTCATATACATACTTATAAAACCTTTTGGTTTATCTAATTAAATCCCAAATAAATTCCTTAATTCCATCATCAGATCTTAGATTCATTGGTTTGATCTGGAGCACAACATACAATGGATTTTGGTGCAAACCTACGGAGGTTATATAAAGAAGAGGCATCATTCTCAATTTAGAAATTCAATATTATTTATTCTTGAACCACCATATATATTCCTCATATATAATTAAATTTTAACACAATAATTTCTCATATACTGATATTTATTTTCTTATTTTCATTACCTATATTCTCCTCCTCTTCCATTAAATGGAAAATGAAACTGTTGATTATGTGTATGGAGGACTACCTCATCGAGGACCAATATAATATGTATTGAATCAACATCTCTATAAGGAAGATAATTTGTTTTATTTAAATTATATACATATTTCATTTTTTTACCTTATTATACTTCTATAATTATAATATAACAAAAACCTTCATACATTCCAATCTGTGGGAATACGATAATATCACTCATCTGTACGTCCAACTGTCATCTTGCGAGGTGATGTGATTCATTTTCTACATAAACTTTACATAGAAGATAATAAGGATAAATTTAATGAATATATGAGATATATTTTTCATTAAAATTATTTTTATGGTATTCTAATATTTACCATCTCTTCATTCATTATGTCTATAAAATGGAAATAACATTCTTGCATGCATACAACATACCATCTACATGAATTATGTAATTCATTTTCTATCATAATAATTTATAGATTAATTTAAATAAGTATATAATAAATAAATAAGATAATTATATCATAGATAAAATTCAGTATATTATGTAACCACATTAAAAATAAAATTACCAAAAATAACAATAAAAAACATACAAAAAAAGAATTAGTTGTTTCCAGAAGCATGATTTTAACAATAATTTGTAATAAATGGTTAAAAAAGCTCATATATAAATAAAAAAGGTATTATATAAATAAATATGTTTCTATAATATATATTTAAATATATAATAAACATCTATTTATTATTCACGATTTTGGAATTAGTACATAAAAATTCATGACATTAGGTATGAGATTTACATCTCACTTTTATTTTGGTGGAAACCATGACTTATACAAAATATGTTTCTTTTGGGAGGTGTTTATAAGAACCTTGAATATATCTTAGAAACATTACAATTATAATATTGGGATATAAATATCCATGTAATACTATTTCAATCATGGGTCTTTCATGTAAAAAGATACCAATATGGTAATAGTTTTATGTTACAATCTCATTGTTTATCAAGATAATTTATGATTATGCTTCAAATGAGGAGTTCATAAGATATAGATCACAAGAAACCCATTAATTTTATACTCCTCTGGTTTATTCATGAATTTACATGTTTTCATTTCACTTTCCTCTAATTTTTACTCATTATTACAAAAGAAATATTTTATGGAAAAAATAAATTTTATTTCTCTCATATGTCAAAAACACTTATTCTTCCATGTCCATGTTTCAAAAAAAATGAAAACATATATAATAATTTGAAATAAAATTTTGAAAAAATTTCGATACATGCTTTAAATTTTAGAAAAAAAATAAAATGTAATACTCTTGTTAATTTCTAAACAATGTAGTTTTGAATTTTAACTTAATATATGAAAGGAATCATTATTTTAATTTATACTCTATGAACAAAATTTTCTATTATCATGAACACTCAATTATTTAGAACATAAATAAAATTTTCCACATTTTTTCTATGAAATCTAATTTTTTATTATTTATGAAATTATTTGATTCTATATATGTTTATTCAATGGAATGTGATATTTTCCTCAAAAACTACTTAATGATCTTTTATGGAATTTCTATTCGTCATTGTCAACAACCTTTGGTGTTTCTTATATTTTAATTTAGATATGATCCAATGGTATTATCTTTATTCAATATTTGGATGATTTTTTTTTAATTATGAAAATATTTTTATTAAACTAATTTAATTTCAATGGTTTATGATATTACGATCTAATGAAATTTTTATCAAACCACATTATTTCCATGGGATGTGATATGAATAAATGTCTATAAAACCAATTTATTTTTATGGGTTATGATATTTATGATATTGCATAACATATTATCACATATTATATATTTGGTGGGACGTACAAATCACTCTAATGTATTGTGTAATGTTTTATATCTCATTATATAATTATAGGAAATAATATAATGTTTTTGATCTAGTATGGGAAATTGGGTAGTTTTCTTAATCATCTATTGAAAACATTTTTTTCTTCCTCATCCATTATAAAATTATAAATAGGTGTTAATGCTTGATCTGTTATGATACGATCATATTATATGTTATCCTAAACATTAGAAATTGTTTTTATATGTATGATGGTGACACATATATATGAATTGAACTTATTGTTCATTATGGATTTATGTTGATTTCTCAATTTTATGATTTGTTTATTTTTAAATGACAATGTTTTATGAAATTGATAGTACATATAATCCATGATATATTGGGTATGATCTTTTTAAGATATATTTAAAATAATGTAACCATAGGTTTATCAAATTATTTTATTTTATCATTGATCTAATTCATCCATATTTACTCTTACTGAGCAACAGTACTCACACATTCTAATATTTCCTTTCCCTAGGTTACGAAGAAAGTTTTAAGTAGGGTATTTCTATGAAGGGTATAAAATAGTAATTTCATTATAGATAATGTCGAATAACTATCATGAAATAAGAATAGCGTATAACTAGTCTCCATATACACTAATCTGTTTTGGTCATTTGGCATATATTTGTAAAATGTATTGAATATTAATATATAAAGATGTAATATCTTTATATAAAAATAATGGGTCTATATATTTGGTATCAGAGGATACATTCTTCTATCCTTTTTTAAATAGTATAAGAAATTTTTTTAAGGTCCCTAATTATGTATCTAATTATATATCTAAAGAGAATTCAACCGATAATTCAAAGTATAGGAAAATGTCATGGAATCTTATTGAAGGATAGAGTGAGCAGTCTCTATGAAATTACATCATTTTCTGGGTACTACAATTGGATTTATATATTGAATAGTTTTACCTAGAGCTAATAACATTGAAAATGGTGAATTTAGATAGACTTTATCATTACCTAGTGCACAACAACAATCCCTATTGTGTAGCTTGTTTGAAACTATCAGGAAATATTATTTGGAAGAAAACAAACACTTTTTAAAAAATCATGAAGAATTTGAATTTTTTACCATGAATGGACTATATTTATACTAAGTTCTAATAGATTGAAAATAAGGTTTCATGATTTAATACGTATTATAAATTACTTCTAATTATTGATTGTGTGGGTTCCCACTATAATTTTTGTTTCAAAAATTATTATGATTTATTTTAGCTAATGGTTTCAACTTAAAGGAGACATGGTAATGCTAAATATGACAGAAATTTTAATGATTGTCCCCCTGGGAAACCAATTTTTATGGGAGTTGTAATGAAAAATATCATTCCAAAGATCACACAACAATCTCATGATATAAATAATAGTAAACTATCAAATGATAAAAAGAGGTAATAATGTTTCTTGAGTCCTTCATGAGGCCACACCCACATTATTTTATAGGTTCTACTGATGTACTAGTTCTTGAGAAATGAATAAGTACCATTAAAATCATATTTTCTAGTATTTAGAGTTTAGGTCATGAAATATTCATTTTGTTTTTTATCATTATAAATTGAATTTCCTCAGTGGCGCACTCTTATACAGAATGCAATGAAACACGTTGAAATTTAATCTATTAAGTGGTATGATTTTAGCAGACTATTGTTCAATAAGTACTTTCCTCTTATTCCCGAAGAAATTATGGTGAAGGAATTACTTAAGCTTTAGTGTAAGGATAATGAATCACTAAGTACCTATGCAGATTATTTTCCAATAATTTTTTTGTATGCTTCTAATATTGTATTACAACCTAAATTTAAGAAGGAATGAATCATTACTATCTTAAAATAATGTATTTCAAAGTTGTTAAATATAAGATACTTTATTATCTATGAATAAAACATTATTCTTTCACTCAATGTGGTTGTTGAAATTTTAAATTCCCACTATTTTGTGGCTTATATAGTGAAAATATGTTCGAATATCATGAATACTCTAATAAATCACATGGTGGAAAGAAATTTCATCCTTATAAATAAAATAATTGTGGGAAACATTAAGGGAACTACACGAATGGAAATAATAGGTAATTAAAATTTGGATGTGCGGGTCATTAACCATTTTAATGTCGAAAGAAAATAAATGGGTTAGTTGGCACAATAGAAGATATGGAGATTCACACTAACACACCACTCATTCCTCAATGATTCAAATACAAGGAGTATGGGAATTATGCTACCCAATGATCAAATATGAAGGTTTATGATGATCAGTGTAAGAAACTACTCAAGCCAAGTAAAAAGGGAAATATTACATGATCACTATTTCTAATGATGGGTATGATACTATCACGATATAGGTACACATAAAATCTACACTAGAACATCTAATGTCTTATTTGATTCTTGTTATACTCTATTATTTATTTCTAAATAATTTTCCAGGGGTATGACAATACATCTATAATGATTATATGTTAAAATAATAGTAAAAATTTACAATGGTATTATGACTATATATCAATTATATAATGGTAACACATTTTTATTTTCTAGGTATGTACTTCATGTGAATCCAATAATTCTCTCTATGGTTGAATTTGATGTTATCAAATGAATGGATCTGATTTGTCTATAAAAATTACACATCAAATTTTGAGCAAGGAAAGTCAAATTTTATATTCCAAACAACTAAATGATGTTCTATTAGTGTGATTATAAATATTAACTTATTATAGAAATAAAAAAAACTATTTTTGTATTGATTCTTATTCAAAATGGTGTTTATATCAAATGGTTGAGGAGAAACTCAAATATCGACTATATTTCTATTGTGTGGGAGTTAATTGGTGTATTTCCAAGATAAATTCCTAGCCTTTTACCAAATAGTGAATTGGATTCCTCAATATAACTTCTACCTAGTGACTAACTTACTTCAAAGACACCATATAAGATAGTCCTGATCAAGTAGAAATAATTGAGGAAGTGAATCCAAGGGATCATCAAGAAGGGATTATTTTATCCATGTGTATCACCTTGGAGTTCACCAATTAGTTATCTTGAGAAGAATAATTTATTAATGGGACTCCGTATTGATCATCATGAACTAACCAATATCTTAATCAACAAAAAGTAATTGTTACCTCGTATTGATGAATTTCTTGAGCAACTTTACTGATCTCAATACTTTTTCATGATTTACCATCATTATATATCTCATTAATTAAGGGTCAATATGGATGATATACTATTTAAATAACTCTATATAATCCATGGAATCTAGGAATATATTATGATTTCATTATGTCTAAATGATTCCCATGATATCTTCATGGATTTAATAATTAGAGTCTATAGAAATAACCTTGACTATTTTTTCGTATTCATCATAAAGTATATTATTAAATATTTTAAAAATAAGTAATATCAAGAAGATATCTAGATAATTATGTTGAATACTCAATAGGGGAGAAATTATATTTTGAATTTATAACATGTGAATTTTGGTATAAAACTGATTTATTTTTGGGTCATATAATCTCAAGATAGGGTATATCATTATATCCTTTGATGATGGAGGATATTAAACATTGTCTAAGTCTAACCATAGTAACCATGATTTAATTTTTTTCTTAGTTTTACTAGATAATATCCATGGTTTGTGAATAATTTTCACAAATATATGATGCAGTTACAAAGTTATCTTAGAATGGAGATATGTCTTATTGGATGGATGAATATGAGGAAATTTTCAAACAACTAAAGGGGATATTAGTCATCAAAACTCTTCTTAAATTACCCTATAATAGATCATGTTTTTTAATCTATAGTGAAAAATCCAATAAGGGTTTGGGATAAGTCATCATATATATTTACATGGATATAGTATATTCTACATAGAAGTTGAAGGTTCATGAAAAAATTCCCATCATTAGATTTAGAGTTAGATGTGGTAATATATGGAGGTGATTATTTAAAAGATAAAATTGTGATATATATATATTAATAAAAAAATATTAAAGTATATATTCATGGAGAAAGAGTTGAAAAATCACTATATAATTTTATTATAGATGATTAATGATTCTGAATGATCAATGAATTACCACCCTATAAAATAAATCAACATGGTTGATTCCTTGAGTCAATTTGATCATAAAATCTTATGCATTATGAGGATCAATGAAATAAAAAATCTAGATATCAAATTATGGATATGGAAATCCTAAAGAAATTTGATAAATCATATCATTCTTAGAAAAGTGTTGAACCATCTATACAATTAATAATTAAAGAGGCATATAATGAAGATGTAATGATACAAAATATGTTCAGAAATTCACAGGAGTAAAACCACTATTATGATGGATGGATAAGTTTCAATAACCATATATGTATTTTACCTATACCAGATTAAAGAATGATCTTTTCAAATATTCTCCAAGTTCTTTATTATTTATCTATATGGGAATTAAAAAATATGTATTGGGATTTTAAAGAGTATTTATTAGGGGGGTGGAATGAAAATATATATCATAGAGTTAGTATCTTGATGATTTTTTTGTTGTACTATTAAGGATATGAGATAGAATTCCTAGGGGATATTACTACCATTACACATACCCTAATAGAAATGGGAAACCATCACTATGGATTTTTTGTGGCACTCCCCAACACAATTGAAAGTCATAATGATGTATTGGTTGTTGGTGATCACCTAGTAAATTCATAACACATCATCTATATTAGGGAGGATTTATCTCCAGACCATCTATTCACAATACACATTATAGAAGTGGTATAGTTGAATGCACTCTAAAAAATTATTATATCTAATTGGGGTTTGATGTATACCATAATGTTTTAGGGAATTATTCCAAAGGATTTGGATACAGAGTTGTGTTTCATAATATCTTATAATCCTTATAAATATAATCATTTTAAGGGAATAATTCCTACCATATAGGATAGGTTAATATCTTGTTCTATAAAATTCAAAGGTGGTCGGGATCAAAACCTTCCATTGGTTGAGTTTTCTAACACCAATAGAGTTTAGTTGATCATTTAGATGGGTCCTTATGTTTCCCTATATGTAAAGATGTATAGAAATCAAATTAAATGGGATTAATATCGATAAAGGAATCTACTAGAAATTGAGAAAGATGATGAGATGGTCAATAAGTTTAGATCCAATCTGCAACACATATGGGTAGTACATATTTAGTAGATAATTTATGATGATGTTTTTGATTTGATATAGAAATTTATGTTAACAAAAATTTGTTTCTAATAATATCCTCATGGAAGAAGGTAATGAGATTCATAAGGATTGGTAATCTAAGTCGCTGGTATATATGACATTTTTAATTTCATGATCGTGTAGTGATGGTAGCTTATAGATTTTCACATGCACTAAACCACTCTCTAGTCTATGATGTATTCCATGTAACTCTAATGAGGATGTACATAGTTACCCTTCACATGTAATGAAATTAGAGTTTATACCACTAGATTAAAACCATTCTTACAAGGAACAACTAATCAATATTGTGGATCCTATATATAAAGTATTGCAAAACAAGATCGCACACATGTTCAATGTTTTGTGGTGAAACCAAGAAATTTAAGAAGTTACTTAGGATCCTAAGGATATTATGAGGTAGTATTATAATTTTTTATATGAGGTAATGTGTTTATGGATAAATTAATTTTCATGGGGTTTTCATGAAACAAAATTATATTTTTATAAAATATTTATTAAATTTAATTTTTTGATAGCTCTAGGTACACACAATACTATGTTTTAACAAACTAAAATATATTATTATTATTATTTAACCATAATGGTTAGAACCTAGACATTAAAATTAAAATAATTAATAGGAAGAATTTAAAAAAAATTAATTCTAATTTTTATATTAATGAATAACATGGATATAAAAGTAGTTAGTTTTAGTAAAGTCCTTATCTGTTTCCAAATTACTATTTTCTCAAAAAAAATATTTTTAATTTTTTAAAAAAATAAAAAATGAAATATTTTCAAATTATTAAAAATAAAATTGAATAAATAAAAATATTTTTTTAAATTCATGTCCATTTTATCTTTGAGTTAATTTTTCACAATTTTCTGAAAATATTATTTTTCAGTTAATATTGAATTTTTTTAATAAAAACTAAATTATTTTTTATATAATTTAATAATTTACATCCTATTTAAAAAAATATAAAATCACATTACTCTTCTTTATAAAATCAATTAATTTCATTGAAACCAAAATCATGTTAACTTATTATATTAAAACATTCATTACTTATGAAATTTTTTTTCATTGGAACCTGCATCTTCATCGCGTTTGTGAGTTTAATTTTAAATTAAAATTTTCCACATATATGAATGCAATTTATAGAAATGGATTTTTTATTTTAAATTAAGATTATAAATATTATATAATATGTTCATATTAATTTTTGGTCAAAATTATTAGAAAAACATTAAAAATTTGTTGTTATGGTTACTGTTAAATTGTGTTTACCAGGTATTAAACTGAAATAACAATGGTTAAATTACCTAAAAATATGTAAAATTACCATTTTATTAAAATATTTTGACATTTTCTCATATAAGGATAAAAATATAATCATTTATAATCCATATGGAATGAAATTTTTTTTAATCAATTCATTTTAGTTTCAGAAATTCCACGTGTTTCTTCTCCTTCACGTATAAAAGGAAACCACATCTACTCTCCATGGAACTAATATAAAACATTATGTTTCATCCAATACCTTACCAAATACATTACTTACATCCCTACTAACATCCAAGAGTGATTAGTTTTATCAATAACATATCCTTGGAAGGATATTAATTCAATCGTAAAGTTGTTATCCAAAGAAGAGGTATCATTCTCAACTGAGAATTTATATTTTATTTCTTCTTCCACATATTTATTATATTAAATAATTATTTAGATATCATAAAATAATTTCAAATATATATTACATATATTTCTGTTATTTTCTGAATTTTTTTGGGTTTCATTTTCTAATTGAGCACGTGTTTTTTACCTTGAATTTTGAGGATACTTATAGTTGTGAAGTCATGAATTTCTTGAATTTTTAGAATGAACCACTAGATTATTATAATTTATCTGAAGCTACAAAATATTTAGTTGGAAAAATATTGTATATTTATAACATTACACATCCCTTTAAGTGAAATAAAATCATGAATATTTACGCATCTTATAAGGTTTACAACTCAAGGAAGGTGAAAATATGATTTTTAATTAAAAAATATGACTTGTTTTTCGGTATTACTTAATATAAAATGGATTCATGAAGTGTTAAAGATTACAAACAATGTAATTCTCAGATTTTTAGTTTTTAGGGATCAACATGGGTGATGAAGGATTCAAGCTATCTTTCATCATTCTCCTCTCAGCCGTAACTCTTAGCCTCTGTGATTTTTGGAGTCTTTCTTCTATCAGGATCAATTCATTCAGTGATTTATCAGTAGGGTTAGGCACTTTATCTTATAAGTTATTCCTTCCTCCTGGTTTCCCACTAATTAATCGTTGTAACACTATTTTTAGTGGAGTGGTATGTTTTGAAATTTTAAAGGGCGTGGGTTTTCATTTGAAAAGGAGATTTTCTTTGAAAATGGAATTTCCATTATTTTAAATGGAAAATAGATTTATAAAAAAAAACTATAGATTCGATTGGATTTGAAATTATTTTACAATAATGTGAGTTTTCTTTTAAAAATAGAAATTAAGAAACATTACACTGTGGTAGGATTCAATATGTTGAGATAGAGACACTATTAGCCTTTGTGTATGTGACACCACTAAGAGGTAACATCTTGTATGTTGATGGTCTATAGAAAGCCTCAATGTTAGATTGATCTAGAATTACTCCTTTTAAGGACTGTGAGTGTCTAGTACATGTCGTCCCATAGAATAGGGACTATCTAGTATGTGAATTATTATTTCTGGTTGACTATTACATTATCATTTCATTCATGTATATAGGATCACATGTATATTTTTATTTCAATATACTTACCTGCATGATTTTGGATGATGAAATCATGGAATAAAATTTTTGAAAACTCAAGGATTTATTGAAGAATGATCTCAAATTTATTTATTAATAAACTCATTGTAAATTTGTTTTTTTAGTCTTGGGATTATGGAATCTTGATATTATAACTTGTATTCATATTTTGGTTGAATCCTACTAGGATCCACTGCTCATATCATACTTCTAACTTTGGGAAGATTAAGACTTTATTTTTTAGGATTCAGGTAAAGGGAATAGAGTTTTTTTTATTTTTAAGGCTTCTATTTACATTTCAATTTTGTTTTTCGATTGTTTGAAGGTGACTTGTAGTCACATAAGAACTTTTTTTCTATACTTGTCTCTTTTACCTAGTTTATCCTACATGGATCAGTAGTATCTCCCATTATTTATAATTTATACTTTGATTTTATCTCATTTTTTATTACATTCATGGATTCTTTTTTATCTTTGTTTTACACCAACACATGATGGGATGACTCTGATGACTGGTATGGTTGACCTACGATGGTCTGTTATAATTTAGTACCAAATGGGTTACTCAGCCTGATGTGTGTCATAAATGCTCTATATGGTTTAGTGTATCATGTATACATGAGTTGTATCTTCCTAATTTGCATAGTAGGTGTGAAAACGAGTCTTAGACAGACCAATCCCATTATTGAACAAGAGTTTCCATGGGTGGTCGAAAAATCAATACTAAGTCTAAGACGGAATATTTGGGATCATTTGAATAAATTTTATATGATGTTTATTTAAATTATCCAATCTAAAATGTATATGGACATGGTTCATGCAAGGTAATTTAAATAAACTAAGTGTCCAATTTATCTATATGGATGTATTCTTTCAAAACGGTTTTTTCTTATATGATATGATTTATAACTTCTTTAAATTCTTATTACTTTCATGCGTGGTTATTGTGTTCTTATGTTTAGCGAAATTGTTTTATACTTTTCTTGTGGTTGATTGTTTATTTTCATGTGATTAACATAAAATTCCTCCTAGAATAGATCTTTCAAATATAATAGGGGAATCTACAAGGTAGGTTCCATAGGTAGATCCTTATATAGACCATTTTTTTTATTGAATAAAACCATTCAAACTCTGGGATATATGTCTCATGGTTTAGAATTTACCATGTAGCATCCACCTATCATCCATGATGAAAACAAAACACAAAAGGTAGAGGAGTATCTTGTACATATTTAGCTGAAATTCATCTTTTTGTAGACTCTTGAGGATTATCAGGTGATTTTTTCCTCGTATATGATCGAAGGATGAGAATGAAATGGTGGGACTAGATTGTTCAAACTATGTTTCATAACGTTCTTACCTAGGATTCTTTCAAGAAGATCATTAATTATAATTTTTATCCTGATAATTTATTTGTTAAAAAGAAATGGAGTTTCTAACACTGGTTTAAGGGGAGTATACAGTTATGTAATTCTCTACCCAATTTTTTGAGTTGGTGTATCTGGCCCCAGATCTTGTCAGTAATGATTAAGTAAACTATATGAGGTTCAAGATGGATATGAAGAAAAAATTTCATTCAATTATAGTTATTTTAGGTGTTAAAATCTTTTTGGAGGTGGTGGATAAAGAATATTTTTATGAGGAATGAATAGATTGAAGGATAGGATAGGGAGGAGCTTCAGTTGGTGCAACAGTTAGTAAGGGTGCTTCTTCTAGTCAGAAAAGAAAGCACAAGAGTTTTCATTTTTCTACAGGACCAGTTTCAGGGGTTTCTATAGTGTAGAAATAGGTTATTTTCTACCAGTGTGGGAGGAGTGGTAATTCTAGGACTCACTGTATGGATGATTTGACAACTTATCATCTTTGTGAGATATATGACTATATAAATCCTTCTAGTGATAAGATTTCCCAAGTTAGTTAGGTGAGATCCACATTCTCCAACGGGGAACAAGTTCATATTGATTATTCTGAGGGTGGTGGGTCTCATTCTCAATACTAGGGGGATGTCCATGTGGCTATGTCTAGATAACATTATATAGCCGAGTGTGCATTAGAAGAATCTAAAGTAAGGCTAGATACCATTAGAGGTATAATTAATATATATACAACTATGGTGTCAAATATTTATGATACCAGTTGTTCTCATTCTTCTATATCATAAATGTTGGCTGATGTGTTGGATTTGAATTGATATCTTATGTTGTTATTTTTGGAACTCTCCAGTCCTTTTGGAAATTGTTCCAAACAAGGATTAAAATATCCCAATTTTTGGGTGATGGGAGGTGACTTTGAGGTGTTTTGGGACTTATTAGTGCTTGATCGTGATATATTTTACATGAAAATAAGAATATATTGGGTTATTAGAGTGAGTTCCATATAAACTATTATCACTATTGTGTATAGTTCATATATACCGATTGGGTAACTCATGTTTTTCAAGGTGAGTGGGGCTCTAGATCTATAAGAAAAAGGATTGATGGCCCTTATACAAGTTTAATATCTATACTGTTATCAAAAATTAATATTGATATAGTTTAATCATGTTTATGTTTTCAGCTACATATTGTTGTGTGTGCATAACCAAATGTATTTTGGGTTTATTTTTCTAGTATTCCACATAGTGTTTGATATTAATATTGTCTTATTACATTGAGTGGTTCCCATATATATTCCATCCTATAAAATAGATCATATTGACTTTATGGAACATAAATTCCATATTGAGGATCTAGAGTTGAAAGGATTTATTATTCCTAGTGTGTCACCATGGTCTTTACTTGTACTATCTACTAAGAAGTGAGAGGAAAGTCTTATACATTATATTGACTATCATAAATTGAATCGAGTGACTCTTAGTAGAAAGTATTCTTTACCAATAATTGATGATATATTTGATCAATTGGTGGAGGCTCTTCAGTTTTCTAATATTGATCTTTGTTTGGGGTACCACCAGTTGATAGTTCGAGAAGAGAATATACCCATGAAAGCATTTTAGAATTGGTATGGGAAGTTTAAGTTTATAGTAATTCATTTCAAAATCACTAATGATCTAGCTGTATTTATGGATGTGATGACCCAAATAATTTATCTATTTTTAAACACTTTTTGTTGGGTTGTTTGTAGATTATATATTAGGGTACTCCAAGATATTGTAGGATCAGAGATACTCTTTGTATATCATTCTTCGATTTTTGAGGGAATGTTTTTATGGTATTCCTTCAATGTGTGAGTATTGGATTTGTGAATTGAAGATTCTAGGTAATAATATATTGAGAGGGAAATCTTAGTTTATCCTAAAATGGTGCATATAGTTAGGTCTTGGGTAAATCCTAATAACATGTTTGAGATTCAATGATTCTTGGGTTTGGAAGGTAACTATAAATGATTTTTTTGAAACTTCTTCATGACCACATGTTTGATGAATGCTTTAACCTGTATGGGTATAAATATTGAATGGAATGACTAGTGTCAAATGTATTTTTAGGATCTTATGATGAGGATTTCCTTAGAAGTAGATTTTATTCTTCCAAAAACAGGTTCAGGATATGATTTCTAGAGAAATGTGTGTAGTATGGATTTGGGATGTCTCTTAATGATCGGATAATAGATTGTGGATTATGTCTCACATCATTTATTCTCTCCAAAGAAAAACCAAGTGACCAATTTTATTGAGTATAAATCATATATGAATGTGATCAAATTATGGTGTCACTATTTATTTAGGGAGTGGTTTACATTATTTTCTGATCAAAAAATCATAAATTATATATTCCCTTAGATATTGACATGTGATAGATACACTGGGTTGAGTATGTGTAGAACCATTATCTGGGTATCATATATACACCTAGGAAAGGGAATGCGGTGTCAAATTTTTTGAGTATAATATTGATGACACATGACTTTATTTAATCAGTTCCATAGTGAAATCTATTGAGTTTGTTTACTTAGATGAGCTTGGGAGTGGATGTGGTTGGTGGAAAAGTGTTCTTCGATTTGATAAAAGTTGACTCATTTTTTTGATGAGTGAGTTTAACTTCATCATAAGACAATCACTCAAAGCATATTCTTATGGGAAATCTTAAATGGTGTGGAGACCTTGTGCAAGTTGTCTTGGTCTTCTAGTAGATCTTTGAGCTTCCTTATTACTTAGTTTTTTCCACTATCCTTAATTTAGATGTTCCTAGAAAATGGACACTAGTTATGATGGTTTATACACAATGGATATAGAAATATGTACCACGACTTGAGACATCGGTATTGGTGGATGGGAATGAGGTGGTCAATTGTATATTTTAAATTTTTGTGGCTCACCTGTAAAAGACTCTAGGTGTACCACGAAAGAACTTGAACCATATTGCATCCTTTACCAATTCTAATATAAAAGTGGGATTTTATTCCCATAGATTTCATTATTTCTTTGACATTTACTAATAGTGGGAAATGTGATATGGGTGATGTTGGAAAGGCTCAGTAAATCAAAAAATTTCTTACCAACAAAGAAAACAATCAATGTGTAACAACTTGGGAACATATATGTTTGAGATATTATGAAACTTATTAAGGTTCCCTCTGGATTTGTTTTTAATAGGTAATTTACGTCCACATCATGATTTTGGAATGATTTATTATAGTAAATGGGTTCCCAGTTGAAATTGAGAACTTCTTATAATCCACCGATTGATGGGTAGACATAGAGGGCTATCAAGGTTCTTGCAGATATGATATGAGCTTGTGTAAATTATTTTAGTAGATGTTGGGATATAAATTTTCATTTAGTTATGTTTACCTATAACAATTTTTATCAGGATTCAATCTGGATGGCTACCTTTTCTGATTTGTATAGGTGTCCATGTTGATCTCCCTTGTGATAGGAAGAGTTGGGAGAGTGAACCTTGGTTGGGCCGATTGTTGTTCATGAGATGAAATAGGTTGTGCAGGTGATCCAAAGGCATTTGATCACATAACATAATAATCATAAATATTTCATAGAGAATCAGTGTCAATCTATGGAGTTAGATGTTGGTGATTGAGTCTTTATTAGAGATTAACCATTGTTGGAGGATCGCCAGTTTGTTAAGTAGGGTAAGTTGGTACCACGGTTTTTGGTCTCCAAAGTGATCACTTAGTGACTGGGGATGGTGGCCTATGATATAATGCTACTACTTGGCTTGAAAACTATACATGATATGTATCATGTTTCTCATTTGAGGAGGTATGTACCAAATACTTCACATGTGATTATATGGTATGATGGTTTTTGTAAGCTTGATACGAGATTAGTTGAGCATCCAATTCAGATTATTTGTCACTAGGATAAGGTATTGCATGAAAAAATGATTACCCTTGTTTGGATATTGGGGTAGTGCATACAGTATTTCCACAAGATGTGGGAGTATGATTCATTAATGAGTAAGTACCAGCCTAAACATTTTATTTGATAAATGATCATGAACAGTTTCCTATGAAAGAAATCTTATATTGTGGGAAGATTTTAACACCTCGTTTTCTATATTTCAAGAGTGTTCTGATATTTTAATTTTGGTTTCCTTTTCATGCCAATCTATTTTTTCGATCATAAATTTGTAGGATAATTATAATTTTGAAATCATTTATTTAGGATTTTCAGAATGAACATATAGTTTCTACTATTTTTCAAGAAGTTACATGACATGTAATAGGATTACACAACGTGTATTCGCCACTAGACAAATCGTAAAAACATAATACATAGTGTTAATCTTTAAACCTTGTGTAAGGGTTACACATTTTGTATGGTGAAAGTTATTTTTTTTTAATAAAAAAGGTCTCATATTTTTCAGCATAACATAAAATAAATGGGATTCACGATGGGTAAAATATTTCACTCCATGTAATTCCCCCCGATGTAGTTTTTATGGTTTCATGTGTGTGTTTGAGGCTTCAATATATCTTAAATATTTCTCCTCATGGAAGGAGCACTTACCCTTAGTGATTTTGGGTGTCTTCCTTAAATATGAATCAATTCTTTGAGTGATTGATTAGAAGTGTTAGGTTCTTCATCTATCTGGGTAATCCTTCCTCTCAGTTTCTCTCTCATTTGTGGTTTTAGAACCATTTTTTTGTTATTGATAACTAGACTATACTTTTTATCAATCCTCTGCATTATTTGGTCATTCCTTGTCTTCTAAAGGAAGAACATGTGGTTTCCAATCCCTATTGTAAATTATTTTAGGTTTTCTATGCACCTGAGATAGTTGGATCTAGTTAATTGTTCTAATATCATTAATTTCATGTAGTTCATATTGATTTATTGGGATTTGAAGTGGAATTCCATACGATGAAATTGAAAAAGGCATGGTTACATGTTTGAATAAGGGATGTTTTTGAAAACATAATTTCCTTGATTTGAAATTGAAAATTATTTTTAAATATTAGAAGCATATTGTCTTGACTTTGAAATTCTTTTATAAAAATGTAAGCATGGGTTTTGAAAAAGAAATTGACAGACATTACATAGTGGGGACATTATGTACGTTGAGATAGAGACATGGTTAACCTTATTGTGTGTGACACCAATATGAGGTTACCTATTGTATGAAGATAATTATGTAAGGCCTTGATATTAGTTGGATCGAACCATTTGTGTTGTTCATTTTGTGAGTGTCTAATAAGTATTTTCCTATATGTTCAAGCCCAAATGGTAGGTGCATTATTTTTTTGGTTGTTTATTAAATGAAATTTAATTTATGTATGTTTTTTCACATGTATATTTAAATTAAAATATAATCAACTTCTTGTTTCTGGATTTGGAAAATATGGAATAAAATTTGTGAAATCTTAATGATAGTTTGGAAATGTTTTTAAAATTGATTTATTTATTAAATCACTTGTAGAAATATTATGTATTAAATCATGGACTTGTGAACTCTTATTATTATAAATTATATATATATTTTTGTGGTTTCCTATAAGAATCTACTAATCAATCCATAAATATGCATGTGGGTTGATATAAACCTTGTTTTGTAGGATTCAGGTAAAGGGAAGAGCATTCTATATCATGCAGGCTTCGGTTTACGTTGCTATTTTATTTTGGGATATTTTAGAGGTGAAGTTTGGTCACATGGATACTAGATGTCTAAAACCAATTCTGGTATAACATGTTTGGCTTAGTTGTATTTCCCATTATTTTTTCCTTTTTACTCCAGTTGTGTGTCTTTTTTTCTTATATATGATACAAGTTTTTTTATCACTATTTTACCCCACCTCATGATGGGTTGAATTGG
Source organism: Viscum album (assembly GCA_963277665.1). Classification (NCBI taxonomy): domain Eukaryota; kingdom Viridiplantae; phylum Streptophyta; class Magnoliopsida; order Santalales; family Viscaceae; genus Viscum; species Viscum album. Next base: position 549,145,960 of record OY728163.1, read on the forward strand.
GTCACTAGTCTAGTTGACCTTGGTAGTTATATTATAATTATTATTTACCACATAATTATATTCTGTTATCTTAATTTAATAACATATATTCACCTCATCATCTAATAAATAGGAAATGGAACCTTTTATCATTTCTACATTATACTACCGCCTCACGAACTGATGTAATTTTTTTTCCATAACCACCTATCAAGGAAGGATATAATGATGGATTTATATTATATGTATATATATATGATATTTTTGGAATTATTATACTTCTATATATGAAAAATAGATAATACATAATATATTATATTCTATGGGAATATGATAAAACCTCTCATATGTATGGAGAACTACCACCTCGAGAAGTAATGTGATTTATTTTTCACTTATGCTTTACATGGAATGTATTAAGGATAAATTTATTTAATATATTTTATATACATGGAATTATAATGATTACAAAAAGTTAAATTATTGATTATCATTCCATATTTTCATCCCTTGAGAAAATGGAAACATAACTCATGTTTATTTATGGCCTAATAGTTTTATATATAGTGTAAATCAATTTTTATCATTAATATTTTTTGATTAATATAAATTCATATAAATGAATAAATTTAATATTTATGTTATTTTCAGAATTATGGTTATGATGTCACTATGATCAAAATAAAAGGATTAAAATACTAAACCAAAATATCCATAAAAATGAAGTTCTTATCACATGATATCTGATTTGAACTATGAGTTATCAATTAATGTGTAATAAAATATAAAAATTATATCATATATGGTATTATATATACTATTATTTTTCTATAACATATGAATAGTAAACCTGTATTTATCATTCAAAAGGTTTGAATGACTAATAAAGATGTTAATAAATTAGGTAAGGGATAATTTTATAACATTTATTTCTATGGGCCACTTGCCTTATACACCACTTGTTTCTTTTGATCAATGTGTATACATCCCATGAATTTTATTTATGTTATATATCATGATAATTATGTTTTATAAATATCCATATAATGTTATTTTATTGTATGTGATTATGAATCAAATGTTTCCAAAGTAGTAACAATTTTATGTTTCAATATCATTGTTTATTAGGATTGATTATGGTTATGCATCAAAAGATTTAATTTTATGATCCACCTATAATGAAGATCATGAATTTTCTACTCATTGATTTTTTTTTTCTAGTTTTCAAAAAAAATTCCCTTAATTTTCCGTTATTTACTTTAAATAACAAAATAATGTTCTTTAGGAAATAAATTAAATTTGTTACTCTCTTTAGTGTAAAACCCATTTCATACATGTGCATTATTTTTTAATATATTTAAATGAAATATTTAATATTATTCAGTGATTATTTAAAGACAATTCTACCCAAATTTTTTGAATTTTTTTGAATGGAATATCCACTTCTTTTTCTGAAATAGTTAGTTTTGACTTTTTTCATAAATTTTGGCAAGAATAATTTTTTAATGTGTACAGAATGAAGTAAATTTTCCACCATCATGATAACTAAATAATTTGAAGCTTCCTTTAAAATATTTCAAGGTTACTTTCTAGAAATAAAATTATTACTATTAATGAAATTATAAATATTAATGAAGTGATTTGATATGAAAAAGATATTTTACAGAAGAATAACATAATATTCATTTATAGAATTTATATTCATTAAAAACATAAATATTTGGTGTTTTTTATATTTTCAAGGGGATAAGATCAATGGTACTATCCTTATTCTTTCTTAACGTGATTTCTAATTATTAATATGAAGAAAACATTTTTATGAAACATATTCCTTTTTAAGGGTTGTTAAATTTTATAAATTGTTGAAATATTTAGAAAACCCATTTTTCTAAGGGATATGATATGACTAAATGTTTATTAATCCAATCTATTTTCATGGGATATGATATAATTAGTGTTCTAATAATTTTTTAATACAATTTTATGTATTATGTGATTGGTAAGACCTATATATCCCAAAAATGTATTGGGAAGTGTTTTATATCTCATGAGGTAATGATGAAACAAAAATAAATCCGTGTGATCCACTATGTTATCTATGATGATGTGCATGATCCAATATGTGACATCTTTATCACATGTACCACTCAGAGGTGACCTGATCCTGGTTGGTAACATTTCCTCAAGTGCATCTCCCCAAACACCAGAGGCTACTGACTAGCATTGAGGTCCTAGGGCATGTCCATGGGGAGACATATCCCTCATTAAGAGAGTATAGAGAAAAGGAAAATTATAATTACAAGAAAGTATTGGAATAAATATAACTAAATATATTTTATAGTATAAGTAGAACAAAAAATAAAAAACCTATGAAACTGATAATAATATACAAAATATGATAATTCATGACGTGTCTCTATAAAATCAGAAAACAAGGATACACAGAAGTATGAAGTACATGATATAGAAAAGAAGAAAAAATAATCCAAAAACTATACAAGAATCCTGAGCTTAGCTCAATCATATTATACGAATCTCCATCCTAATAAACACAAAAAAATGGGTTTCTAAGTTGGGATACATCCCTTTTTCAACACCTGTATAAATGTAATGTTCCTTAGTACCAATGAAAGACCAAACATGGTGTGATAAAAATCTCAATATTTCACTACCAATAGAATATAAAATATCCAATCCATGTAATATAAACTGAAACAGTGTGCAAGAATGAATATATGAATGTAAGGTTGTATAGTAATGTAAATATGTAAGTACCTTCTTCAGTCTCAGCTGGTGTATGTACATGTTACCATTCCATTAATTAATTATGTTCTGGTTTATATTATAGGTCATATAAGTTATAACCTAAACTGACTTCCTAACTTGGTAATGATAATAATAGTAAATAATATAATCTATAACTGTGCATCCATGATGATATTAATAATGAACATGGTCCAATGTGATAGCCAAGGAGTACTTGACCTCATGGGTCAATCCAACTCAACAATAACTTGTAGAGTGATTGGAGGAGTAATATTGTAATCTAAGGTGAATCACCCAAGGAATCCAACAATAATGTAATTCTAACTGAGTCTATGGAATTAATTCAAGGTAAAATGGGATATAAAAGATTAGACCCAAGTGTGTATCCAATGTGCCACATGTTTGTAGACAACATGCTAGATCCAAGAAGGATATTAAAGGAATCCTGTAATAATAATAGATGGATCATATGGGGTCATACTGGGCATCCAAAATTAGAAAATTATTGGGTCACAGGGTGGGTATCAACCTTGTCAACTGGAATCCCTAAATATCAATGGAATCCACTAGTTCTCAAGTCATTCCCTCAAGAATCCAAGGAAATCATGAGTCTAAACAATACTATAATAATAATAAACATGTACATATAAAATAGTATCCATTTAAAAGATTCATTTTATAGATTAAGGCAATTTAATAATCATACCATTTAATACTACATTTTGATCAAGCGGTTTTCATTCCTTAGTGTGGTACGACAGATAGGGAATGCAACCATTTAATTTTTTTAAATTATAATTAATTTGTTGAGTCCACTCAGTTTCCATCCATTAAAAATCACAAGGTGTGATATAGACATGTAACCAAGTTATTAAATTATATTTAATTAGGCTAAGTCATATACATAGTATACTTCCCACACAAAAATTCAACCTTCATTAATTATTTAGAACAATTACCATAGAAGAGTCAAGTCAAATCACACTTGAACGGTGGTACATATAGGCTTAAAAAGATACAATAATCATAATTATGAAAAAAATCCTACTTGGGGTGATCAATTATTATGTCATAAACACTAATTATGGATGACATGTTTGACATGGGTCATAGAAAACATTATTAATGTGATTAATAAAGGCTCACGAATTTAACAGGATATGGCTGATGAAATCATTGTGCACAGAAAACAATTTATTAAATGATGAAACATAAGGGATATGTTCTAAAACACTTACCTTAGAATCATATGGCTCTCCTCATATAGTATCAACCTTTGGTTCATCCTGGGTTTTAATAGATATGAAAAACTAATGAATGCACTGAAAAAAGGGCATATGAGCATGAATCTCAATAACATTATCAATGAGAATAGAAATGAATAACTTCTAAAAAGTAATAGATACCATACAGATAGGAATCCAATGAGATGAATGGTTCTTTGATTAGAATATGAATTGATAAAATAGATCAAATACTACTGAAGTGATTCAATGGAGCATAAAGAGGGAGAATGGAGGGTGATGTCCACTAGAATCAGAAAATTCGGAATAAGAACAGGTTTAATTATATCATTATGGTAATGTTGGTCATATTACCCAAAATTAATGTATCCATAGATTGGATGCACAGTTGGTTAAACCATTCACCAATAGTTTTTCATTCACTACATCAAGGGGTACTTTTCATGGTTTCGTTTCACAATTAGGAAAACTATGTGAAAACCATGAAAAATACCTCATCTAAAATTTCTGTAGTTTTTTCATGTATATGTGGACCCTGGAGAACGATTAGGGAAAAATATGAACCTTGATGTATCCCACTATATAGGCTGACACTATTATGATTGACCATGTAGGATGGGTAGCATTGTTTTTACAAACTATGGAGCCAAGTGATTTCCTCCCCCGATCGGGGTTCTGAGATCTAAAAATCCAAGGATATCCCCCAAACCCTTTTGAACTCATTATAAATACATATTATTTTCATAATAAATAATTATTTTAAATTTAAAATGATCAATACCTAATTGAAAAATATGGTTCTTACAGTCGTCCCCCATTAAAGGAACACATCACTGAGTTTTCCTTCCATGTGTGAAAAAACATCATATTAAAACAACTCTAGGTATTGGGAACATATGTCCGTCTCTCACTCCAAAATCTCATCCTATAAATGGTATTTCTACAATGGAACCCATACTAGAGGGAATTACTGGCCTCATATATCCTTCATGCTTTAGTCAATGATTCAAGTAGGATACTCCTTATGTAAAAATCATCATCTAACCCAACTTCCTTAGGATCAAAAGTATGAGATGGGTCGACATGATACTGGAAAATATATAAATTGTGGAAGAAATTTTCCATGGCATGGTTCCTCTATGGTAGTATAAATTTATAGGATACCAACTAAACTCTATCCATAATATCAAATTTCCATAAATAATAAAGAGACATCTTCCCTTGCTATTGTATCATCAATACCCAAGCTTGGGTGATACGTGCAAGAAAACACGATCTCGGAAATAGATTTCATTATGTCATCAATGATGATCATCATAATATGTCTATCTATATTGAGTAGTAGATATATGCTTCATGATCATATGAACTTAGTATTAACTCTCCTGTATGAGATGAGGACCTAATAGGGTTTCCTCACCTTTATCTAACTAGAACATTGGTGAAAAATATGGACTACTATTGAATAAATCAAAATAATCGTTCTTCATTGTCTCATATAAGTTTTTATTGAATGAAAACATGATGATAGGGATATGCATCCCCAAAAACTACTTAAATGAATGAAGCATGCCTGAAGTGTGTCCTCTAAAACCTATATAATCTATTCTGACTGTCCATATGTCTGAGGGTGAAAAGTTGTTCTCATAAGAACCTATATCAAACAAAGTATATACTATAATGGTTTATACTAGAATATAACCTCATAGTATAGACTATCATGCACTCTAATCCCCGGGTATCGAATATAAATCATTCAATGGGCATGATCCACAGACTAGTAATACAATTTTACTACCCTTTGTATAAATATTCTACTGGCACACATGATCTATATACTAGCTACCACAACCACAAACTCCTTTTCATAAAATACTACTAGTGCTACTTGAACTCCCCATAGGACGTGATGTAAAATAACCTGCCCCTAAAGGTGGTGCTAGTATAGAGCCTCTTTCTCTAGAACAAGATGGAAAGGTCCGACGAAATATTTGATGATATCCCATATATACACAAGCCCGTCAATCCATAAAGTCTATATAAAACTGATATTTTAGATTCCCCTGCATCTACATAGATTTCATACAATATAGATTGAATTTTGGTTACTTTGACTACCACAACTCTAATGTGAAATCCTGAGGGAAAAATTATTAGTACTAGAAGAACTATTGGCCTGCCTGAACACTGATCCACTATACCCAATAGTATCTCCTTCCCTCAAGTTTTACTCAGTTATAAGAGATTTATTTACTATCTCAGATAATATAGTTTAGAGATAAATGTTCACCTAAGTATGTATGGAATAATGGATCTCATCCTCAAAGTGTCTAGCATGCGAAACCTCATTACTTGATAGATGTGGTGAAAAGCACTTTAACTTAGTTAAATGTGTTGAATACACTATAATCAACATAGAACCCTCCTGTAGATACATGAACTCTCTCAAATAGTCTTCTCTCAGCATCTGAGGAAAGAATTGATCATAGAAGGTATTCTAGAAATCATCCCATAACATTCTATGATGGCTACTAGCATGGGTAATTACAACCCACCAGCCCTTGTCCAAATCATGAAACATATACATAGAAATATTTTCCCTCCACTATGAAGGAAACTTTTGGTGCTCAATGATAGGTTGGGTGGTATCTAGCTAAGAATATGCAACTAGTAGACCACCATCCCATTAGAATGTAGATAGATGTTGCAGTTAGAAATCATAGGTCAGATCGTCCATTGTTGGTACAAATCATAATGCACCCTACCTAGATTGCATCATATGTATGAGAATATCATGAAGTTGAGAATAAATGCTAATATCTGGTATGAAAATAAGAGCCTCAATTTTCACTCCTAGCAGTAATAATAGTGGCTCAGGGCCCACCACATTTGATGTATGGGTGTTGCCACCATCCTGTCTCATGACATGAGGATTTCATGGCATAGTTTCTCTACAAATGTCATGCACACACCTCAGAATACTCTTTGAGAAGAAAGAAACACTAGATAAGGAATAATATAAAAATAATGGCTTACTACCAAGAGGATACTTCCTTAATAACCAAAATATAATCCTAGGTATTGGTAAGTGTTCAATTATAAATTATAGGGGCTCCATTAGATGAAAGTTTAATAGAACCTTGCCAATTAATTTACTAGAAACCACTTATTTTATAAGTCAGATTCCACATTTTTATGTTTAATTTTATTATAATTTTATATCAATGATTGAATAAAATGGTTTTTGAGCCCCATTGATTTAGGTCTCATATAACCTATCACTAAGATCAACACCCATTTAAAGTCTAATTAATCCAGTCTACATCGGGTCTCAAAATGTAATTGGTTATATATGATGGATTGAAGTTGTAAACTACCAAACCCAACACATGAGGGCACATACACCTCATGAATTGACACATTAAATCACTAAATCATAGCTAAAGAGTAGCACGTACACACACACACAAATATAAAAGTATCACTTAACAACCACAAGAAATAAAAGCAATGTAAGCAGTGAAATGTGCCAATATGGCATGGAATATTCATGGAATGTGAATTCTAGGTGCCTATGATGATTCATGTAAAAGTGTTACTTTTCCTCATATCATAAATATAATGATTAATTAAAATTATCAATCAAATTAATAATAATAACAATGACACATCATGTCATAACCCAATAGTGAAATGATATCAACATTAATAAGAGAAAGCAGAATAATTGTTATTTTTTAGGAAACAAAGAATTTACCTCAAACATGGGTTAGATACACCCAAGCAAAAATTATAAATAAGTTCCAAGAATTCTTAATATATTTTTTATTTTAAAAAACTAGTAAATATAGAATGTAGCCGCTCAAATAACACTTTTGACATCTTGAACCCAACTTCCACTCAGAAGCTCCTTTAGCCCAGTTTTCCACATGTCCTCAAGAACATATCCTCGAATGCTAGAGGCTGAAGACTAACAATGAGGGACTAGAGTGTGTTAGTGGAGAGACTATTCCCTCATTACGATAGTGTATAATAGTGGATAAATATAATAATCGATAAATAATATAATCAATATAAGTAACGAGATAGAAAATCAAAAGCCTATAAAACAATAATAAACATGTGTAATAGATAATAATATACAAAAGATGATGAAACATGTCATTTCTATAATAAAAATGAAAAATGTGGATATAAGGCAATAGGAAATACAAGTTAAACAGAATAAGAACAAATAATCATAATTCATTCCATGAATCCCGAACTCCATCTCAGTGATCTTCTACCAATATCCAACATAATAAACAATCAATATCAATTTTCTAAACGGGGATGCTTCCCTTTGTCAACACCTGCATACTTGTAATCTTCTTGGGTACCAATGAAGGACTATATAATGTGTGAGATAAATCACTATAGGCAACCACCAATGGTGTCTATAACATCATGTCTATGTAATATAAAATGATATAGTGTACAATCATGCATATATAAGAGTAAAGAATTATAGTAGTGTCAACACCCAAGTACCTGCTTAATCCTCAGTTTGTGTTAGAACATGTAACCATTTCATTAACTAATTTTATTCCAATTTATATTGTAGTTCATGCCAGGTATAACCATCACTGATATCTTGACATGGTAATAATAGAAATATTATATGACTTAACCTAAAACATGGAATCCATGATGATATTAATAATGAATAGGATCAATGTTAAAAACCAAGGAATCCTTGACCTTAGGGGTTGAGAAAACGTAGTAATAACCTATAGCCTAGTGTCATGAACTAGCGTAGATACCCTAGTAACATGATAACCAAGCCCATCCTGACATATCTCAATGTTCATTCCTGATCCCCACTGGTCAGAAACTATCACCCAACATCATACACAATGATAGTGGGAATGATTTTACCACTAAAATACCGAAGTAAAGAGACAAGTCAATATACATATAAACAAAACTCTACTGTGAGAACAATACTAGAAGTTGAATAGGAATAATGGCCCAATGTAATACTACAAAAGTACCAAAACAAGTAAAATATCCCAATCCTCAAATGATGAAACACACTATGTCCATGGCTCAACAACTGGAAACACCTCCAAGAGATGCATTTCTGCTTCTCGAATGGGGAAGGAAACAATATAAAAACATCATAATGAACAAGTATGGTGTGAGATAAATCCAAATAGGATTCCATCAAAACGTTCAATAACAAGATTCCAATATCAAATTGACCAAATAAATGAATTTATTTATTTTCAAAAATATATTTTTTAATTTCAAAATCATATTTAATCAAATCATGATTTATAATTCAAAATATGGAAATACTTTAGAAACATATGCTTCACATTTTAAATGATAGAAATAATTTTAAAACATCTTCAAAAAAAATTAACGGAATATTTTTAAAACAATACAACCATTAGAAATTTTTTAAACAAACACTTTTATATAAAACAGCTTATATAAAACAGAAGGCATGCAAAGTATTTACGACAACAGAATATATTTATCTGAATTAAAAAAAGAGAGCAACATGGTCATATTCCTAATTAGGTATGATAGTTCTAGGATATAGGGACTTGACACTTTTAAATGGAAAATATATACATAATTCCCTTTGAACCAAGGTAAAATAAGACTCATCTCTATCTCTAAAGGATTGTTATTATCTAATATGATGTTTTAGAACATTGTAAATTCTAATGTTCCAACCAAATAACTCACAAAATACCTATGGGTTGAATTTGATCTAATAAAAAACAATGATGGACCATTCACTTTATGATTTCTTAAAATATGATTAAATCTCAATCTTTATTTCAAATATTATAATTTCACATTATACCCCATAACATGTTTTTTAAAAATCATACCTTTACCAAATGTGAAAACCCTAAGGTTTCTATCAAAATAATTTTATGAAATTATTATAAATAAGGATTCGAAAACAATTCAACATTAACTTTACCAATCCAATTACATAATTTAATTCAAAAATTTAATTTTCATGTAATTCCATCAATTTCACCACAACCCTCAAATTTAATGGAATTGGGGGTTTTCACAATTTTCAATCAAATCAATTCAACAAAATTAAATTATTATTTTTAATTGAAACCATTTCTGAAAATTTCATAATTTAAATTAAATAATTTATATATAAAAAATTTCTATAAATACAACCCACATTATTGGAATTGGTGGTTTTCCAATTTCATGAAAACCACCATTTTTCTTAAAAACTCCAATTCAATGAAATTCGGTTTTTCCACAAAATAATTTAAACCAATTTATTCCAAATAGAACAATTTTATTTTATTAAAATAATTGAAATTAAAAAAAACAATTTAGGGTTAATAAAAATTACCCATCGTAACAGAACCACCTACATCTGGATTGATGGATCTAAAATCACATAGTCGTAATCAGATAACACCAATAGAGAATGATGGAAATAAGGATAAATTAAACAAACCTAGGTTTAGCCTTAAAATAGAGGTTATTAGATCAATAATTCAACAAGATATTCCATGGATGATTGTAGAGGAAAAGATAGATCATGCGAGAACAAGAATGAGAAAAGGAAACTAACCATGAGAATATCGAAGTGCGTTCCTAAATATTCGAATCAGTTTTGGGAGGGATCTATGGGACCAAAAACTCTTCTTGGGAGCTCTATGGATGGGAGAAATCGATTTTAGGTTGTACCAGTCCATAAGGATCCCAAAATAGGGGTTTGGGAAATTTAAAATCAAATCTAGATCAATTAAAACCATATTTGCACGGTTCCCTTAGTAGAGGTGCACAATTTAGACAGACCGTGTGCATGTCATTCTACTATTATAAATGGAACACATGGTTCTTCTTAAATATTTCACATAGTTTTTAAATGGAAAACCAAATATGCAATATACCACTACCTCTGGATGCATGGTTTCTCTACGAGGGAACCGAGTTACAAATACCGTACCCCAACAGTTTTCCAACCGTGCACCATCCCATAATCTACCAAACCACAATGAAATTCACTTGATTCACCCTCAAATGAAATAAAACCAAATATTGTTAAAAATATTGATTTATAAATACTTTAAAATAGAATAGGATTCTACAAACTCCTTACTATACAATCATTTTGTCTCTAGAAATCCTATAAAGAAGCTCCCATGAGAAAAAGGTAAGGCCACTTCTCTCTCATTAGGGCCTCCATATCTCACATCTCAGGATAATAATAATTGAGTTGACAGAGAGTATGAAAAAATGGTATCATCCTCCCAAAAAGTACCTTGGTTTCAAAATAAACTCTTATGACTGGTCATTCAGGCATGTATAAATCAGTTTCAACTTCAAGATCACACTATCTTAGGACATGAGATGGATCAGATAGATACTTTCTTACCTGCGATACATGAAACATGCTATATATCGACATTGGATGTAGTGGAAGTGAAAAACTGTATTCAACTTTCCCCAAAATGAAATGTCCCACAAAACGAGGTTCATATTTCCCTTGCCTCCAAAGATATTGATGTCCAAACAGGGGTGAAAATTTAATGAACACATAGTCACCAAATGAAAACACCATTAGTTTATGTGGGAGGTTATCATAATACTTATATCATATATGTACAGTAAATATCCTTTTATGAATCAAAATAATATTTTTTGTTATCTCTTGGACCAATATTGGTCCAACCAATGAACTTTCACTAGTCTGCAACCAACAAAACGAATATTTGTAAGGTCGGCTATACATGGCCTCGAGCGAATCCATTTTAGTCACAAAAATTTAACTATTTCTATAGGAAAACTCAACCATACTCAAATGATCATCCCAATCCCCACAAAATTTGATATAAACAAGATTAATGTATATAATCAAGAATATTTATATCTATTTATGTTTGGCCATTTGACTGTGGTTTGTATATCATTCTCAAACACACATGAGATCCTAGTGCATCCTAGAGGCCTATCTAAAAATAATAAGTGAATAGAGGATCAAAATCAGAGACTATAGCATAAATAACTCCCTAAAAATGAATTATCTCTTTCACAAAGATATTTTCTAACTCCTGTACATTGGTTATATCTCGAATGGGTATAGAGTAATCCAATTTAGTCAGGTGATCGATCACAACCCCTATCACATTATTCTTTCTATGGGTGCACGTAAATACAACCCCAAAGTCCATAGATATCTAATTCCACTTCCATGTAGGGATAATAATTTTTTGAATAAGACATAAAGGTTTTTGAAGCTGGTCCTTAACAGGTTGTCACATATAACAATGAGAGACAAAATCAACAATGACCCGTCTCATACCTAGAAACCAGAATTTCTACTGCATATCATACACCATCTTTGTAGTTCATGGCTGCACAGCCCACCCAAAACTATGGAAATTACCCATTAAAATTTTTTCTTCTTGAAGATTGTACCAAAAAAAATTCTGAAATCATGGAATTTTCTCTTTAGAGAACAAAAAATATAGCACAGTCTCCACACTATAAAGAAAGTCTCTAATGCCACAGAACTCATCATTAAGTTTATGTTCCTAATGAATCAATTCAAGAAGATCGACTTTCAACTTAACACTGGCCAAGGAGTCCATGTTCCATAATTGGAAAACTACAATATAGAACTATACAAAGATAGTCATCAAGTTCCACTCTTTCGATGATTCTCTTACTGCTTGTATTAGAAGTTTCCTTCTCAAAGCATATAAAACAACATTCCATTTCCTTAGGGTATGTAAAATGTAGAAATCATAAGACTATAGATATTCCGACCAACACCTCTAGAGTATATTAAAATATTATTAGGGTAAGATAAAACTAAATATCTTGATGTCATAATACATGGTAAATCTTTCCCCGTAAAGGTAATTCTTATAAATTTTAAGTTTGTGCATCATAGCTGTAAGTTCAAGGTCATGGGTTATTTAATTATTCTCATGTGTAATATAATAAAAATTTCATAAGTAATAACATGCTTTCCCAACATAGGAACTCTTCCCAAGCCTAAACTCAATGCATCACAAAAGACCATATAGCCCAGCCCAGCCTCAGGAAGAGTCAACAACGACATAGTTGTCAAAAGAAATTTAACCTCAATAAAAGAATTGTGACATTTTACATCCCAAGAAAAATTTACTCTCTTCTGAGTGAGTGTAGTCATCATATAATACAACATTAAGAATTCATTAATGAACCGGTAATAATATCCAACTAACCCCATGAAGCCCTGAATCTCAAAAACATTCATTGGTTTTTCCCAAGTTATAACATCCTTCAAATTCTCAAAATCAATTGATATTCCATGTTTCAACAACAAGTTCCCCAATAACTTTACATTATGAATTAATAAAACATATTTCTGGAGCCTGACATAAAGTGGGTGATTCCTCATCAAACTCAAAACTATTCTCATATGATGCACATGATGTTTCTTAGACATAGAATAGACAAGGAATTCATCCAAAAAGACTACAAAAAAGGTATCTAGATACTCATAGAAAATCCTATTAATTAAAGGCATGAAAAATGTAGATGTATTTTTTAGACAAAGGTTCATAAAAAGGTACTCATAATGGTAATACCTACTTTGAAAGGTGGGTTTCTATATGTTAAGTTATTATATCCTCTACTGATGGTAACCAGATCGAAGGTCGATATTCAAGAACAACTTATCCCCTTTCAACTGATCAAACAGAACATTAATCTATCACAAAAGATATTTTTTTTTATTATAACTTTATTGAGTTATTTATAATCAACTCATAGAATAAGTGAACAATTTTCTTTATTAGAAAAGAGAACTCAAGTTTCCCAGGGTTACACAGTTGGGAATACAAATACATTCTCTAAAAGATCATCTAAGTGGGAATTCAAAACTTTCAATTCAACTAGTTCCATGAGCTAATAAGGAATAGAAACTGGTTGAGTATGTGGTACTAAGTCAATATAAAACTCAACCTCCCTTACCAGTGTAAAAATTGATAAGTTATAAAAAACACATTGGGAAACTCAAAAAATACTAGAGGGATATCACTACTCATATATTATCACTCTAGATCAAAAGGAAACATTTATATTACATTTCCCAACACCAGATATGATGTTTTGGCCTTACTCGACCTTGGGTATTATTCTCCTTGAAAGACACATAACACACCACTAGGTTAAGAAAAGGAGACCTATAAAAGATAAAAATCAATTAAGTATTTATTATTAGTGATCCAATCTATCCAGAATATGAAATCTAGAGATTTCATGTCAATAATTAGAAAACTCCGAGAAAGCTCAACATTTGATAGAGAGAAAACCCCTGTAAAACTACAGATACCATACTATCTCTTCATACTAAGAGGCATAGTAATATCCATCACACAAGATAAAATATTTATAGTAAGATTTATATGATTAATAATACAAGTTAAAATAAACAAATTATATTCACCAGTATAAAATAGACCAGTCACTAATAATTAATCTATAGTAGCAGTTCCTCTCACAATCGCTGGACCCATCTCCAATTCATCTCGAGACTCTTCCACTGTATGAAAAATATTTTTTATTGATGTATATGGCTGGAATCCTTTTACACATGAATAATCTAATTAAGCCACATTTTTAGAAGGTTATCATGATCCCATGACACTATGTGGAGTGGAATAAACATAAAATAATCCCTAAAAGTGACCCAAAAATCCACAAGAGCCACATTTTTTGGGTGATTCAGTGAAATCCCTCTTTGAATTTTCCAGAATTCCACCCTAGTAACAAACCAAAAGACCTATTCCAAGAACTACAGGAGTTCTAGAGTGTACTTTCTATGGAGAACCACTATGAGAATCATCACTCTTAGAATCTCCCTTAGAATAATGAACACTACCAGTGGGAGAGAATGAAACTCCTGATAACACTAACTTTGTAGCCATGTCCATTTTTCCCATCATCGCTATGTCCATCACATTAACATAATAAGAAATATTATGTAAGAAAACCTGATAGTCAATTTCCTAATGAATTATTAACTCAAAATAGAGTGACTACATCTTATAATTCGATACAATATTAGGTATGATGTGCATGATCATAGAAAAATAGGTTTCATACTCTGTCACTTTCCTATCATTCTGCTTATGTTTGAAGAAATCAAAAGATTTGGCCAATAACATCAATTATGGATAGAACTAGTCATTTAAAAGAACATTTATGCCCATACACTCCAATCCCTCATGTTTCTTTACCATCACCATTATTTCCCACCATCTTCTGCTCGAGACCTCTATCATGAAGGGGCTATATATCCATTTTATTTCATAGTGTGTGTCTAAAAACCCAAAAAATGATCCATTATGCTCATCCAATGCTTAGCCTCTTGAGGATCATTTGATCAATTTAATGATGTGGGATTTTGGTGAAGGAACTATTGAGAACTATCTCTGAGAACAACCTTATAAGGTTCCACAGTTGGTTCCTAAATGGTCAATGGAGGTGGTGTTTGTCGAAGAGCATGGATAGTATGAACAATCACCTATACTAGGTTTACTTCCCCAAGAGGATTTAATCATTGAGGCTCAGAAACAACCTTTTACTTGATCTAATTCACACATCTTATCAGAGGCATGATGCTATACAACATTAGAAGACAATAATACAGACATCTGAAACACACTCAAATAGATCAACAAGGGAAATTAATCCCAACTGCTAGACAACATGATTTAGATTTCACTCTATCCAAATCATAAGAAGGTAAAATACTAGAACTAATCCACAAGATATCATTTCCTAACTACCCATAGTAACATAAGTTTAATTGGGGTGATATCTAGCTAGACACTCAATTTCAACTACCTCCTATGTCCTGGAGGAATTTTACAATGCATACTGACTTCAAGAAAAAATCTCGAACTAGAGCTCTAATACCACTTTGTCAAGAACAAACGTTGTTACCCTTGTAACCTGATAACTAAGCCAGTCTTGAGGTAACATTAATGTTTTTCCTGATCACCATGGTCAGAAACTAAAACCTAAATCATAAAAAATGAATGTGGTAATGATATTTCCCCTAACAATGTAGAAGTAAAAGAGACAAGAAAATATACATACAAATGAAACTACAATAGGAGAACTATACCAGAACTCAAATAGGAATAAGGGAAAAAATAAGTACAATAAGAGTACCAAAAAATGGAAAATATCCTAAACCCTGAAAAAAATCAACTCAACAAGTCCATGGATCAATATCTAAAAGCAGCTCTAATATACACCTTTCCATTAGTCAAATTTGGAAGGTTATAATCTATAAACACCAAAAGGAACAAGTAGGGTGTGAGCCAAATCCTAGAATTATTTCACCAAAAGTTTCCATAACAATATTCCAATATTAAATTAACCAAATATATGATTTCAATTTAAAAAAAATTACTTTTGGTATTTCAAAATCATATTAAAAAAAATCATGCTTTAGATTCCAAAGTTGGAAATACTTTGGAAACTCATGCATAACATTTCATATAATGTAAATACTTTCAAAAAAATTATTAACACTAGAATTCACAGAATATATATAAAATAATAGAACATTTTTCACATTTCTTACATAAACACTTTTATATACAATAGTTTACATAAACTAGAAGGCATGTAAAACAATTTACAACAATAGAATAAATTCATATGAAATACAAGAAATTGAAAAAACATGATCATATGTCTAATTAGGTATGATATATCCATTATATGGGGACCCAACACTATGAAATGGAAAATATATACATAAATCCATTTGAACAAAGGCCAAAGAGGACTCATCACCATTGACTAAGGCAAGTGATGTGCTGATATATTTTTTTAGAACATTGGAAATAGTAAAGTGTCATCTAAATATTTCACTAAATACCTAAGTGTTTCATTTTATATAATAAAAAAATTGATGTGAAATTTAGTTTATAACTTCTTAAAATACAATTAAATCACATTCTCCATTTCAAATTAGCCAATTTTTCATTTAAAACCCATAACGGGGTTTTAATAAAAAACATTTCTTTTCACCAATATAAAACCTAAAGGTTTATATCAAAACCAATTTAAGAAATTTTCAAAAATAGTTATTTTAAACCAAGAGACCTTTGAATTTCTCAATCTAACTTGATAATTTATTTCAATAATTTAATTTTCAAACAATTCAACTAATTTAATCAAAAACCCCCAATTTAATGGAATTAATGTTTTATTACTATTACCATCAAATAAATTTTCACCAATTAAATTAAACAATTTAATTGA
Organism: Viscum album; assembly: GCA_963277665.1. NCBI lineage: Eukaryota > Viridiplantae > Streptophyta > Magnoliopsida > Santalales > Viscaceae > Viscum > Viscum album. Next base: position 549,163,263 of record OY728163.1, read on the forward strand.
AGAAATTTACAATAATTTTAGAATTTTAACTAAAAATTTAAATCTCAAAAATTTCCATGAACACACACCAATTCATTGGAATTGTGGGTTTTCCAATTTCATGCCAAAAACCCATTTTTCTTAAAAGATCCAATTAAATGGAAATGGGTTTTTCCAGAAAAAACCAATTGAAATCCATTTAATCAAAATAAAACAATTGAAAGTAATTAAATAATCAAACTTAATAAAATAAATTTATGGTTAATAAAAATTGGGCATCATAATAGAACCTCCTACCTCAGGATCAAAAAATCTCAAATAATAATGTCATAAACAGAAAACTACAATGGAGAACTACGAAAATAAGGATAATTGATTTAAACCATGGTTCATACACCAAAAAATGGTTATTAGTCCAAAAATTCAACTTGAGATTTCATGGAACCATAATGAAGTTAATAGAGATTGCAGGAGAACAATAAAAGAAAAAGAAAACTAATCATGAGAAGATAAATGGGTGTTCCTCAAGATTAGAATCTGTTCTGGGAGGGATTAGAGGTAAAAAACTATTCTTGGGAGCTCTGAGGGTGGGATAAATTGATTCTAGGATGTGATGATCAATCAAGAGCCTCAAAACAGGTTTGGATGTTTTATTTAGAATTCAGATAAATTGAAAACATGTCTGCAAGCTTTTATAGGTAAAGGCACACATTTTAGAAAAACCGTGTGAATGCCATGTGTTTGTTATAAATGGGTCAAAATTTTCTTCTTAAGAAGGTTCAAGGTCTGAAAACATTGAACAAATCATGTAATATCACACTGCCTTAGGATGCATAGTTTCTTTTATAGGTTGCAAGTTTTGGGAAACCTGACACTAGACTAGAAACTCCCAAAACATTCAAAAATTCACCTGATTCACCCTAAAATCAACCTTAGCCAAAGCATTGTTAAAATAAGGGTTTAAGAATACCTGAAATCAGTAATATTATTTTTTGACCAATATAGTATATTAAGATTATAAAAAAATGGGAATAAACCAAGAATTCCACAATAATTTAATTCAAACTGAGTCTAAGGAATTCATCCATGGTTGAATCGGATAAGCAATGATTTGGACCAATGGTCTATCCAATGATATGCATATCTATAGTGGTAATTCCAGATATATATAGTTATTCTAATAAATACTATAATAATAATTTAGGGATCCTACAATTTCATACCAAGCATCCACAAGTATAGATGGTTCTTGTTCCAAGGTGGGCATCAACCTTAGCAACCGACATCCCTGAATCAAAAAGAAGTCCATGAGTTTTCAAGGCATTCCATCAAGAATCCAAGATGAGATCGAGCTGGAACACTTCAATAATAATAAACCATAATTCCATATATACTATTAACTATTTACTTTCTTCTTTTCAGTGATTAAGTAAATTTAATAATCATTCTGTTTTATATATCATTTGGTTTAAGTCGTTGCCTTCATTAGTTTGACAAGGAAGATATCGAATGAAACTATTTAATTAATTTAAGTCATAATCAGTTTATCATGTTCTCTCTACTTCCTTTCATTAGACATGAAAATGTGTTCTAAAGACCTACATCCAAGTCATTCATTTACGTTTAATTAGTTCAATTAATATAATTAGTATATTTCCACATAACAATTTAACTATCATTAATTATTTTTATCACTTTCCTTAAAAGGGTCGCATCAAACCACACCCGAACAATGGAACAGATAGGATTATCATGTTATATCAAAAAAGTTAAGGACCCGAGTGAACATGGTCTTAAAAAATTATTTAATAAAAAGTTATACAGTGATACAATAATCATGTGGCACAACATGTTCCAAACTAGAAAATTATCAAAAACAATGCTAACAAAAAACACTTCAATTTATAGAGACCAACAAAATAATCCTTCAAAAGAAAATCACATGGTCCAAACAATGAATCCCCAACTCCAAATTCATCCTCATCATTCGACGTACTCTAGAGAAAGGCCACCCATGCCAAGATAGCTTCTTCTATAATGTCTCTCACCACACATTCTTGTCACAATTAACCCACTCCAACCTACAGATAATGAAAAATCAGAAGATATATAACTGGTCGTCTGATTACCATCCAAGGAACCTACATTGCATGCCACCTCCCTCTCAGGATGTCAGCATATCTATTAATGTCATAGCCTCACTGTACTCGAGCCTCCCATATCTGATGTGTTGCTCAAGTACTAACCTATTAATGCCAACCACTTCACTTAGTAGATACCAAAAAAACCATCCATCACAACATCTGAAATGCGCATCCCCCTAATAACTCAGGGCACATCCCATAATCACACCTGAGAATTATCACACTCATGTGTCAGCCTTCCATATCTGCTTCATGGTCGTCACATATGCACCATCATCGCAACATCAACCAATACCAAGACCATATCCTCTTGGAGAATCTCCAGACCTACAGCCCACTAGGATCCCAGATCCAAAAACAAATGAGGAAGACACCTCCTAGTGGTCAAAAAACATGGGAAGTTGCCTAAATCATAAAAAAACTTTAGTTGCCCACCAAGATCTCAAATATGACTAGATCTGAAAATAAACAAGGACATTTCCCTCCTTTGCTAACACTACATCAGGAACTGCTAGGATCTCCTGATAGAGAATCACTATATTCGGGGAATCCATAGCCCGCCAGGATCCCATTCCTCCTTGTCTAGGCACCAAGTCACGCTGTATATCTAAAGATCTTCCCAATTCTCTATCACCCCAATTTGCAAGCACCCAATTAGAATTTAACAGGACACACCCACATGATAATTTAAAAATTGATGAAATATAATAGATGAATTATAGACCACCTACCTTATTCATGTACAACTCTCCTCATCCTGTATTTTCATTTATTTTAGTCTAGATTATAATATATTTGAATAACTAGTCATGTCCCAGAAAATAGGTCATGTGATCTACAACTCAATAACATTATGGAGGGGAATATATGTGAAGAATGTATAAAATGGTGTAGAAATCATAATAATAGGAATGAAACAAGACGAACATTTCTTTTATTGGACTCCAGATGAGTGAAGAAGTTCAAATACTACCATAGGGCTTCATCAGGGATCAATGAGGAAGAACAGAGGGTGTTATTAGCTGGAATTAGTAAAGGGTGAATAAAAATATGTTTAAATACATCATTAAGTAAGGTTTGGTTATTTTAACCTAAATTAATTGGTTTCATGGTTTGGAATAATTGATGGATAAACCATGCACCAACCATGTACCCCTCATTGGTTCAAGGGGAATGTTGAATGGTTTTATCACACGATTAGGGAAACCAAGCACCAATCATGCCAAACACCTCTACTAAAATTTATGCACTTTTTACATAGATGTGTAGCGAGTGGAACAAAATTAGGGAAAACTCTATTCCCTACTTGTCCCAAAATCCCAAAACTTCACGGCTAGGAGAGACCGTGTGGTCTGGGTCTCATGGTTTCTACTAACTGTGCAGCCTAGTGATTTTCTCCCCCAGTCGGGGTTCTGAGCTCCGACTAAGCCTCAAACACCATTGAAACCTCTGTTAACTAATTAGGAAACCAAATATGGTACAAACTAAAGAATTATAAAAAATTTATAAGGATATATATCTAAGTGAAAATTAGTTTTATTGCATAATATGGCGAATCAATGATGATATGTCATCCGTTAAGATATGTGAAATAGGTGTTGATGCGTGATCCATTATGATTTGATGTTCGTTGATGTTAAGCATTACATATGGTATTCATTTGATACATATGATTTTTCAACCCATATATTACATGAACTTATGGTTAATGATTGACGTATGACAATTTCTCAGATTCATGGTTTATGTATTTTGAAATAAGGATTCTTTTTGGAATTCATTATTCTTATGATGCATTATAGAATGGTTATGATATTTGAAATTTATATTTATAACATCATACCCTTATGATTATATTATGCATACATATGATCATTGATTTATATCTTAAATTATTACCACCACTAAGCATATGTTGTCACCATTTATTAGGTTTTATTTCCTTATCTTATGAAGGAATTGTAATGTATGGTATTTTTATTAAGTGTACTAGATAACAAAACTTTATAGGAGATTTTGAATATCTTTTATAAAATATGATGATTTTTAACAATTATACATAGAAAATAAACCCTTACGGTCCCTAATAGTGTATTTTAAATGGCATTAAACATTCATATATTAAGATACAATATCTATTTTGGAAATTCATGGTCCTTTAAAGGGAGTTAGTGAAAACATAACAACTATAGAAATAAGGGAACATGTAATTGGTATGTGGGATTGTGTGTATTTTGTATGGTGGGTTTTATTGGGATGTATTAGTTTGGGTAGTGATATTGATAATTGATAGTGTTGATGTGTAGATTTTTGTATTTTTATGGTTTTGGTTGTGTGAATCCATAAGTTTAACTTTTGTGAAACTATAGTAAATTTTATTTTCCTTGTAATTTCTATACACATGCCACCCAATTTGTGTTTTTAAACTAACACCCAAATGATTTTCGATTCTGGGTGTTTTTCCCATAAATCTAGGTTGTTGAGAATAGAAGGATGGATACACCCTATTTCCCAATCTCTCATTCGTGATAGGTTGATATGAAGGGGTTTTGAGGGCTAGAAGTCAACCATGCACTTGTAGTGATTATTTTTGAGTGGATAAGGTAGTACATTATGGGGTTGTGGATGGTATGATAAGTGAATGAGGATGATTTACTTCATGTTCACAACACCCTACTATTATGTTTTATAGAAGTCGTTGGATGATGATGATTTCATTATTGTTTCATGGTTTGATGGCTAGGGATTTACAGTGATTACGATGTTGTACTGCAAAAAAATTCAATGGATTATGAAATTCTAAAGTATCATTATAAAAATATGAGAGACATTTAAATTTTTTTAAGTCATATTAAATTATAAAAGTCTTATAAAAAATATTAATTTCTTATGAAATGGAAAAACTGTTTTATGATCATTTTCTGTGGATATTTTTTGAAAATTTACTTCTTGAAAGACGAATATTTTTAATTTTATTTTAGAAAATAAGTGTATTATGACTAATTATATGGATTATATATTTATATTTTAAATATTTTTTAGAATTTCAAACATCATTTGTGCATGATTATTAGGATTACTCTACATGATTAAAGGGTAAATTATTATTATTACACTATATATAATATTTATTATTAACAACTGTATTTTATAGTTTTTTATTAATATCTTTTATTATTGATATTCTAGATGTACCATAGAATTCATATTATTGATATTTTATGATAGGAGGATCATGTAATTCTATATTAGGAAAATATTATTTTTCTTCTTTTCTCTTTTTAAATTCCATTGCTATATGTATGCATGGAGTGTGTGAATCTATTTTAATTTAAAAGTTTTTTAATACAAAAATATTGATCATATACCTTTTTATAAGGATTTTTATAACACCAAATATACCTCATTCATACTTTTTTGAAGGGTTGAGAATTACATTTAAACATCAATATTTTATAGTATTATAACTAGTGTGGTTCTTTTTTAGAGTTTTCTATGGTAAATTATTCCATATTATGGGTTATACCACACATAAAATGCATCATTAGTTCTACACACAAGAAAAAATGAATTATATCATAGATGATGGTTGAATAATCAAAAAACACTCGTTTAGTACTACTCCATTAAGAAATCCTTTTTATTGGTTGGATTTCAACATGTTCAATGACTAGGTTATGGTTTCTCAATTTGTAAATCAATGTTTTTTCCTTGATCCTATATTTTTACCATATTTATTTTGGATATCCACACTCTTAGGTTGGAGAATGCAGGTTAAATATAAAATCATTTGAATATAAATTACTATAAAACCCATGTTCACTAGATTTTACTTTTACTATGTACTATTTTAAAACATCCTATATATTTCAATTTTATGATTTCTATATTAAATAAACTATTCCATAAAATTCATCAATAATTTTTTTTCACAATTTTTATTGTTATTGAAAATTCACCCCATGGTTGTCTTGTGAAGAACCTGGGTGTGGCTAAACATCTGGTATCAGAGAAGATCCTTTTAGAATAGTTTCTCATTATGGATCCATATTATTTAATATATTTTTTTACACTCTATATTAGTATGTTTTACTTTTGAGATAAATTAATGTTAATTACATATATCTTAGATTTAAAAGACTAACGTAAATATCTATATTTATTTTTAAGGATTGAACATGCAAAGAATTTATATCCTTTGGAACCACCGCATTTCAAATGAAATTAATATGGTTATTAGAAATATAGAATTTTAGTATTATTGAATAATATCAGTATTTAGTATTAGACCATAATGGATAGGTCTTGTAAATTACACGATGAAGAACTTTATTAATTAGTTGGTAAAGATTTTGTTAAATTCGTTTTATATTTCAATGTTTTGAATGTTTATTATATATATTTTTCTAAAAATGTTAATAGTAACATTTATCCTTATAAAAAAACTTATGAAATTTTATGGACATTAAAATTCACTCATAAAGAAGATGAAACAATACAAGGAACATAGCTTATAGTTCATAGAGATTAATTTCATGAGCCCAGTATGTTTCATCTTGAATGTGTTAGTGAGGTATATATAATAAATTCTCTTATATTGTGATTTGTTTTTCTACTCTTGGAGAAACCATGTAGATTAAGGTTTTTATTGAATGGATATGTCAAGATCAACCAATAAATGGTGAATTCGAAGAAGGATTATATTAATTAATGTATGAAACATTTTGATTATATTATGTATGGGATGACTAGTTCATTATTGAATTGTCAACTTAAGATAAATTATATTGATATTCATGTTAATATCAAATATTATGAAGTTGATTTAAATTTTATTAGAAGAATATTTTATGATTATTCTAATAGAATTATAAATTCATATACTACTTTGAAGAGTGACGATATATGATAACATTATTTTTTATACAATAAAATATGACGAAATGAAATGGATTTAATAATAAATAGAGGAAGATTTCAAAGAAGGATTTTAAAAATAATTTTATGTAATCGTTATTATCATATAATATTAATTGAATGTACAATAGAAGGGACCAAAAAATATTAATGTCCAATGTTGAAAATAAAAAAATAATAGTATAAGGAAAAAACAATTAACCATTGAAATATCATCACAGTTATATAGATGACTCATATTTAAGAGGAAAATATAGATTATATAAGGGAATTGTTACTCATTATTACATGCATAAAAATTTTGTTAAGGATAGTGGTTAGTCTAATTATGATACTTGTTTTCCTTCTAATTACAGTTATAAAAAAACTACGATTTAGGAATCAAATTAAATATTTTATTTGAATCATGATGAACTTGTAAAATATTAAAAGAAGTATAAAATAATAATTAAATAACAAAAGACATTTGTAAAATAAAATAAAAATCTTTATCTTGATATTGAAAAGATTAAAATGAATGATTCTGAAATGTTTAATATCAGTGATGATATTAAAAAAATGGATTTTCATTTTAGAAAAATGATTAAGAATAAAGAATATTCTATATTATTTAGATTATTTAACTAAGCATCCAGAAGATAATACAATTTTGAAGAATTATTCTTATCTTAAAAATGAAAAAATATATGATGAACATGAATATATAAAAAATAATTGCATCATAAAGATAGATGATTGAATAAAATTTTATCTATGTTTAATGTTTTACATAAATCTAAAGATTAGTTTATGAGACTATATAAAATATCTATATCAAACAATAATAGAAATTATATAGTTTATAATGGGATATTACATCAAATGTATGGAAATTTGTTGGTAAAAATTTTCACCCATGGTATTTATTTAGAAACCTTTTTTAGTGTTTTAAATCTTTCCATTATCAATGTTATTCTTCATTAAAGTTGGTTCATTTGGGTGGTCACATAAAACCATTTATTTCTATATGTATTGTTTTTTTGAATTTAATAGACTAATTAATTTCTAGAATAGGTTCTTAAAGGTAAGTTTCTTAATCCAATTAGACTTATGGTGTTATGTCTTCTAATGTAAAATCATTTATATTTTCCAAAATATTTAATTTATACAATTGATTTCTTGTGAAATCCCCTGAAAAGAAATATGTTTCTTATTATTTTCACCAGTGGTCATGCAAAATCTATTTCATATTTTCTAGTTTGGTATCATGTATTATCATCGTCGATAATATTTAATTACTTGAAAACAACTGTATGAATTTAATTAATATCATTACAGTTTTCATATATTCTAATACCTTTAAATGATTTTATATATCTGGTTTATTACTTTTTAATATAAGTAAACTTTTAGATATATGTACACATTAATAATTTATTAAGAGATATAATTTTTATTCAAAAAATATTGAATTAATCTGGGATTTTGATTTATTTTTTATTCCCTATTCGAAATGATAATAACTTAATAAATCATGTTTTCATAGTAGTTTTTATGTAAACCAATTTTTTTCTCTAAACATTATATCTACAGTATGTTATTTTTTACAAGCATAATGATTCTACTCTCAGTTATTATTTAATTTCTAGGGATATACATATATGCTTTATTTATTATCATAATTTTGAAGGATATATTGGTTTTTAATTGTTTAATAAATCATATGTAATATTGTTAAAGAATTTGTTAAGTTATTTCTATAGAGAGTTGTTTACTAAAATTTAAAAAATTTAGACCAATTAATTTTATAGGGGCTGGGGGAATCATTTTATTTTTCAAAATTGCTAATTTTTTAAGGTGAGAGTGATATTTTTATATTTTTATATGTTTTACTTACTCTTCATTATTATATAAAATTTGACCAATTACAAAAGCAGATAATTTTATAGTTATGTATTTTTGTAATTTTCAATGTTAGGGGAGATTGTTCAGTGACTCCTTTTCACATTATTTTTTGGTTTTTTATAGTTAATATTTACTATACTGTATATTTTTTATTCCAAATATAATGAGGTAAGTATTGAATACAGGGAAAAAAAATTTGTGTTTACTTTTTTTGATGAAATAAATGATATTGATTTCATTATAAAATATTTCATAATTTATCACTATTGATTTTTTATTACTTACCATATAATATATGATTATTATTTTATTTATTATATATTTATTTTTTATACATAATTAATTATTATCTTAGATTCCTAGTATTATAAAATAATTGTGATTATAATTTAAGTAAAATAAAAAAATACAAGTTAAAAGTCTTACATGTTTTCTAAAAAGATATAAGAGTTTTTTAAAAGTCTTAAATATTTTTTAAAAATCCTCTGTGTTATGTAAAAGTATATATCATTAGAGTATAAATATTTGGTGACTATTGAATTTTTAAAAAATTGGAGTGTTTTAGAATTTTATAAAAATTCAATATATGCTTTCAAAATAATTAAATAATGAAGATGATTTAATTATAATAAAATTTTAATAATGAAAAAATATATCATGATATTCTGAAATAATAAATGTCCAAAAATATTTACATCTTTTGAATTTCATTATAAAACATGAAAAATATAATAAACTTATGAAAATTTTTATTTCTAAGGATATTATGAAAATATTATGATAAAATAAAAATTCTTATGAAATTGAAAAATTGTCTCATAGACTTTCAATGTGTGTATTTTTTGGAAAAAATATTGATTTTTGGGATTTGATTATTTTAGGATTTATTTTCATTGGGACTGGTTATCTTGATTCAATATTTTAAATTCAAATATTATTTTCAATTTAAAATTTCTTTTTTTGAATGATTATTTGGAATATTCCTCAACATTAATGGATATATAATTAGGAGTATTTATCGTGAAATTAATACTATATTTATTATTTATTATTAATGGCTCTATTTTATAAGATTATTTCTTAATAATTATTATTATGGAAATTTATTCCATCCAAAATGAAGATTATTGTAACAGATTTATAATAGGATGTTTGTGAACATAAAACCAAACAAAATAGTTTTTTTATTATTTAATGATTGAATCAATACGCATGTGTATAACATGTGATGTCAGTTATTTAAAAAATGTGTTATTTTATAAGAAGATTAATTATCTACCATATTTTCTTAAGGATTATCTTGAAAACCCAAGAAATATTATTCACATATTTTTGTAGAATTGGGATGTACATTCAAATATCTATATTTTAGACTACAACTATAGATAGGGTTCTTTGTTTTCAATTTTTATGTAATTTTCATCATATCATTGTGTCACATTTCATGTTATAGAACCTTCAATATATATTATTACTATTCCCACATTACCACTATGTAATTTTACATAAGTTCTTCTTAAAACTATTAAAATGGATTGGGGTATGGATTCCCTACTTATTATCCTATGTTCCCCCTGAAGGGCCCAAAGGCCTTCCTTTTTATTGAATTTTTATAACCCCCATTTAAAGGGATGAGGGGAACCCTTACAAGGTCCATAGGCTCAGAGATTACATGGCCCATAGTCTTAGGATATTACATTACTTGAAGGTCTTAGGGAATTCATCCAGACTATCTACAAGGAATTGCCCCTCCCCAGCATCTGCATCATGATAGTAGCTCTCCACCTTCGCATGATCATCTAGCTAGGCTTCCTGTGCAAGCACAGGCTAGTCCCGATGGCATAGCCATACCCTCTCATTCTGAAAAATCCATTTGGCTCTGCTCTGGTGAGTGCACCAACTCTGAATCCTTTTCTAGGGCTGCTCCTTTTTTTGTAGAGTGTCTGGGGAAACTACATGTGGCCCGAATGCCTTGAGGTGGCCCAAATCCCTTAAAGGTGGCTAGAAAGCCCTACTGACCCAAAGGCTTGGGTGGCCCGAAATCCTTAAGGACTCCAAGCCCAAACTGGTGGTCCAAGGTAACTTGTTTCAGCTGCTACAATACCTAACAGTACCTACTACAGTAACTGCTACAGTGCCTACTACAATACCCGCACAGTGTGCAGTTCTGCTATAGTACATGTACAGTGTACATTTCTGCTACAGTACCGCACAATGTACAGTACTGCTATAGTGCCTGCTATAGTGCCTGCTACAATACTACTACAATACCGCCCGGAAATATGCCTCTACCTGGTTTTGAACATGGGTATTGTGGATGTACTTAAGGATACCTCCCCAACTGGGCTAAGGCTCTGCATAAAAATAATTATATGTTTGGAGTTGCTACTTAAAAATCATTTGGTTAGATTTGATACCATTAAATTATTGGAATTATGATACTCACCTTATTAAAGTATAGGTCTTTTATAACACAATAAAGTCCGCTGTCTATATAATATATCTTTACTCCACGTTTAGTGTGTGAATAGTAGATTTACGATTTTTTTCCACTGAACTTTTATAAAAATATTTTATCTATCTCGTTTAATTTTACTTCTTAAAAATCACAGACATCATATATAGCTATAATTTATAATGAATTGCTAAAATTATAAATCTCCATATTATTCAATATTTTTGTTTAATTTATTTTTTATTATTGATAATTCACTGCCCCTCTTATCTTTTTATCATCTTGGGTGGAACCTAAAAAACAAAACAATGAAGAAATAAAAAATGAAACCATTTTTTTTTAAAAATAGCTCACTTTTTTACAAATGAAGAATATAAAACATATAAAATTTCTAAATCAATATATTTTACATAAACATTGTAATGTGAGCATGGAGACCACTAATAATTAAAAGTAAAGTAATATTGACCTAAATCTCAAACTAGAACTGTGCAATTTAACCATCATAAATATGAATCCAAATTAATAATTCTTGGTAAAAATATAAGAACTCAATCAGATAAATAATTAAATTATAAAAAAATAACCCCACCACGTTTCACATAATTCATTACTTAATAAAAGATATTTTTTATAAAGTAATTCAAAAGGAGAAGTTTCACACATTAAAAAAGTTATAAATCATCCAACCCATTCCAAAATCCATTATCCAAATCTAAAATATGATATTTTTTAATGTACTGGCCCAACTCACTCTATGAACAGTAACAACAGAAAAATGAAATGTGACTACATGTGTGTCCCCTAGTATTCCACAGGATACTGACTTGTTATAGGAGTACAATGTGGTATTTTTAGAAGAATATAACCCATATACCAGACTGCATAGTCAAAAAAAATTTCACACAAATCAAATTTTACAGAATGTGTAAAATAAACTGAACAAGATAAATACAATAAAATGATGACATATAAGATACAACATACAACCCACTGGGATGAATACATATCATTAAGATGAAAAATGAAAAAATGGATCTCCTATAACATCACCAAACACCATTCCCTAATCTCTAAACCTAGCCAGATCCATCTTTCATAACAATCAAAAATTCAATCACGGACCTCAAACCTACCTATGTATTCTATAACAAGTGAATTATACTTGGTTACACAAGTGCATTCACTTCCAGAGCTGGGTGTGAGTATATCTCAGTATTCCACCACCAATAGTGTCCCTAAATATATTGATTGTATATTAATAGGTCATAGAATATTTCAATAAAGTAATAAGATACATATATTACCATTTAAACCATTTAGAGATAAAAAATAAAAAATTCAACTAATTTCAGAGTTGGATTCACCATAGGTAGGTAAAAAACTACTTCATCTAGTGTTTAGGTTTCTCTAAGAAATTTGTGTAGAATGCACCCAAAATATAACTCCTGATAGGAATAATACACCCATCTCTTGTGAAATCTATCATTCAAGGGAAATATACCCATCCTTTATCCCTGCATTGTCCAGGGGCCATGATCACACCTTGTCAACCACCACATGTGTGCCTCATGGTCCATGATCACCCTTAGTTAACCATAATAACTACATCCCTTGGGGAGTTGTGTTAACCATTGGATATCCATAATCATATTTTCCCCTTGAGGTTGTTTTTAGAAAGGGTTAACCATAAGAACTACATCCCTCGAGGTGGTGTTTTAACCCCTATATTTACTATAAGTATCCTTGACCCCCCCTCAAGTCCATGTTCACCCTAGGTTAACCATTAAAAACAATACACATACATTTAATATAATTTATCATGACATTTTCTTACAACAATAAGAAAAGTAAACCAAACATGGTATAGTGAATATATTACCATTTCAATTCAAAAACCAATTACAATTCAATTTCCAAATATATTTCAAGGAAACCATTGGAAAACTATTCCCAAACCTCCACTCCCATACCCATTTCTAATTATTTATCCAAAATTCTATTTTAAATACAATTTCAAAATAAAATTTTGAATATAGTTTCTTAAATATTTTAAAAAATACTTACCTTTTCTTTTGAAAGAAATTCCCCATTTTTATATTCATTATATTTTGTAACATTATTTCAAAGGAAACCATTTATGACACCTAAACCATATAAAGTTTCAAACATTAACTTCATTGGTTCAAATCCATTCCTTTTACATTGGTTTTTGTTGAATTAAAAAGTGAAAACCCATTTCCACTAACCAATGGTTTGGGAACTACATTTCTATATCCACTGATCGAACCATTCACCAATTTTTTACCTAATAATCTATTTTTAAAAATTTACATAAATCTAGAATTAAATTAAAATTTGATGAAAAACATTGAATCTTACAAAAATACATGAAATATGTACTGAAAATATTAATGACTATGTGTAAATTCTTGGGGCCAGATACATTATATTAATATTTATGATCTAAATTCAGTATTGGATAATAGCTCTTCCAATGCTTGGTGATCCCCATCCATGTGAACCTAAAGTCACATTGACCAATTTCGTTTCAATATCAATGAATACATCACTTACTAATTCATTAAATGAAAAATCAGTATAACGTCATATCATACTCTTGGATATATCCATTAATTTAAAAATTCTTCTAAAGGGATCCTTACACGTCCAGAACACCCTAAAAAATATACTAAGCCAAGGACACAACCAAATATTCCAATTTGATATTAATTTAATTTATAATATATAAAAACTAATGAAAAATAATAGAAATTGCATACATTTCCAAATCCTTGATGAACTAGGTGTAAATGGGGTCTTTGGGACTCCCTCAACCTATGATGCATGAGATACCCTAGATATTAAGGCATTTATGCTATTCTTTGGTGGAATCACCAAAGAAAACATAGCCATAGAAATTAAAATTAATAACTAAGTAAGGAGAACAAATGTGGAGAGTAATAGAATAATATTATTAACCCACTACATCATGGAAAGGATTGAAAATACCCTCCCAAACAAGGGAGTGTTGGTATAATAAGGGTTCTTAGACACCCTTCCATGCTAGAGATAAGATAGGGAGAGGTGGGTACACCCCTAATTAACATGGAGAAAAATGTAAAATTCCATATTAACAAGTATACCATCTTGATGGTGGATGGTGTAAGTAGTTGATGATAGTAATAAACACCCCCAACGAGGTGGTAATTACAACCAAATAGTTTGTGTCACTTCTACAAAATTGGTTATTGTATCCACTTCGACTTTCTTCAAGCTCCTTCACGACCCTTAGATGGATCCTAATCCTACCCCAATGTATAAATCACCCTTTAAAAGGAGTTTTGACTCCAAGATTCAAAATCAAAGTGATAGATTTCAAAATAAACTAACCATTGATTGTAAAATTCAAATTTCCATGAATTATAAGGCAACTATAAATACACGAGGCAACACATAATCCATGCCATAAAGCTTCATATTCCCAAGAAGCCTCTACGGTCAACCTATATAAAATCCCAACCAATAATTTTCATCATCATCACTATTCTTTTATTCAAATATGGAATGGTACAGACACCAATAACAAAAATACAATGGGAATAAGGAGACAAGGAAAGGAGATGCTATGGAGGTCTGAAGTTATACAGACCAAGAGAATACCCTCTAATAGGATTAATCCATTCAATAGAGAAAAAATTCATGTCTGAGGGAAGAAAAACACTAAGACCCTATTAATCCATAGAGGCAAGATGATCTACCACCTTATTCCCCTCCCTCCAAGTGTGAAATATGTGTGTTCCATCACTAATAAGAGTCATGCACCTTTTCAAGTTATATGATAAAGACTAGGGTGTGGTGCATTTTCTATACATGGAGTCATGGATGATGATAGATTTAGTCTCAACCATAGCAAGAATAATATCTCAGTGCCTACAAAGATGGAGACCATAAAGAATAGCCAAAGCCTTTGCTAGAAGGGGGTGACCTCTATCAAATTGGTATGTAAAAGAAAAAATAAACCACCCCATTGGGTCCCATAACACACCACCATATTTCATATCATTCAAAGATCATGAGATATCGAGGTTGATTTTAACACCATCTATGTGGGGAAACCATCTAACCCAATGTCCATGATTGATAGAAAAACCCTCAGAAGGTCTAACCTCGTTAGATATGAGGGAGGTGGAATCACACCATTTTCTGCATTAGAGAACCTGACCAGGAGGATGAAATTGGTTCTAGCCAACAAGGACTATCAATTCCACTAAATCCCCTCATGTATGGATTTGATTTGAGCCACCCGAGTAAACCAGTTCCCTGATCTAGGAATAATTACACGAGCACTCTTCCTTATCCCAGCATTCCATAGACTATGAAACCAATGATTGATAAAGGAGAGGTCCCTCATATTCAAGAAAAAAAATATGACGCAGTCGTAAGAGTCACACCACATTTTGTGTGCTCAGTCACTATTGAAGAACTAGTGATCGTAGCTCTCCTATCTGGAGTCCCTACAACACAACCATCTTGAAGCCAATATTACACAAGAGTTCTTAACATTTTTCGTCCATAGGAAAATTAATTATCCTGATGCATCAAACAAGAAAATTATTTTTGGCTGGAATCTCCTTAACCGACAAAGCAAATCCCCAGGCTTCCTATTGGCCCACACATGTGGTCACCATCTGATAATATTTAGAAGAAAACAATCCTAAAGAAGAAGCTATGAAAACACATCTACCTTGGTCATCAGAGAGGCTGATAAGGTCAATGGACATATATTTATTTTTGTCAAGTGAGACACTAATAATCTCTAGACGCATGATTTTCTACTTGAAGGTGATGTGAGTGACCTAGAAACCGGTAATCCCAAGTGGAACGCCAACCCAGTTATGATGCCAAAAGGAAATGTCTGACGTACCAAAAATCCATTTGGTATGCGGTTGAAGGGAAATGATATGGGAAGATATAGCCATCCCTAGAAACTTATGACTTATTTTGGTACTATTCCATCCTCCAATGAACCTAGAATCTATTACTCTACCCTAATGGGTATGGCCTTCAATGACCTCCCAATCCAACTTCACCCACATGCCATGAAACATACTAGAAATTCTCTTCACATCAATGCCACCCTCCTAAATGGGCCTTTCCACCCTGCTCCAAGATACCAAATGTTTCCTACCCTCCTCATGAGCATCCAAACTAAAAGAAAAAATAATGGAGTTATGTTTAATGATCACTCCCTTCGAGACATTTGTTGCCAAAATAGAATTATAGGGAATAAAATAAAATAAACTATTGGACAAGTTAATTCTACCTCTAAATGATAAGAAATGGCTCTTCCAATTAAGGATAAATCTAGCCACTACCCAAAAAATGTGATCAAAGTGATTGATTCGCATCTTTCCTGGGGAAACCGGAGCTTCAAGATACTCCATGGGGAAAGAGCTATACCACATTCCCAACCTTAATCTCAAAAAATCATCTCTACTATATATCCACCTTTTCAGAATGTAGAAGGTACTTTTATCATAATTGAAAACCTTCCCACTCTACTAGAAGTAAACAACAAGGATATTATTGAACCCATGAACATACCACATGCCAACAATCATAAAGATGATATAATCATCCCAAAAATTATATGGTTGATTGTATGATTTGAATTCACATTGATATGGATTTATGAAACCATGAAGAATATTGTTGTTTATGAGGTGAATAAAGATGTCTAGAGAAAGAATATACATGCTAGGGGATAGATTATGCCCTTTAATACTTCCATGAACCACTTTGAAGAACCCATAATTCATTAACATGAATAAAATAACCAACCACAATGTGCTAAAACATCTAAATAACAAGTTAGTAACCCATGTAATGAAACCCATACCTATCAACACCTTGATGATGAATTCCCACTCGATCCTGTCATAATAATTGTTCATGACCATCTTGACCACCATATTTGAATTGCGGGATCTATTGTTAATGTCATCAATGGGTTCCTGAGATAATGTGATGGCCCATTGGATAGATATTCGTTTATCCAAACCATGATTCTCAAGGGAGATCTAGTGCGTAGATGAATACATAGTCTGGAATTGAGAAGGGATGAAAGGATCATGTATATGATGTTGCATGTACTCATAGGCCGAAAGTTATAAAGAAGGGAGGGGTCTTTATTTTTATGAATAAGGACCATAGAAGTGGCCTTGAAAGCACGAGGAAGGAAACTGTCACAGAAGAATTAATGAATCGCGAGTAAAATATCATCCTTCAAATTACTTCATGAGGCTCTAAAGAAGGAACTACAGAAACCATCCGGACCTGAGGAACTTTTTGGGTTGAGTTTATTCACAAGACCTAAGATCTATTCCTCATATGGAATCGACTCAATCAGATCATTGTCAAGACGACACACCAACTTAAAAATAATTCCAACAATCTCTTCATGACACCTTGGGTACCCTTCATCCATCCTAGGGTTAGGAGTAGCTAGTAGATCATTGAAAAAAGCCTTTTCCAGGACACCAACAACTGATGGGTCACTTATGTAGGAGCCATCCTCCATCCATATATTTGGTCAAGAAAACTTCTGGTTCTCCTTTTCAAATGCATGAAAATAACCAGTATTATGGTCCACCTCACATAGCCACCTGAATCTAGATTGATCTATAGTGGTTCTCTTCGTTCATTGAAAGATTTCATCCATTTGTTCCTTCTTAGTAGCAAGCTCCCTAAAATATTCCTCATTCTACTACATTTCTAGGTTAGATTCCAGAGGATCAATCGTTATCTGTATTCCATATAGGTCACATGACTATAGAGGCTGGAAGGTTATCCACACATTTAGATCCCTTAGATGCCATAGATTTTTTTCCAGTCTATTCCTTGCATTCTCATTCATGGGTTTATTCCACAAATATTACATTATATGATGATAAACCATATAGTTGATCCAGAAGTAATAGAATCCATGAAAAATACTTCCTTCCTAATAGAACGAGATTTCAGTAAGACGGGGAGAATGGTCGGATATGCTTCGAGCTAAATGTGAAACCTTATCATAATGAAAAGATTAAATGAAATGGGATTGGTGAGGCAACATTATGTCTTACAACAGGTCCGGTGAGAATATTTATTATTATTGCACCAAGTAAATACCCTCCCAGAGAACCCCAAATACACTAACCCATTGCATGACCTAAACTGAGATAACTATAGACCAACTCTTTGGGGGAAGGAATCCATGTTCTTATTCTTGTTGGGGTACTTATCACATTAAAATTTCCCCCCAAAACGCAATGGGAGTTTCCAGAATCAAAAGCCTCCATCTCACACCATAGTAATGATCATTGTCGAATATCACAGCTACCCTACACAAAAGAGAGGAATAATGATTCCAAACCATTATGGATCTCTGTTTTTATACACTGATCCAAGGTCTATACTAAACTCACACTAAAGTCCGCATTCAAAAAGATCCATATACAGCGGCTTTGAGAATCAGATTTCATGAAACTAGACATCCATATCATATGAGAAATGACAGTTATTTTTTATGTGCATTGTTTTAACACCATCACTGCAACAAGAAAAGCCTTATTGGATCAAGCCACATTAAAAATATAATCAGTTTTAACTTCGGAACCTATGTTGCTGAAATTATAAATGTGGAAGGATAACATTAACAGATAATGTGCCTAGTTTTGTCCCAAGAATATTAGCTTCTTTGAACTGGTGAGAATACTAACTTCTAAGCAACATTTGGTATCGGGTCCTCGCACATATAAAGACCATGGGAGGGGACTAAGGAGGAAGAGTGGACATCACCAGGTGACTGAGGGAAGTAGGAGATAGTCCAGATTAAAAGATATTAGGTTTCCCCTTCGGGCCACCATCAAATAGACCCGATGAGATTCTGGGTGGTAGGGAAGGTGAAGGTATAGGGTGGAATAGGCACCTAACTGGGGACCCTAGCCATAATAGGAGACTTAATGGGAGGGCCCTCTTTGATAGAGTCATCCTCATGTGGATTATTATAGAAGTATTCAAAGAGGGCTCCCAATTTTCCTAGATATCATCTTGTAAGTGGAAAAAGGGTAAGCCAGAAGTTATTCCAAGAACATCCATACCTTCACCTAGCCACGGGAGATCAAAGAAAGACTGAAAGAGACCACTAGAGGCCGACCAACCTGATTTCCTAAAAATAAATTAATCCAATCAAGGGTTTATGCTACCATCTAGATAAGGAAAAAACCCCATATCCAAAGATACACCAAGAGTCAAGGTATCTGATACATCCATAAGGATAGGATTTGGATCATCCGAGAGGACCTAAGGTGGCATATCACAGTCCTAGCCTGATGAGAAAGCAGCCGATACGGAAGTAGGGTTCTTGCCCAGGGGAAGGTAATTCCCATAATCCGCAATGATATTCCTCCTACAAGAGAGAATATAGTTACCATGAAGGTGGGACAAGGGGAAGAACCTGGGCATATCTAGGTAGAGAAGATCATGGAAATAGTCGAAGGTGTCCAAAACAAGAAGCATGATCTGACCTGGGAGGAGGTTAGATAGATCTATTTCCAAAAAAATATGAGCCATTTAATACATCTTCTAGATGAAATTTCCTATCATCCACACCAAATAAATGGCTGATGGAATCAATAATGGCCCATAGGAAAGCAACATTCTGGAAGTTAAGGGGGAGGCCCAGAAGAGAGATCCACATAGGAGCTCGCGACGAGTCCCTCTCATGATGAAGCTTCATATACCACCTCATTAAAGTGAACCTTCACATTTGCTAGAACGTAGGGCATCTACAACAAACTTAAATGAAATAAATCTACGAGCCCAAGAAAATGCCGAAGGACTTTCGGTTTATGGATGATACCCTAGCTGGAGCATCCAAATCCCATGAGCTGGTGAAGATTAGAAAGGAGGGTTGATGAAGATCTATACTGAATCTGGACACCAATATCCATTGAAGACACTCTGATTCTATGGTGAAGGCTTCTAATGGAATAACTAGAGATAGACCAGAAATATCCATCGGAGTAGCTGTAGTGACAAGGGAACCTCTGAGAAACAGGGGAGATTCCATGACTATGGATTTACCCAAAGAGTGTCTCTAAAGTAGAGGGATTTATATGGCGGAAACTAGCCAACCAACTTAAAAGGGTAGATGGAATAGGGACGTCCAATGTGGATATGAGGTCAATTGTAGTTAGAGAAGATAGTTCCGCCTTCTAGAGAATGGGCTAAGATGATCTAATAGTCAAGTAATTAAAACTTATGGGAGGCACATGTGGCGTGTTCGAGTGGGACATTATCCAAGATTTTCTATTTTTAAATCTCAAGTGTTTCAATTATCCACCATATTTTGGTCATCAATTCCTATTGTGATGACCATGTTATAACTTGAAAATCTAAATATTATTTAATATAACCATCCCTAATTTAATTTTCCTACACCACTAAGAGACAATAGAACAATTTAGAAGAATAACTGTTAACATTGAGATAATACTATCATATTCTGATCCATCTTGATATGCATTCACATTATAATATTATTTATCTCTAGTCTATGGTTCACTACAACATAAAACTGAGCTTCATCAATCCAATTCCCTAATTTTGGAGCTTCGAACCACATACTCTATGTGGTTCTTAAAATTTGAAACCCATTCACAAGCATGAACACTGAACTAGAACCAGTACAAAACCTTGGTCTCTAATTATGAAGTAAAAGGGAAAATATTTTTTTCTTCATTTAAAAGTATAGACACGAAAACTTTTCCTTGAAATACACAACTAAGGCCAAAGAAACCCCAATTTCATCTCATATGATATGATTGGTACAGATTCTAAATCCCCTTATCTAATATCACATGAAAACGCAAGATGAACCACCCCAAGATTACTTTTACCTTTATGATTCTCGATCGCACCATTTGATTCATTTACCAAATCACCTCACCCTGGTGTTTAAAAATACGAGGCACCCTATGACCATTCAAACACAATATTAGAGGTCTATTCCTATCATGTGTTCCAACCCTATGGTTAAATTCTTATTTTTCTATGCCCTTCATAATGATCTACCATGTGCATCGACATTTCCCAACCTGATTAGGTTTTAGTCATTTCAATCCAAACAAATATTGATGATGATCCTTAGACTCTAATGTTTAATTCACTTCTAGAACAACTAATTAAGTTACCTATACTCTTGGAATACACTCATTGATTAGGTGTGCTCAATTGTTGATGTTTATTTCTGAAAACTAGTGAAATTTATAGGTTATTCCCATGAACATAAAATCCACTATCTATACGATCCATTATTTAGACATAACCCCAATATAATATATCTGTATTATCCCAAAAACCTTATTCTTGACACCTAGTGTGATTCCATTGTTTGAGTCATCAACTGAATAAACCCTATTTTTATTTCCATAAGAACCAATATAATATTGACACAAAGAAAACTCAATTCACTACAAATCATACTCAAGACTGATGCTTATTCATGACCACTAGGTTCTTGGATATCCGAACTTAATTCATGCACCCACTTGGTCTTTTTCACCCAACTATAATAAAAAATATCGACCTACGATGAATTTCCACACCCAAATCCATGTTACCAATGAAAACTGTCCCAATTCCCATAATTAGATAACACTTGTCACTACCAATCCTAAAAAAACCCATGAACAATCTACCACATCATGTCCATACCTAAAAAATCACCATATGTGTCCCACTCCCACGTATTCCCAAGAGGTAATAGAGATTCATAACATTACCTATTAACAGATATTGGGAAATTAATTCTCAATATCCAATGATATTTCAATCCACTATGAGAGTGATTTCCCTCACAAGACACTATTTTACTCTCCACTACATGAATTTACACAATCCCCTCCTTAAACACATCCAAAATGGTCTATTTCAAGACCTACATGCTACCCCTACTAAAAAACAATCACTACACCCCATGTATCATGAATCCTTTCCTACGCATGGATCAAACATATCACTATAACCAATCCATTTCTATAACAAATCCATATCATTGGGTTACTCCCATCATTTTAATTATATCCCCATATCACCCTCATGTAGGTATCCCATTAATATATCCATCAATCCATGCCTTACGCACACCCACATCCAATTTTAAACTCCTTCAATTCAATGTATGGACAACATGTTATCCATAGGTTTCCTTAAAAAAATGGTTTTATACTCCTATAAAACCCATTCACTCAAATAGGACTATTGACATTGTGATTCACATCACAACCGAACTATCCTCACCAGCATAACATTAATTCTTACCATGTCACCTGTATGTTAGTTCAAATCAACCCATGGAATCATAGGTTATCTTCATCCAAAAAGTATCCAAATATTTCACCTATTTCAAGGGTTACCATAAAATCCCAATGATGATACCCCTCACCTAATTTTATCTCTATACAGCCAACATGACACTTGGAAATCCTCTTTATAAGTTTTTACTTTTCTCATGAAATGATTTACAACATGAAGACCCTCCTTAAAACATGCCTACAAACACCATGGGGTTTCATGCATATGTCAAAGCTTATAAAACACAACCTCACAGGTATCATCTACCAAGACCCATTAAAGACCCATAAGAATATAAATGTTGTCTCACCATGAACTAACCACACCTATAAAAACAAGTATAGTCACTTGAAAAATCCTAACCTTCTTGGAATCTTTTAAAATAATGGAACAAGTACTCAAGGGGATTTCACGTGAATATCTCATCATGATATCCTAATTCTAATGATGGATCCTTGATCTCACCTTACATTCACTATTCTCACAAATAATCATCAACATGTTATTCCCATACCGTGGTTAATGAAACCTTAGGCGTACCCCACTTATGGGTTCCCCCTACCAAATAGTCAAGAACCAACCATCTATGATCTGATCCATTCCTAAGGTCTATAGGTCTCTTATCTGTTCTATAGATCATGTCCCATGTCAAGGCCAGTAGATCTAACTACCTATCCATTACATGTCCCTATATGGTCATAAATCATGGTATGTCTCCCATGATACCATCTCAATACCACCTACTATTAACATGCGAGACCACCCACAATATGGTATCAACCACATAACATCATACAAAACAAAGTCTCAACCAATCCATGAACACTCACATACTAAATAACCCACTCATGGTGATATAATTATAAATTATGCATCATATCATAAAACTAATCCCTCAATAAACACATCTCATATGGGGTAATACATACATTAAATCTTCCTAGATGACTTATATCAAGAAACCACAACATGATGATTTATGTAAGTAGAGTTTTATTCTATGCTATTTGGGAAAACACCATATGGACTGCTAATAGAAATTGAGATAAATGAGCCTAATTTAAAATCACCCCATATGGGGTTCAACTACAAGTAATTGAAATCCCATTATTGATCACTCATGTTATAAACTCATCCCTTATCAAACGGATCATTCTAGCATCCATCCCATAAGATCTATAACACCTATAATTAGAATAATACATATTTATAAAATTCATCTCAATTGAATAGAATTCAACCATGTACATACATAGAAAAATGTTTTATTGAAATTTTATAACACATTAAATAGTAAAGGATCAATTATTCAGTAAAATAAGAACTCTCTAATTCCTATATAATCTCGATCATATTTTCTAAAAAATTTCACGAGACGCTTAAAGCCTCTTTATAAAATTGTCAAAAAGAGTACCTTGAATCTTTCCAATGGGAAAAGAGATAAAAAACAAGAACTCAAAACCATATATCTCAAACAACATGTGTATCACCCATAGAGAAAATGAGAAAAACTATAACATCATAGATGAATAAAATTAGTCTCCTACCCATGGTAACATGGAATTACACCCAAAAAGGAATTCGTGAAACACGTTTCTGGGTTCCACTAACAAACAAACTAGATCAGGTAGGCACTAAAACTGATAACTGATCTGATTTAACACAATGAACAACGGGGGATCTTGATCTTCACAAGCTAGAAATAGTATTTGGGAATCTTAAGAATCCATTTTTGATGATTTCACAAAAATCAGAGAAAAATGATGGTGGAAAATATAAATATAGAATCATCAATAAATAAAAAAACCCATAAAGTTAATAATAAACTAGAATGATCCAACCCATTTTCAAATACATAAACTACATCTAAAAATGTGATAAAAATAGGAATAATTACCTAAATCTCACCAAAAATAAATTAACTAAATACCATTTTGTGATGATCCTGAACCAACTCCATGTAATCTTTAGTTTTTCTCCACCTCATAACTCACTCCACATCTACTATTGTGAAAAAATATATATCCAAATTTGATCATAGAAACAAATATATATATATATATGAGGTAAAAAGTACATTAGGTCACCACAACCTACCATGTACATGAAATTTGTTTCCTAATTAAATTATTAAATTCTAGATATTAAATAATTCTATGAATTTTTTTTTTCATATATAACATATGGAAATTAAAAAATTAATTAAACTTCATTACAAACAATTGTCTATGTTCCCAAATCCAGAAAAATGTTTTTTGAAAACAAGGACACTGGCCAAAGCCATTTCAAAACCATATATATAATGTTATCATTTCTGGAAACAACCAATAAAATTAGTTTAATTGAAAATAGTCACTTTAAAAAAATTACTATCCAAATACATCTAAAAACCAAAACACCCATCTTGAAATCTTCTATAAATAACCAAAATAAGGGTCATTGATATAAATATTTTTTTTCTAAAAATCATTGAGAACTCATTTTCCAAGGGACAAAATAAAACACACACACACACAAGGGACAAGTATAGAATGTAGGAACCATATATGACAATGCATATATTAATATAAACATGAAAAGTGACCATAATAATGAAATCATGACAAATTAATAAAATAATAATAATTTTATTAACTTCACTCAATCCATAACCAATCATGAAATCGAATGTTTCATTTTCTCTACCCTAATAATCTAAACATGTGAATAAACTAACCATTAAAAAATATACCTACCTCTGTTCCACCTACCAGCATGTGTAGAAGTTTATCACACATTTCATCTAACATGTCAACACAAACCTCATTAATATGACAACCCCACCATGAAAATTGTTCATACAATGAACTGTGGGACACTATCATTGTGTGAACCAACTAGGGTGAAAAATTGATCTCCCACTTACTAACTATTTTCCCATGACCAATAACAAAAGAGAGGTATAGGAAGAAACATGACAATTAACACACAAGGAATAACCAAATCCTCCCTCAACCCTAACATGCAATAATGAATAGAAACAAATATAAAATACACCCATGGAATTCCAATAAAATTCCCACACATAGGTAGAAATAGGAACCCCTTAGAGATTAATAACCCATTCAAAGGATACATAAATACAAGGTTAATCATGGGGTATATTTAAAAATAATTATATCAAAACAAAAGATTAAAATAGGAAATTAATATTAAAACATGGCTTATGATTAAATTTTCATTAAATTTTATAAAAACCCATTCCAAACAACATTTATAAATGATAAAAGACACCCAAACATTCAAAACATTTCAAATACACCCTCAACACGAGCCTTATTCTAAAAAAAATACAAATAGTCCAATGGCCAACCATTTCCATCAAACCATTTTAATGATGAAATCATATCATTTTCAAAAGTGGTGAATCACACCCACATTTCAAATAACCATTTGAGATCAATTTAATAACCCCATTAGAAATCACTCTGAGAGTAACCTGCCAATATAATCCCAAATTCCCTTTAAAACATAGTTTTATCTCTTTGGACTACAAAAATGGGCATGACACAATAAAAAATTCCAATCCCATTTCAGAGAACCATAAGAGATTCTAA
Organism: Viscum album; assembly: GCA_963277665.1. Taxonomy (NCBI): domain Eukaryota; kingdom Viridiplantae; phylum Streptophyta; class Magnoliopsida; order Santalales; family Viscaceae; genus Viscum; species Viscum album. Next base: position 549,189,641 of record OY728163.1, read on the forward strand.
AAAAATACTATATTATTTATAAATTAATTTTTCAAATATGAAAAAATGTATCATACCCTAAAATCCAGTTACAAAAATCTCAAAACACCAAGAAATGGTTTAAAATCACTCAGGACATATCACATATATTAATACTATCATAAAAAGTGAATTCATAATGTACTTTCACCCTTTGTATTAAAATATAATACAATTCCATTGAAACAAAAACCTCAATGATATGAGTATCAATATAAAATAATGGGAACATGTTTCCTTCAACTTTGAACACACCTGTGGGAATAGAAACAGAATCTCATAAACCTAAAAACTAAAGAAATGCAACAATAGATCCTCCTAAAGACCTAAAATAATCCACAATAGATATACGGTTCCTATGGGAATCCGAAATCAACAGAAAATAGTTGTATGATTAAGTAAGGAGAGAATATATCAATAAATAACTAAATAGATAATGTAAATCACTAAAGGGAGGATTAGGATCAAGAGGAAGAATAGTATTGAGATTATTCATTTATCTAAAGGATCAACCAACATGAAATTGGATGAAGTGTGGGGTGGGGTCCTAGTTTAATTAAATGATAATTTTTTAAAAATTAATAAATATTGAACACCTATACTTTCCATATAGTTTGGACACATGGTTTTCTGAAAAATTTTATATCCATGCGATATCCAATACCTAGTCTAGGTACCCTGTGAACGATCTTTCTTAGGTGCTGCATAGTTTGTAAAAAACTTCTTCCTCTTCGAAGACATAGCCTAAGACCCACACAACCTCTAGTGTGATTCTATTTGTTATACATACTATTACAACACCATGAAAAATGGATCTTTCAAAATTACAGTTCCACCCACCTGGGAACCATATTGTTAGTTCTAATTATGCTGGATAATATTTATTCTCCCAAAAAAACATCAAAAGCATAAAATTTCATCCCAAAAAGTGAAGAAACTACAACCCATTAATGGAAGGATAAACATAATTCAAAATGAACAAAATATTGACATAATCGTGTTATAAACTCCCCATCATTCCACTTTCTTCCCCTATAATGTCCACAAATCAAAATAATATGAAAGATAAGCTAAAAGATCAATGGAGTTCTTACCCTAACTAAACCTATCATAAAAGAATATCATTTAATACTAAAAATTAGATCCTAAAAATTATCAAGAATATATACCATAATATTTCGAATAACATCCATGTACAACTAAAACAAGGACCTAAAAAAAAGTATTATGAATCACGGGGGACCTACTATGGTCTCTCTAACTTTTATAATTTCTCTAACATAGTGGAACCAAAGTTTAATAATTGAAAAAAACTAAGAAACCATAAGTGAAACATACTCTCAACCAAATACACTTCCACACTCAATTTAATGGAGAACCACATGAATCCCCAAAAGTAATGAAATGATCTATCACCTCTTCTCAAGAATTGCTTGGATAACCTAGGGTCAAAACTGGATCACCCACACGTAGTTAGTTCAAATTGACAAAACCAAACATTATCTAGCATAAAAAACTCAATTGGGTTATCACACAACATAGATACCTATTTGTATGCCAAATTCAAACACCATGTCCCTACAATGAGCACCTAAATGTCAAATAAAATACTAGGAACAATAGAAACTATGAAGGAAAGGTTTCTCAAAAAAAATGGGGCTAAAAAATGACACCCATGTAAGAAAAAAAAAGAAACACTCCATAGGGTAGTAGAGGAGGGCATAAATCAAACAAAAACATGAAACATCCACAATATTCCAATAAAAATATTCAATGCTCCAAATATTTGGTTATAACCACCAAGTAAAAATATCCAAAATAAAAAACCCATCTGTAAAGGATTAATCCTTATACCTAATTGGAAAACCTATATAATAAAACTTATGAAGATGACCCAAATGAAAATAACTAAGGAAAAATATAGGACATTTAATATATGTGGGGTTTTAATATCTTAGATCCCCAAACTACAATAATATAAGAGATTTTATCTTCCCTTGAGAAATACTCATCACTTCTATCCCTGGCACATCATACTTCTTCTCATAACTCTCTGGGTTACACATTTTATCACCAGATGGAACTAAGGAATCACCCACCATAGTATTCCTATAATTATTAGATTTTTTTCATGACCTCTATGACAATATATAGAAGTTTTGTTCATACAGATGGGTGGACTATTAACATATATTATAGGTGAATATCACCTATAATGAAATGATATTTCTATTATTCTTTGATTACTAGATTTTGGATAAAAACCCCTTATATAAAAAGTGATCGACATACTACTTCACTAGTCAAACACCCTATTAAACACTCACCAGTGTGAGTGCTCTGTAGGATTTCACAACATTAGAAAATAACCATAAGGTAAATTAAATTTTGTAGATATTCCAAAACTTATCATCACATATCTGAAAAACTACCATTTAGTCCTCAAAATACATCTAAAATCATCATGAATTATCTTAAAATATTTCACATGTGATTTTTTAGGTTCGAAAAGAGAATCAAGGATCACCTCGATCTCTTTAGATAACCTAAACTCTACTATAAACCATTGATCACTGCTAAAAGATGGTGGATACTATTCCATGATTTCAAAGATGATTTTTGGGAATGAGTATTTTTCCCTATCAACAAATCCAATGAGACTGTAGGTAGGAAAAAAAATTTAATAAACCTTTTTGATCATTCTAGGATGTAAAGTACTAACAAAAATATGCATGCAAAAAATTAATGCCTCAAAACATAAATCAAATGACTCTTTCATGATCTATGGAAAAAACCATAACAAAATCCATAAATAAAATACTCACACCATTAACCCCAGAAAAAGAATATCTTCCTTTGTAAACACTAATTTAACTAAATAATATTGAATTCATCCTTAACCATTTTTTACCCTTAAAACCCCATGAAACTCCATGTTTTTAAAATAAAACAACCTTAGTTGAATGCACACATTTACCAACCAATTATTTTTTAAAAATACCATTTTATAATTCCATTATATAATTAAAACAAAGTATCTAAGAAATCCAATTGAAAAAAATTTTGATTTCACCAAATCACCCTCCATAAGAGAAAAATCCATTTTCTAATAAATTCTACAAAACTAATTTTGAGAATAAAAAATTCATAAGATAATTTCATTTTCCAAAGGGGGTGTCTTAATTAGGAAAAATGGTGTGAATATATGGATCCACGAGAGAGAATACCCATGGTTAAACAATAGAAAAAACCTAATTCATATCATTTATATTTTGCGGGTGTCGTTACTAGGTGTTCCCAATAGTTGAGTTTTTATAGAAATACAAATAATTTGTCTCAAATCATACCAAATACATTTCAGCACATGAGAGTCACTATGATATATTTTCCAAATAAAGAGGTAAGGTTATTTTCATCCTAAACACACTTTGTACATGTGGAAAATAATATCAAGAATATACCCTCACTAAATTATATGAGAAATATCATAGAAGATAGTGTATTTGAAACCTTTCATGATGTTATTTTTAATTCGTTAGATGTGGTTTTATTATTTATGTTTGAAAATTATTACTATAATCTTTGGATGAGGGTTTCATGGTCCATTGGTGGATTTTACATGGCGTTTTTAAAAATTTCCACTGATTTCAACACTGATCTTGAGCCTCCCATTAATCCTAATTTTTTAGGGTTATATTTTTTTCCACTGTACGTATTAAAACAATTTTTCATTTTTCAATTTCTATCATAATTGGGTAGCCCCTTAAATTAAGAACCACTAAAAATAGTCTATATCAAAAATTTGTTGATAGTATATTTCTAGAAATTGATATATCAGAACCCCCACCACCCTATGTTGGGATTAAAAATGCTGATATTGGATTCTTATAAGGTGTTTTCTGCAAAAATAATCCTGATATTGCATTAAATGTCTTAAAATTGGGCATTATTCAAAGAATTGTGGAAGACGATCTTACATTGCATATCCCCTTTCACAACACAATTCTATTTGGATTAAAAAAATGAGATCATAAAAGGATGGGTACTAATTCCTATAGAAATTTCTAGGAACCTATTAATAAATATGTAAATTAGAACTAGATTGGACCTTATAATTCTCAACCCCCTTCTAATGATCTATATGAAGTTGTGGATGCTGATGGTAATCCTCTGCTTGTCGATAAGGATATGAATAATCTTAAAAATCCTAATATACTTGTTGAATTTTTAGGTTTTCATCAACCCTTGAAATATTATGAAACATTGATATTACTCTAACATCAATTGAAGAATTGTTACTAGATCCTTAGAGTTATATAGGAGAGAGAAACATGCAATATCCCCATATCTAGTGATTTCTGAGCATAAAATGGCGTCCCCTGATAAATAAAATTTGAATAAAATTAAAAATGATGATGATAACGACCCTACTATGGGGGATGAATTTCATAATGAGGATGATGTGATTGATGATTTCGAACCTTTTATGGGAGAGCAATATGAAATAATATTTAAAAGATACATGAATGGTTAAATTTCAATAAACATGTACATTCAAATCATAAATATATTGTCCATTATGATGGTATAAAATATTTAAATGAATTATTGATTTAAATTTCAATGAAAATCCAAGTAAATGATTACTTTTTTCTTTATTTCAAATATAAATTTTAATTATATGTTTCTATATTTTATGTTTTAATAATTTATATGTTTTTAGATTATTTCCAGGCTCTTTGGTATGATGTTTTTGATTGTGTTTTAGCATTATTTTTCTCTATATGGGTGTTGTTTTCATTTATATATTTTGGTATTTTATATTTTTTTATTCTTATATACTAGTTGATCATGGATATCTAATTGTGAATAATATTTATAACTCTTTATATTTTAGAGTATTTGTGGTTTGTTTGTGTAATTGGTGTTTGTGTATGAGGTTACATTGGATCTTTCTTGTCTATTTTCTATTTTTTTATGTCAAACAAACCTATGTATTCATTAATGCATGTTTATTTTTCCTAATAGAGCTACTTCTTATTTATTTGGTAATCTAAACTCATGTTCATGATCTAATGAATCTGCCCAGTACCGACACTAACAATCTTTGATGATTTTTTTGAATTTATGTTATGGTTTATTGATATACATGTGATGATTAGTATTTGATGTTATAAATCCTTATAAGAATCCATTTTATTTTCATCTATTCATATATTTCTTTTGTATGAATTTCTTGTTTTTTTTATGGTATTTTTATTCATATTTTTTTTCCTCAGGTAAAATGTTTTATGATGTGTGGCATTAATGGTAGTTATGTTATTATTGATGGGAGCTACTCTACATGTGGTTTGTAGAATTTCTTTGAGGTGTAGGTTGATCTGGACTAGAAACCTTTCATTTCAAGGAAATTTGATATTATTACAGTGTATCTATCCAAAGACCATGTGATGACTAGACCTACAAGATCATGGTCGCACTACTTTGATGTCCCTTATCTTATTTTCTCGACTAAAAAATATACCACTAGGGATTAGTTATTATGACTCTTTCTTTGATACTATGGTAGAATTGAGATGAGATTTTGGGTCATTTTACTTTCAGGGTGTTTTATCTGTTTTGATGTATTTCTCTTCATGGGGATCCACTTCAAGTTGGCTCTTCATTGGGAATGTTTTCATTTAGTTATTTCTATTTTTATTTAATATTATGTTGGTGGGTTCTCATGTTACCTCATGTAACAATTGTAAAAATATTTGTTTAATAAATTTAGGATTAGTGTGTGTTGGTATCCCAATTCACACTTCCATACGTCCTTTCATTTTCCAAAATTAATTTTTAAAACTAAACACAATTAAATCACAAAATGGTAATTCAAACATGTTTCCCAAGAACCATCTCCATATAGCACATTGAAACACTACCCAATCCTCCCCTAACAAGTGAAAATAATTTTTAGAGATATCTAAGATCAAGATTATTTGAAAATGGATACCCGGGAAGAAGTGGTGCTGTTCAAGATTTAGAAACATGGCTTGGTCCTCCAAGTTCAAATTGTGCAACACACCCTATAAAGGTAGTAAACAAAACCAAGAGGGAAAAACACAGTTTCTCAAGATTTGTGAGATAACCCTATCACTTGAGTTCTCCTACCTTTCCACAAAAAATCGAATATTCTATCCCCAATATCATGTATATACTAAATAGGAATCAAACACTAATTTTCATAAAAACTGATAAAATACTCTTATTCAATATTCAAAACCCAACTTACTCTGGAATCCTGAGGCAACATATGATTAAGATATTGAAACACTATCTCCATTCATACATATCATGAACTAACACCATTATTCTCATGTCTACTAGGATATCCCCTGATAAATGTATATTAAAAATATTATGATATTATAATAAAAAACCCAACAAAATGATTCCATTATATAATTAACTTTCTTAGTCTCCAACTGACCGTAGTACCCAATCCTATTTTCAATATGGAAAGAACATGGTTCTTCATACCCATTGGATGGAAACATGTGTAACTGGATATATAGGTATAAATTTGGGAATGATTTCAGCAAATAAAGAGAATATACCGCCATGTAAAATGTTAACTATAGGAGATAGAAAAAATTAATATGGAAAATAGGTTATAATAAACAAGAATTGTCTACCCAATTTTTATATACATAAAAAGTGACCCATGAAAATAGATAATACTATACTGAATAGATAAAATCTTACTAAAATAAAACAATAACATCCCGAACCATGACAATCCAAGCCAACTCCAGTCAACTTCTGATTTCTCACTACCACCCAACTCACCCAACATATACTAAAATGAAAACAAATGAATCCAACTTAGAAACTACAAAAAAAAAATATATTGTAATGAACTAAAAATTTTATTAGGTCACCAAACCCTCTAAAACAATGGAAAATGTATCAAATGTCAATTCATAAATACCAATTTGAAAATAATGATAGGATGTTAGGATTTTATACATAACATATAAAAAATCATCAATTCCTTAAATAAATTTATAAACCTTCCTCTATGTTTTTGAAAACCAAACATATATTCTTTAAAAAAATATCAACTTGCCTAAGTAATTTTGAACCCACACACAAACCAAAAACATTTATCAAAGAATCCTAATTATTTAGTTTAAGTGAATACTATCACTATAAAACAACTCACTGGATGAATATAACCCAAAAATAAAATATTCATCATGAAATATACCTTAAAACGCCCAAATAAAAGTTATTAAGTTTTAAATAGGTTTTAAGAACATCTTTGAAAAATCAATCTCTAATGGAAACATCACAAAAAACACACATGATTCAAGCATAATGAGTAGGCACCATATGTTACAAAGAATATATAAGAATAAATAAGAAAAGGTTGTATAAAAATAAAACCAAAGGAAATGAAAGATGAAACAAAAATATCAAATCTATTAATTAAATAACTAATCAAAAATAAGAGGTTTCACAGAATCCAACTAGGTATTCCTAAGAAGAAATTAATCTAACCATATTATTGTATACCGACAAGTGAATTGACTAATTTAATACACTAATTTTCAGTCCATAATTAACCTAAATATCTCTAAAATCATTTTTCGTTGAAGACATCATACTATAATTTTGTGACTATCATTGTTGGTGGGAATCTAGTGACATGTTAACCATATATTGTATTATGTCAAATCCACCACTTAGTATATAATTTACCATGATCAATAAATGAAGAGGGGTCTAGGAACAACCAATCCATTTCTAATCCCCAAGACATAACCAAATATACCATCACCCATAGAACACAATATTGAGTATCCCCTTCAGTAAAATACATGCATTTTATAATAGGAAGATTCTCACATAAAGGGAGTAATAAGAATCTCATAGAGATCAGTAACCCACATAAGGTGTAAATAAACCTAGGGAAAATCTAGAGGTTCCTTTCACAACCATTATTTCAAAACCAAATTATCAAACATTCCTTTAGCACTAAAACACGAATCATGATGTAAATCCATTACCCATTTTATAAAAACACATTTTGAATGATAGAAATCACCCACATATTCAAAAAAATTCAAAGACAACCTCAACATGAGTCTTCTTCTTTGAAAATATAAATAACGTTAATGGGAAACCATTTCCCCAATTTCATTTTAAATAATTAATCATGGAATATAAAAATTGGGTAAATCAAATAAATATTTCAAATGACCATTTAAAATCCATTAAATAACCCCTTTAAAAATCACTTGTAGAACATTACCTCATACTAAAAAACCCATCAAAAACAAGTATTAACTATTTGAAAAACACAAGAGTGTAAAAAACCAATAGAAAACAACAAAACCATTCATGAATTCACGCATTTATTTTATAAAATCATAAAATCATTAAACACTCTATTAAACATATGAAAACATGGATATTACTAGGAAAACGAAATATTCCATGCTTAAAACACCATGAAAATTTTCAAAATATCTAAGGAGATATCACATATATTCACACATTAATAAAAAATGAATATATAAAGAGTAATCATAACATGAATTCCAAAATAAATCAATTTCATAGAATCAAAAACCTCAAAAATTTAGAATAAATGTAAATATATTTGGAATATGTCTCCTTCAATGGAAAAAATGCCCATAGAAATTGAAATTGTGAATCATAACACTAGAAAATAAAAAAAACCAACATTCATTCCACCAAGAATTATAAAATCAGTCATAAGAGATCTATGGTTGATGGTGGAAACCAAAAATAATATAAAATTTAGGGAGACAGAATAAATTTTGAAAGAGATGAATAAATACCGTGAAATCACATGGAAATGATCAAAGGGAGGTAAAGGATCAAGTGGAGGAAAATGTGGAGCACATCCTATCCTCCCAATGGATAAAAAAAATGAACATTGGATAATAGGGGTGAAACCCCAATAAATTCATTGATATTATTTTGCTAAATTCTAAAAAATTCAATATCCGAACATGTCACAATTTTTGGTCAAACGTTTTTCCAAACCATATACCAATATTTGTTTCCATATCCTAGACTAGGAACTCTATACATGGTTTTTCCTAGGTTCCACATAATTTGGAAAAACCCTGTGCCTTACCAAATACCTTTCACAACCTCTAGGGAGCTCTATAAGGTTGATAAAAAAACAGAAGCCCGAAAAAATAGGCTTTTCAATATGAGAGGCCCACACTCACTAAACTCCCACAGTTATTACAGACTATGTGGGTTAACTTTGATTCTCCTAATAAACCACCAAAAACCCTAAAATTCTATCCTTCCATGTTCCATAACTACAATCCATTTAATATAAGATAAACTAATAAAAAATGAAAACATTGTGAAATGGTGTTGAAATACATTATAATCTATAATGAATTCTAATGTCTCATATCTACTAACTCCCAAAAAATAAAGACAAAAATAATTTTTTTTGATACTATATTGTAACATCTCAACTCATTAGTATCTATAAATAGAAACCAAACCGGAATACTACATCACCTCAAGAATATTTTCTCATATTCCATAGGCTAAGGACATACAGTGAGGGTCTATCTTGGTACTATAGGGAGGCTATAACCCATGTATCTATGTGTACAATCATATAGAAAATAAATAAATTTCATACACATTAGAGTACCAAATTTTATTAATAGAAAATGAATAAGATAAACAAAATTAAATAATGACATATTCAATACAACATTTTTCCCATTGGTATAGTTTCTTGTATAGGGATAAATAAAAGGAAGAAATTAAATGGATTCCCTAAAACACTAAGCCATACCACATACTCATTTTCAAATCCAACCCCATCAATATAGATCAACCAAAAAAAATCAATATTGGGACAAAACTACCTTTTCATATAATAACATGTGATAAATGCACAAGTACCCATGTGAAATTCTATATTGAAAAGTTTGTGAGAACAAATAATTAGGAATGAACCAAGATTGTCCTTAACTATAACAATTTTAAATTAAAAGTGCATTCATAATTCCACAATGTTAAGAAGATACAAATATAACAATTTAAATCTTAAATTTAATAAAATCTAGAACTAAGAGGCGAGTTTCACCTCCATAATGGTACAATCCTACTTTGTCTATTGTTTTTATGCCTATAAGAATATCACATAGAATGTGATAACAATATCACTCCCATTTATTGATAATATACTCATCCTTTTTCAAAACTGAAATTAGAGTGAAATATACCCATCCATGGATGCTTAATCCCCCATGGTCTATTTACAGCCTTCGATAACCATCACATGCATCCCTCGAGGCATTTCTCACCCTAGAATAAACATAATCACTATGCCCCCTTGGAATTGTGTTCATCCTAGGTTAACTATAATCATTTCATTTACCAGGTTCATATTCATGATATGTTAATTGAAAAGATTCTAACATTTCATTCATAAATATAAAAAATAGAAGAGTATTATGTATATACCAACATGACCCATGTTATAACTATAATGGATTAGGGACATTGAAAACATGGATCTATAATAAACTGGTACATGAATGTTATGCATTATTTCACATTATGTTCTTCAAAACTACAACCCTTCAAAAACCTAACATATTAAAACCATTCTTCATAACCTCAGGAAGAGAAAACATAAGAAATTGTGAATTAATATAATTCATAATGAGAAAAATAAGATATCATTTTCTATGATCATAAGTGATCATAATATAAGAATAAGGTTATGATATCATGTGTTTAATAATAGAAAATTGTACCAATCAATTCACATATCATAATCTTAAAACAATACATAAATATTTATCAATAAATGTTCATCACAAATATGAATGAAAAATTATCAATATCCAATCATATTCTATGTGAACATATCATAATAACAATACATAAGTTTTTGTAATAAAACTAATAATATAAAATCATTTACTCAGTTAAGGAACACCGCATAGACTATCATAGTGGATTGGGTGTTATACCCATTCAATCATTTGTTTTTTCAAGGTTAACTCTCAAGACTATCTTTTTAGAGAATTTACTATACTGAACTGGTATCACTTCAAATTTTCTTCCTTATTATATCATTTGATTTCACTTTTACTCGATTAATTTAATTTCAATATAATTTTGAACACACCCATCATATAATTAAAAAATATGTGTGTTCTACAAGATCATAAAACATTCAACATATCCTCATATCATTAACCATGAAAGAAATATAGGTATCATAAAAATTTTATCATCATAATCATAAAACCATCAAGATAATGTATAAATATGGTTACAATTGATCATTACCCTGGTACATCAAAAAAAACATCAATTCATATTGATATAGAAGACAATACCTTTAAAAGATCACTATAAAGCTTCTCTAGGGATTTTTTTTTATTATTTAATCAATTATTTAAATTGAAAAGAATTAAAAAATTAATGAAATAATTTTCTAAAAAAAATAATGTAGGAAACATATATATGAAACTTCAAATAATGTATTATACTTGATGTCAGGGAATGTAGTTCAGTTGGCGTACAATAAAAAAACATCTTTCATATTTTATTTAAGATTCAAAATTACTTAATCACGCGAAAAAAGAATAATATACATTTTAATACTTGGTAAATACAGTAAATATTTGGTAAAAATTAATTTAAATATTTATTTAAGAATAGTTTAACCATTCCATAAAATATTTCAAAGAAAATATGGACATAGAATAAAAGAATCTCAACCAAAGAGACAAGTATTGTCAGTTTTCTATAAAATATTCTTTTAGTCTCTTATATAAATAAAGATAGTAAAGTGAATGAAAAAAATTTAATCTGTAGATATATATAAAGTTTTTAAAAAATTAGTTGAGTTATATGATTTAATTTCATCATCATAAATTTAGGATAAAGAATACCTTAAAAAAGAAATTGAAATATAATACCGTTACTAATTTGGTACCATTTGATTGATAAACTCCATAAAATAATTAACATAAAATTAGAATTTTAGCTTCACGAACAAAAATAATTTCATGAAACAATATATAAATGAGTCAATACATAAAACATATCTCTATAAAACAAATTTATGATGAATAAATCTTGTGACATTCGTAATTTTTTAATTAAAAGTTTTTATAAGATTGAAAAACATATGGTTATATCATTACATTTGGTTAAACAATAAAGTATTACAAAATATATAATTTTTTAGTATATATACTATAGAATTAATAAATTGGTTTATCACATTAAACCATAAATCAATGAAGAGAAATTGAGATGAAACCCTTATCCATTTGGAGGCTTTGCAGCCATAACATAGAAAAAGGAATAACATCAAATGAATATTCAATTACAATTAATATCAATATAATTATGTTATAAAATATCATTATTTTTTTATATACACCACCTAAATGAAATAATTTTTCTCTATGGAATATATCTCATGGAAATATAAGTGAGATATAAAACCCTTACATTATATCTGACTTGATTCATAAGTGATCCAACCCCCTACATTGTAAATTTAGATTTATGTTAATTTAATAAAAACCCATTTTAATTTACATACTATCATATGTGATCCACTTTTAAAATGTCATCCCCATATTTGTAATAATTATCTATTAAAGATGTCCTTTTTTATTCCAACCACTTTGTTTTCATGTATGTTTCAGTTCAGAATTTATGGTATATACACTTAGTCCATGGAACACACACCTATAGAATGTTGTTAATGGTATAAATATCACATATAATCATAATATATATATTTATAAAATTTCATAAAATATGGTGATCATAAATTAATTTCAACACCTCATGGAGATGATAATATGTACATCTATATTAGTGTTCATTAAACTATTCGATGGATTGAAAAAGGAATGGAAATGATTATTCACATTTATAAAATAATTTTTATATTATAAATATCATATATTTTTATGAAATTTATCATTTTTACAATAAAATTGATGTAAACATGCTAATTAAATCACAAAGCTTTATAGAGGTGGTAGTCCAAACGTACGCATGAGAGAAATTCTATTTTATAAATTAATCAACATGAAAAAAAGGAAGATATGATATTGTAATTATATAATTATTGTTAACTTATAAATATATAACATAAATATTAAATATATCATTTTAACTACCCATGAAAGGTAGTGATGGAAAAAGACTTGTATCGCTACATTGAGGCAGTAGTCTACACATACTCACAAGAGATACATTTATATCCTATTTGATTTAAAAGAGGTGTAAAATGGTTTTGAAACCATAAAAATAATATATAATTATATTAATGATACATTATTAATTTTGTTTTTAAATATACATTATGTTTATAGGAAGTGGAAGATCAAGGAAATTTGAAAGTGTGTGATTATGATTTATACCTCTTCTTGGATTGACCTCTTTTGGTTTACACATTAAGATTTTAGAAATTTTCCTTAGGAGGAGACTTTAAGCTCTAGGCTGAAGGGAAAGAATATATTATTGGTTTTTATTAGGTTTCTCCTTAGATATAAGTCTTAAATGGTTAGAATAATGGAGGTGGAGAGGTGACCTTTTACATGTCAGGGGATGGACATATATTGAATTTCGTAAAAGAGTTCAATTATATAAGGTCATGTTCAGGAAAATGTAACTCCAAAATTATAAAGTATTTGAATTTTGTAAAAGATATGGTTGATATATATTCAAAATATAGGAAACCTTATTTGTGGGGGAGGGGGTAATCCTACAATTAGCTCTTAGTTTAGACCCAAGCTAAACTTATTTTGACCTTAACTGTGGTGACAAAATTTTATTATGTTTAATATTCACTATGAGAAAAATTATGTTTAACCTATTAAATTATATTAATTGTGATAATATTTACTATGAAATAATTTTAATATATTAAAATTTTATAACTGAAAAAAACTAATTTAAAATAAGCACACAAACCTTGATGAAAACAACCTTTATCATAAACACACTCTTAAGTATAAAACATAGGTGAATATATTCCATTGATTAAAAAAATTAATGGAAAAATATTTCATTGAAAATTTTATAAATAAAATTAATTAAAACATTAATAATTAGACATTAATTAAATCTATTAATATAAAACCACATTATGTTCACAATTTTTTTCATAAACATCTTTTTATGAAAAAACATAAAATTATATAAAAAATAACTATAGTGATGATTATGAGGTAATTAATTATATTATTTTTAAAAAAATATATTATTTTACTTTAATAAAAAAAATTAAAAAGAATTTGACCATCATTTGAAAATAAATGAGATATTTTACAAAAAAAATCATTGTTCACTAGTCACTACAAAATATATCTTAATAAAAACCCAAATAATTCACTCTGAATTAATATTTACATGTTGATTTAAATAATTATATTAACTCCATAAATTAATATTTATAAAAATAATATATATTAATTATCATTTTATTTTGTTTAAAAGGAATAGAACCTTCTTTTGTATAGAACATATTTTTGAATTATAAAATGATTTTATTGGAAATTGAGTGCTTATTTATTATTCATTAATCAATAAATGGAAAAGAGACAGCGATGAGCTCCCCCTCATGGAGATGACCTAACCCTAATGTTGTAGAGACCTGCTCCTCCCTCTTTATCGAAGGGGGAGTTTTGCGATCTCACTCTCACGGAAAGGGCAACACATTCTTACTGTTCTCAAATCCTAATTATCTTCCACCCTTCCCGAGGATCCACCTTTCTTCAAAAGTCTCTGATGTCTTCCAGGAAGTTCCCCAGCTCTCTCTTTCCTTATAAGAGCTCAAGCGCACCATGGACTTATGAAAACTCAATCTGGTCACTCGGTTTCATCTTCAATTCCCCTTGGTTGATGAGCTCAATCCGTTCGTATTCAATAATTAGTATCTTCAAGAGCTTGCAGTTGTCGGTTTTCTTGATCAGAGGCACATTATGATCAGTTCTGAGTAGGAAGATGATTTTATCACAGCCTGGTCCATGTCCCCAATAAAATGAAATGTAGATATTTTTTACCTATTTTGATGGAGTCTCTACTTCCACATGAAGCATGGCCCATCAATGATGGATACATGGGTATGTCTTTTAGGGATTCCTCTTTCCTTTCTAAATCCCTCTATTCTGTGTGTTATCTAGAATATGGTAGTTCAATACCTCTACTTTGATCATCAAATAGAGGTGGTATGTCCTCCCATATATCCATGAATTTGTGTTCAGGTCGATGTCATGAGGTCACCTGGGAATTGGGTTTGGATCACGGATGAAAAGGAGTTTCTGTGGAAGAAGGAGGTCATATTTTAGTCAGGGATGTTCTGCTGTGTTGATGGAGGTCAATTTGGTCACACAAAATCAATATTTCATAGCAAAGGCCTGAATGGGACCTCATGGGTGGTGATGAAGATGTGTAATGGTTGTTTTGTTTCTTCTGATTCAGATTTTCCACTGTTAAGGGTTCAGTTGGAGAGAATTACACATAACCGAGCTTCTATGGAAGTCTTTCATTAGAAGGTAGTGTGAGTGGAGGTAAATTATTTTGGACATGCAGTGGTTGAGGAGAAACCTCAAGCAGTTGCGGAGTGGGCGGCAAAGAAGGTTGTTCATGCCGGGGTCAATGCGCATGGTAAAGTTTTAAAGGAAGTGAATTGGAGGCCACCAGATCAGATTGTGAGTTAGGTTTTTGATCATCAAAATTTTCATCTTGGTATTGAGAAGGCACCATTAGTGTAAAATACTATGGGAAATTTTACCCTATGTCTAGCACCTGTTAATGAGGAGACCTCAAACATTGTAGTCTGTGAGGATGGTGTATGAATCAGGGCTCCTCAAGACTGAAGAAGAGAAGTTGTCCCATCTCACTTGGGGAATTCAGATGATTGTGTTGGAAATCTGGAAGGGAGGGTTGATATCAATAGAGGCTTGAAGATCACAGTCCATACTTGTAACTACTTTTATGACCTAGAGCATGAGTAGATCTCTCATGTGGAGGAGGGTACTCAAATGAATTAAGTTGCCAGTATGCATCTTGATTTATCATCGTAGAATGTTGTAACAAGAGAATGCGTAATGAGTAAGGAGATACATGATGGTCATGATTCTGTGGAGCACCAAAAATGTTTAGCCATGATTGATAATAATAGAAAATATCATCACGACCGAGGAGTGAAATATGGTTTCCAAAAAAGTGCATATTAAGGGAAAATGGGGGGATTTTTATGATGGTGACAAGGAAAATAATAGTTGCATGGTCAAACATTCCTATAATGACATTGTTCATGGTGGGAATAAGATGTGTTTGAAAATGAAGAAGTTATGAATGCTCTATTAAGAAGAAGTCCATATAAAGACTATTTTTATCTCCCAGAGCCGGTGTCTATAAGATATTCTATTAAGAAGAAAAGTGGGGATGTCCTTAGTTTGAAAATGGGTAAGCAATCTTCTAAGGAGTTCCTATATTTGGATAAATTGAATCTTATAAAGAATTATGCCAATATTCTGAAGTACTATGACAACTCAGAGTGGTAATAAACTACTATAGAGGAAGCAATATATCATGGATATGGTGGAAGGTGTGATTTTTATGATTCTTCATTGTCTTTTCTGGTTTTTTGTACTTGCTTGTTGTACTATTATTTTATTTTAATAAATGATCCAAGGTTTTCATATGACTAAGATTTTACAGATTAATCAATAAATTTTCATTATTTGAAACCATTATACATATTTTTCATAATTTATTTAGTAATATTCATATATACCAATTTAAGGGATAGGTTATAATATTTTACTATATCATGATTCATACAGACTCATGGTTGGGTGTCAATAAATCTTCTAAACACTTATAATTTTTTTTTAAAAAATATATATTATAAAATATTGGGTTCTTATATTCTCCCACATTAATTAGAGTGTTACCTTAAAATTTGTATCTCTATAATCAATGGTTCAATATCTAAAATTACCTTTTAAAAAATTCATATTTTTCAAAGGTACAATAATAATTCCTTTGAAAATAGGTTGTGGGAAATATAAGCATTACCTATAGTAACAAATAATTTGCATCCAAGATATTTAGAATATTAGTGGGAATTTACAAATAGAAAAAAAGGAGAAAAAATGTCTAAATACTAGGAGATAGTGATAAAAAATATGTTCATGAAGAATTTAATATCCACAGACCCATAAGTAATTATGAGGGGAAATAACCATAAACTCCAATATAATTGAAGTAAACTGGAAAGCCTGTTAATTTTCATGATCTATTTATCAATATTATATAGATAATTATTAATATAATATGGGAAAATATAATTTATTTATTTATTTCCATTTCATAATCATAGATTTA
This sequence comes from Viscum album, assembly GCA_963277665.1. Classification (NCBI taxonomy): domain Eukaryota; kingdom Viridiplantae; phylum Streptophyta; class Magnoliopsida; order Santalales; family Viscaceae; genus Viscum; species Viscum album. The sequence continues at coordinate 549,207,092 of OY728163.1, forward strand.
TCCATTGGTTATGCTTTGATCAATTCCTACATAAATCTTATGTTATACACTATGAATTGAATATTCAAAATGGATTATTTTCATGCTTGAATAACTAAAATGAAACATTAATGGATCCTAAGATCCATTGATGTATGAAAATTCATTCCTTATATCACTATATAATTACCAAATCCAAAATGGTTAGCATATTTCTTCCAATACAGAAATTTTATAAAAGGATGTAATAATACATTAATCTATAAAACCTCAAAAATCACACCCAATAATCAACATAAAATATCCCATAAATACTTAAACATATCACTCAACTAAATTTTGTTTGAATAATTTTAAGTCCTTATAATTTTGGAAAAGGTAACTATTGTTTCACAATTATCTTCCCTTTATGCCCCGAAATACATAAAGTGGCTCGTAATGTCACATAACAAACATTTGAATATGATGATCATATGTTCTCTTAAAATAAGATAATATTTACACAAACTAAATTAAATCACCACTAAACCTAAATAAAAATAAATATGATTCAAAAAAATTGACTCTAGCCTTATTCCTTAAAAATTCACCAACTATACAATATATTCTATAAATCTAAAAATTCAATAAACTTTATAAAAATTCACATTATACTAAAATGACTAATCAATTTCATGTTTAAAAATACAATACAATTTACTTTATCAAAACAAATCAGAAAATTATCCTAAATAAACATTATTATCACAACATAAGGCAGATAATAAGTGTTATTTATTCATCAATCATGTGTTTTAATAAAACATTTCCTTACATCTACAACAATTTTTTAAGATATAGGTACCATTTAACATATTCTTGAAAATTATTAAAGAGAAACTACTGTTGGAAAATCCTTTGAGGTTTCATGATTATTTTTACTATAATATCATATATAAAAAACATCAAAAACATAATTACTGAATTGGAATACATAAATACCTATATCGTTACATTGTCATCAGCATCCATTTAAAATTATTAGTTATCTTGTTCTTTAATACTTTCTTCCTTTCATATATCAATAATAGTCTATTTCTATGTTCCCTACCATTTCTGGGGTTGAATAAATCTTGATTTTAGGTATTATTATTTCTTTGGTTGAGTATACATTAGTTGGGTTTTATCTTGGGTTTTGTTTGGGTGAAAATTTAGAAAAATAAAAATAAGGAGGGCATTGCATGGGTGGTTCACAGTTTTCCCTAACCCTGTGACAAGCCACCGAAAATCATACAACCCTAGATAAAGGGACATTTCATGGTTGGATCAAAGTCTGTGAATCCATGAACCCTCTTAGGAGTAATCATTCGCCCTTATAAAATAGGTGCACAATTTAGGCACATGATAAAGGAATACCATGTTCCCCTTCCCAAAAACCCATGCATGACTTTTTTCTCACCTGAAAATTGTGTATTTAATCACTTAAACACCCAAAACTCACCAAAATAAAACCCCATTCAACCCCCAATGTCCTTTCATGTTTTCAGAGACTACTAGTTGTATTCATAGCCTGATCGACCTCAGTTAATCTTGATTTAATGCCCGTATCCAAGATCTACACCTCCCCGGTATGTGAGCCATATCCTTCATGGTTTCCTATTATAATTTTTTTATTCCATTCAAGAAAGGGAATGTTCTTGTTATTATGATTAGATCTAGATTTTTTTTCCTGTATATAGATATAGGATGGTCGATCTAGATCTATATTTTGTGGATCTTATTTTTTTTATCTTGTATTAGGGTTTTATATTCGGATCTTGTTCTATGTCGTTATACCACACAAATTTTGGGGATTTCCATTGGGTAATGGTTTGTCAAAAAATTGAGGTAGGAAGTATATAATTCATGTCCCATAATCTTGATTGCAATTATGTACATGTAATGGTAGATTTTCTATCATATGATTATAAAATGAGTTTATGATTGAATTAATTAATTTAGGAGATATGAAATTTGGGATATTTGAGATTATATATTTGAGATAATTAATTGTGGAATTAATTATGAAATATTAATATTTGTGAACTGAGATAATTAATTGTGGAAATTAATTATGATATATTGATATTTTTGATTTGAGATAATAAATTTTAGACTTAATTATAAATTATTGAGATTATGAAGGAGATAATTAATTGTGGAATTAATAATAAGATATTAAAAATGTTGAATTGAGATAATTAATTTTAGAATTAATTATAGGATATAGACTTTTCTAATATTAATTAATTAATTTTTCAATTAATTAATGTGTTCATGTTATTAATTAATTAGGGAATTAATTAAGGGAATTCTTTGATGAACATGTTGCTGAAGTAGAAATTATATTGATATGATAATTGTTTTGAATTAATTGATGAGATTGATTAACTTGTGAATTAATTAATTATATTGGTATGATTAATTAATTTTTGAGTTAGTAATGTATTTTATGTGAATAATTAATTGTTGAATTATTTATTTGTTTATGAATAGTAACATTAGAATTAAATTGTATAATGAAGAATGGTAATAGGGACTTTCAGTCATGTATTATGAAATATTAATGGTAATAATGGAATTAAATTATATTATTTGAGTTCTGGTGTCTTTGGGGACCTGGTGGAAATGGGGTTAAATAAATACTAAATTAATAAGTGGAATTTGTTTACATTATAGATTTTATTTTATTATTTATACAACTATATACACTGTATTGACTGGATATTGTTTTAGACACTATTGGTGGTGGCCTAGTAAGTTTTACTCACTCCCTACTAAGGATATAAGATCATTACCCAAACAGATTTCATTGTTGCAAGACAATATAAAGAAGATTCTATGTATTAGATGGCATATTTGGGATAGAGCATGAATGATGGAACTAAACATGGTTTAGTACCTATGTGGGAGTGGTCAATGTGTTTGCATTTGAGTTTAATTTTTATATTTGTAACATACTTTAGCATGGAATATCTATTATTATGTTTAATATTGTATTCCGTGTTTTGGTCCTCTTGTGGTACTGGTAACTTCTTGTTATGTTTATATAATTTTGTTTTTATTTTTTTATTTCTATTATTGTTTTACTCTGATATATAGGGCATAGTCTCCCCATGATTGATAATTTACCCCTGATGCTAGTCATCAGCTTCTAGCATACTGGGAGGCGTACATGAAGTAATGTGAGTGACCGACAATGGGAACCAATGTGTGGCTCCTCAGCTGAGATGTTACAAAGTATTATCAGAGCCTACTTTTCTTTTTAATTTAATATTACTATTTGGGAAAGGTATATAAGAGACTAAGATGTTTCAAGCTTTGGTTATGAGCTCATGCATTGGTGTAGCTAACCCATATATGGGGGGGAACCTAAGTAACCAAGGTGGGACTATCGTTATTGATATTTTTTGTAACATTTGAATATTATTTCACCTTGGGTGACACACTTAGGGTGTGTTGTGATTATTTTTTCTAATATTTTAATAGAATTGACTTATGTACTGGTTTGGATGGAGAGTATAGTATAAATGTATCATTTTATTAATTAGAATTATTTTGTGACATGAATGATACTAGGAAGTCAATATGAATCATGTTTTACGTAAGTTTTTGAACTTAAAATATTTTTCATTTCTTGTAAAATTGAACTGAAAATGTGCCTAAATTAAAATTGAGTATTTGAAAATAATTAAATATGTTGATAAATGGGTGTCTAATAATAAACTTAAATTATGAGTATGTTCTTACCCTTGTTAAATGGGACCTATATGTTGTATGGTCAAGGGTAGTGTTACCTTCTCGATTTTGACTGTGTGATTGAGTTTTTTTAAATGATTTTTTTGGAATATGGGATTTACATTGACTGTGTTAAGTTTTATCAAGTGTTTTAAATCCTGTTTTTGGAATTATAGAGATATCCCTCCATGAAGACATTTTTTGAGAGGATAAAAGGTGAATATGAAAATACTTGACCATTTGGAGACTGCTACTAAGAGGAGGGTCATGTCGTCTACTTATAATATATAAAGATTAGCAATGATCTAGTGAGACATTGAGGCTTGTATAGGATAAGATGATGGTGTGTTATGGAAGGAAATCTGTGTGAAGTACTTGGAGAACATCGATCCAGATATGCTGAGGTAGGAGAAAACTACTAAGTTCATGAGAATGAATTAGGGGAGTATGATTTTCTCTAGTGTTGGTAGTGGGTGAGGAAATTATGTTGAGGAATTTAAAATATGAATAGAAATGTTAGATTAAGTCCCAATTTAACCGTTTTTGGTTAATGAAGTTTGATGAAGTGGTTTTATTGGGATATTATATCTGATGGAAACTGGAGAGGCTTCTAGGACATGTAGTTGCTACTAGACGATTAGAAGGCATGTCTTCTAGTAGAAGGAAGCATCATTACGATGGTGTTAGTAAATATAATGGTAGGAAAAGTGATCAAGGAGAAGGTTTATACACTCATAACCTTACCTAGATTGTATGAAACTAGTGTGGTAGGTAGGGACCCTATCATAGATATTGTCACTAACCAATAGTAGAGTGTATGTTTTACAGCAGTGTGGGACATCTTCAGAAATAATATTGGAACCAGTGACATCCAGTCAGTGGGGGATATAGTTATGAAAATATTAGTGTAGTAAGGGGATCCCCCACACTATATCAGGCTAGAAGATGCACTTCTACTAGTCATTGTGACAGAGGCAGTGGATGTGGATATTTTGGGAAAGAGTTCACATACCAGCATGATGGTGCAACTTAGGGGAGTTAGACTGCAAGTGAGGGAAGTGGGGTAGGATAGTTGCATTCAATGTAGTATACACATGTGGATAGCAAGTCTAAACTATCAACAATGAGAGATACAATTATTGTATATTTTATGTTTTTTAGTTCCCTATTTGATGTGAGTTCCTCTCATTTCATTATTTCTACACAACTTGTTAAAGGTTTGATCCTTATGGTGGGGTTCTTGATAAGGGTGTTCACAATAGACACCCCTCTGGGAACATAGTTGAGGGACATCTATTTATGCATGGGATTTTATCTATAATATGGAGAGTATCAATTTCTATGGGATCATTATATCCATTAAATGTCAGTAATTGACCTTATTTTGGGTATGTATTGGTTAGTATCATAATGACCCCCACAAAGATTATTACTATAGGAGACTAACTTTTACATCTTCTAAGGGTGGAATTTATATTTACTGTTAAGAGTGGGATATCCAAGCAGGCCGAGTAGGGAAAATTAATCAACAACAAGGAGAGGTCACAACCCTAGTTTCCAGTCTATTGTTGGATAATTGAGGTGTAAAGTAGAAAATGTTTTTTGACCTGTAGTGGATCAATTTAAGGATTGGTTTCCTGAAGAATTATCAAGGATTTCACCTAAGAGAGATGTGTCATTAAACTCATTTTTAGGGTGGAGCCACTTTCAATTACACCATAAATACTGGAACTGATATATCTTTAAGAGCTCAAGATATAACTAGAGGAGTTAGATGATTTGGGATTTATCTGACCAAGTACGTCTATTTGGGGTTATCCAGTGTTGTATTCAAATAAGGGTGACGAGACACTACACTTTCGTATTGTCTACCAGATGTTGAAATAGATGAATGTGAAGAAAAATTATCCTCTCCAACATATTGATGATCTTCTTGACCAATTGAGTGGAGATTTTGTCTTCTTATAGATTTACCTGAGATCAAGGTATCATCAGTTGAGAGTTTGAAATTCTAATGCTCTGAGTAATATTTTATTATGTAGTTATGTAATTTGGAGTTCTTTACAATGTGTTTTGTGTTGAAGAACACACAAGAAGTGTTTATTGAAATGATAAATAGAATCATTCTTCCATATCTTGATCATTTTATCGTGGCGTTAATGGATGACATCTTGGTGTACTCCAAGACTCAAGACAATCATTACCAACATCTTAATATCATCTTGGGTACACTAATAGATCTATGGATATACACCATGATATCTAAGTGTCAGTTTTTTATTGATTAGGTGCATTTCTAGGGTCACATAATCTTAGAGGAATATGTATATGTGGATGTAGAGAATGTTCAGGCACTGGTTTCTTGGTAATATCCCAAGAATGTTTTTGATATCCATAGTTTTCTGGGGTTACATAGATATTATCAAAAGTTCATAAAGGAATTTTCCTATATGTGAGTATTGATTTTAGTCTTCTAAAAAGGGGGATAATGTTTTAATTACTTGGAGCATATGAGAATGATTTCTAGGAGAAAAATAATCTCTTGACATCAACACTGATTATGATTCTATTTATTCCAAGAGAGGAGTATATGGTGTATTGTGATGATTCTAGAATATTTCGTGGAGCTATTTTGACATAGGAAGATCAAGTTATGGTGTAAGAGTCTCAATAGTTTAGGCCACATGAATGGAACTACCCAATGCATGTCCTCAAGTTTGAAAGAGTTATTTATGCCTTGATTTGTTGGTAGCAATATCTATTGGGTGAGAAGTTTATAGTGTATATAAATCGGAAGATCGTAAAGTATATCTTATACCAGTGATATATAAATATCATGAAGCATAGATGGGTTGATTATATAGACTAATAATATTTTCAACTTGCATATACACCTAGGAAGGAAAATATTGTAGCTGACGCTTTGAGTAACAAAACTCGGAATTAGGTGGTTTAGGAGTCTAGTGCTGGGTGGAGGATAACGAATTTACTGGCTAAAATGAACATAGAGTTCTAGGGGAGTCCGGATAATATGACACTCCAATCAATTTTAGAAGAGTCTACACATTTGATATAGATTAGGGATGGGAATTATGAGGTCATAGAGTGCCTTCCCTTGAGGGAAATACTTGAAGGTGGGGAGATACCACTTTATTGGTCCATAAATGAGGATGAGATCATCAACATGGAGAACTAGGTTTTTTGTTCCTACAAGCTTGTGGGGGGGGGGGTTGATGTGTGAGTTTCATTCCATGAAGATATAAGTACATCAATGCATGACCAAAATATATTACAAACAACATTGATCGTTCTGGTGGCCGGGCATGAAAAATGAGATAGCACTATTCGTGACATGATGATACACCATTCAATAGGTGAAGGTTGAGAATCAATGACCCATTAGTCTATTGAAGTCATTTAAAATCATATAATGGAAGTGGAATGACATTTCCATGGAATTTTTAGTGGGTATTTTTAAGAGAATTTGTAAAAATGACTCTATATCGGTGATTGTGGATAGGATGACTAAGGTAGTACATTTCTGGCCTATATAGAAAACATTCTCAGGGGAGTAGTTAAGAGAACTGTATGTTCAATAGATAGTCTATCCACATAAGGTGACATGGAATATTGTTTTATATCATGACTTAGGTTATAATCTGCACTTCCGGCATGGTCTACAGAAGACGCTCAGTATGTAGGTTTTGTTGAGTATGGATTTCCGCCCATAGATAGATGGGAAGTCAAAGCGTACAAGATATGTGATTAAGGATATGTTGGGAGTGTATGTTATAGATTTATATTGTTCATTAGATAAGCACCATTATTTATTAGATTATTCTTATAACAACGTTTATTAGGAAACTATTCCTATGCCACCATATGAGGCTCTTTATGGTAGGCCAGGCAGATTACCTCTATACTAGATAGAGGTAGTTGAGTCAGAGTTATTGGGACTAATACTTCTCTAGTAGATGTAATAGTGGGTTTATCTCATTTAGAAACATATGATTATAGATCATAGAATATAGAATTTTTATAATGGAAGATGTCGAAGACCCCAATATTTTATAGAGGGTGATTGTGTATTTGTTCAAGTGTCACTTAAATTGGGTCCTCGTGGTATATAGAGATGGGAAAATTTGTGACCTTTTTAGGTTATGAATATAATTGGGCTGGTGGAATACCGATTGGATCTTCAATAGATACACAGTGCTATGCATGATGTTTTCCCTTTGTCACAACTTCGGTGGCATCACCTCGCCCCTTCTCATTCGATCTATGTGGATGATGATGAGATTTTGATAGATGAAAAGTTAGAGGAGTATCTGATATGTGTGTTAGATCATATGGATAAAGTGTTACTGGGAAATATCATGCCTATATTTGTATGTATTGCAGAAACATAGTATTTTACATGAATAAACATAGTATAAAGATGAAGATATGAGGGCTTAGTGGCCCAATCTGTTTTTCCAGGAATCTTAGATGTGCTTGGGAGTACAGCTCGAGGATGTGCTATTATAAGGTGGGGAGATTGTATGATCCATACCATTTTTGTGATTTACTCAAGTTTTATTTTACGTATCCTTATTTATTTGGTAAAAAATACATTGGTTGGGTTTTAATTTCGAGTGTGTTTGGGTGTAAATTGAGAAAAATTGAAAGAAGTGTGGTAGTGAATGGGTGGTGCATTGTTTTTCCTAACTGTACACCCTAACCAATAAAATGGTGTCACCCTAGATAGAGGGGGATTTCATAGTTCACTCATAGTTTTTGAAACTATGTTCAATATTAGGAGTAACCATTCACCCCTATAAAATAGGTGTATGTTTTAAGCGTATGTTTATGGGAAATCAAGCACCATTACCCGTCAAACACAGCACAACATTTTAATTCACACTAAAATTATATTTTCAATCACCCGAACCCATAAAACTCTCCCAAATAAAACCTCATTCGACCCCTAACATCCTTTCATGGTTTTAAATACTCTCATATAGACTCCAAGATTTTCCAACCTTGATTCATTATGGTACAAATCCCAGATAGAAGATCTATTCCTCTCCTGGTAAGCGATTCCATTCCCACATGGTTTCTTATTCCTCTTCCTTTATTGTTCAAGTTAAGAAAGGGGTTGTTCATCCTATTTTTGGTTAGATATAGATATGTTTTTTGGATATAGATCTAGGATAATGGATCTCAACTCAAATTTTGAGGATCTTGATTTGTTTGATCTTGATTTAGGGATTTATATATGGATCTCGTTCTATGTTGTTGTGCCTCCCAAATTTTAGGGATTTTCATAGAGAAATAATTCATCAATTAATTGAGGTATGTGGTCCATAATTCCAATCCTATAATGGTGATAAAAATAATGTGTCTGCAATTTTATAATTTCTACTATATTTTTATAAATTTATTTTTCTATTGAATTAGATAATTTTTTGAATTAATTAATTGAGTTGATGTGAAATTGGGTATAATTGAGATTCTTTATACAAGATAATTAATTATGGAGTTAATTATGAGATATTGAGATCTATGAAATGGGATAATTGATTATTTTAATTAATTATAAAATATTGATATTTTTTAATTGAGATAATCAATTGTGGAATAATTTATGAAGTATAGAGATTTTGAATGAGATAATTATTTCTACATTTAATTGTGATATATTGAGAATGTTGATTTAAGATAATTAATTATTGAATTAATTATGGGATGCAGATTTAGTGAATATTTCTAAATTTATTGGTGAATTAATTAATTGGTTGATGATTGTGGAATTAATTAAGGGGATTATGTGAACAACTAATTGTTGACTTTGTAATGAGATTGAGACGATTAATTAATTATTGATTTAACTGATGAGATTAATATGATTAATCAATTGGTTAATTGATTAATGATATTGGTATGATTAAATAATTGTCTAATTAGAAATGGATTCTATGTGGATGGATGACTTAGGATGGATCATGGATGAGGGAAAAAGATGTGGTTCGGGACCCACTTGAGGGTTTTCAATGTCTTCAATTTTTAGTTTCATTTTGATACTTGGAACATACTTTATCATGGAATATCTAGTGATGGAAAATGAAAAAGGTGGTGGTGCGGCAATGTTGACCGAAGTGAAGGTGGTGCGACGACTGTGGATCTGTTTGGTCATGATCTTCTCTGATGCAGGTTTATTTGATAGATCACTAGTCTTCATGGAGGGTTTCCGTTCCACAGTTTGTTGGAGGGTTCCAATGGATCGTGAGGTCACCGGCGGTTTTTGTCGCTTGGGGCAGATGGCGAAGGTCGCGTCAGCGTGGCTGATTTTGGAGGATTGGTTTCGAAGGTTTGATTTTTCCAGTTTCTTCTGAATGTGGATTGCCCCTGGTTCGAGGTCTTCTTGGCATGGTGGTTTTTTCTCTGGGGATGACGATGTTCTGTGGATGGTACTTTGTAGCTGTGATCAACTTAGGTGAGAATGGGTTTCTTGTAGGGTGGTTCTTTGACCTTGACTGGATGTTTTTTGAATGTATAAATTTTAATTTATTGTATCTGGTGGATGCTTGGTCTTCGGTACGAGTGGGATTTGTGGGATTTGTGGGATATTGTGTTTTGTTTGTCTGATGGTAGCTGGATGGAGTTGTACTGGGTTCACACTTTCCCATTAAATGTCTATTTTAAAATACAAAAAATATTGATTATGGATATCATGGAATATATATTGATCAAATTGATATTATATTCATTTTTTTCATCATCTTGTGGTACTGATATCTTCTGGTAATGATTATATTATTTGGTTATTATTATTTATTTTCCATGTTTTTTTACTCTGATAAAGAGTGTATAATCGCCTCATGATTTATAATAAACCCTCACTGCTATTTGGCATCCTCTACCTTATGGGGAGGCATTATTGAGGACATGTGACTGTCCAGCATGGGGAACTAGTGTGTGGAACCTAGGTCGATATATTACACTATTTATCACCAAAAGTAAAACCCTTACATGTATAACCTTTAATATCCTTCTCTCGAGTTTTCCCCAATGAAAAATTATCTACAAAATTCTATTTTGTTCCAAATATAAAAAATTAAACATAGATAATACCAAATGGAAACCATTATTATCATCTATTTTTTTAACCAAACTTTTTTTTTGATATATTTAACTCTATATCCTTCCTTTACACAAACAGACACATTCATGTTCATTTGAGAAATTTACCCAGGGTTTTCTTCCCACATTCTCAACATGTTGTAAGATTAATCTTATTTCCTCCAATATCATCCTAAAACATCATTTTTAACATATTTTTATCACTAAAAAACCACTTATCTTAACATTTTTAATAATATAATGAGATATATAGGAAATCATAATCATAGGTTTTTCATTCCATCTCCCATCAAATTTGATTCCTTCTGTAGAAATCATACATCTTCTATCAAATTCACCATTAACATTATTCATCCTTGTTCTATCCATTAACTAAAACTAAAAGAGTATTATAAGATAGCATAATTGGTAATCATCTATTCATGAAAAATCATTTATAATATATATACTACATAACACCTTTTTTATGCTATGACAACTTAGGTTTAACCATGGTCCAACATGCCCATCATTTATTCAAATCCCTCAAAATGGTTCATTAATAAAAAATGGATTAAACAAATCATATCCCCAAATAGTGTCAAACTAAGTGCACAATAAGGGTTTATTCACCATTCAATTTAACTATTCCCAATATATACTCGACCAACACATTTTGTAGTTATTACCCCTAGATGGATTTAATCCAGAACCATACCCTCATTTAGTATCGGAAAACAGATGTATTACTTTGAAAACTATATTATATATTTATTATAAAACCATTAAGATATTATCCTGTATATTTTTTTATACTCAATGTTCTCACTATGGTTTTATTAGCCTAGTTTATAATAATTACTTAACTTGGATATGATACTAGCTATAGTGACCCAAAACATTTAATTTCAAAATCATACCCCTTATTAGTAGAATATTTATTATCTATCAATAATATCCACACCAAAACCATAAAAGTTTAGCGTCTTTATAAACATGGATACATAACGAATTGTTACATAAATGACATACATAATTTCTCATTATGTTTTTAAAAATTAGTACCATTCATAGACATAACATAATTATAACTGTTCTTCATAAATTGTGTAAGGGAAAATATATGAATTATTTAGTGAAAATGATTCGTAATGGTTAAATAAAGGAAAGTTAATCAGTGGTAATAGTTAGCATAATATATCATATGTGTTTGAGAACATAAGAATTACAATAGAAAATTTTACCCATCAATTAACAAAAGATAATCATAAAACATGACATAATGTATTATAAATAAATATACATAGGAAATATAAGTGCGGAATCATCAATAATAAATCACAAGTCATGAGAAAATATCATAAGCAATGAATATAAATTTTTTCGATACATATAAGTAGGGAAAAGAATTTCTTTGGTGAGGGAACAATTTCAGGCTAGTCACAGTTGATTGGTTTCAGTATCCTTTAAATTATTTTTGTAATAAATCTTTACTCGCAAGACTATTTTATTGGAAAATGTATCTTACTATAATTGGTTCTCATCCCATCCCAATACTTATTATCATATTATATATCCGACATCACACAATTCTTTGTAGGGTTATATAATTGCAGTCCTAGTCATCACATATTGAAAACCATATAAATGTGGGTCAGAAGAATATAAATCATTCATCGTATCATATATATCATAACTTATGGAAATCTTATATTGTAACATCCTCGACCCATTATATCCTTACATGACTAGGTTGGGGGGTTACATGAAACCACCAGTGCCTCCTCATATGAAAAAGGATTTCAACTAGATATATGGGTGTGTGGAAAAATGTCAGTCAACTATACCCTCTGATATAATGTTGAAATTACCCTATAAAGTAATGTAAATAGTCAAAAAAGGCGTATAAAGGGAAAATCAATGAAGAAAAAATAACAGTATAATCATGTGATGATAGATTGAATGTAACCAAATGATGATGTAAAAATCCTAAAATTATAATGATAATTAAACTTGATAACAGACTTGAAACCCACAATCACGAAACCCATATTGTTCTAATCTCTATGCTCTAGTGTATTTGGAAATCAAATCAATCAAGACAGGGCCCCTTTCCATTATCCATGCTAGAAACCATGAAATTTATTCAAGAGAAAAATGGAAACATAAACAAGGTTTGAGTACATCTTTTTGGGAAACCACCAACTGTGTATAAGAATTTCCAATCTGGGTATATAGTGGATGAAATAAAGGGATAATTTTTTTATCAAATTTAAGAAATTAATAATGCACATGAAATAAATAAAATGAATCCTAAGCTATATGTTAACTCTAAGGGTCTTCCAAACATGCTTTGACACGATTGTAGATATATCTTTCGTGTGGTGGATTTTGAAGCATTTGACGAATCATACGTATCAATATTGGATTATCCTATAAAGGATGAACCACCAATATTGTGTCATGAAAAAGTGGAACCCAACATACCTAAATCAAGAATGTCTCCCCCAATATAAATAATATCACCATCATGAATCTATTGACTATGAATCATACTTTTAGGTAATCACTACCCCATCGATCTTACTCTTAGGCGGTATCCAACACCATTCATAAAACCCTTGTTGTAACTAAGAACCTAACCCTAATGTTTCACATATGGTCCCTTCAATCTCCAATAACAAGTATAACATATGAAACTAAAAAACTCAATAGTCCATGGTACATCCCACCATAATTCATCAATCGCAACAGTGGGCACTGTAGCATAAAATTGTCACTATAGCGGCAGCAGTGTACTGTAGTAGTGGAGGGTACTATGATGTGTTGTAGCAGCTCGGGTACTATAGAAGTACTATTCACAGAATGGGATTTGGGCCAAAAAAATGGGCCTACAAGTCATGTAATGGGCTAAATTCCCACTGGGCCTTCGGTCTATGTAATGGGTCTCCCTCTACCCAGTTAAAAAGGCCTTTGCTTTGCTTTAATAATAAAATGAGGCTTCAGCCCCAACCTTTAAAAAAAATATCAAGGAAAATATATGAAAGGAATTTAGATATCTAGGAATCAAGCATACTAGATATGTAATAATATACTATAATGAACAATTAATCAAATACCATTTATCAATGAATTAACATTTCATATATCATGGAATTTAATTACAATAATAATTTCTACAATTCAATTTTATCTATCAATTTAACATAAAATATGTTAACATAAAAATATATCCACAACTCATAAAATGAACATTCAAAGATAGTTACACTCAAATTAAATATTTTTTAGTCAATTTGCTGAAATCATAGTCAATCACTACAGTTCACCAAATATTCAAAAATTCTAGATACCGTGTCTTTGCATTCACTATAAATACATTGGTAAGATCACCTATAGGGTAGATACATGTTGTATATGAATTATAATAGACCTAATAAGATCCATGAGAGGTACAAAAAATGTGAATATAAAAAATCATGATTTTTTCAATTACATATTGCATGAACATAGTTTTCCAGGGTGATGGTAATTATTTCGTATATAAGAAGGATTGAAAATAGACATTAGAGCGTTATTCTAGACCACAAAAATCAAAATAAGAGAAGAAGTGGATGATTATCAACATACAAAAAGGATTCTAGTTCCTCATTTCTTCATACATTAAGCCTAAAAAAACAATATCTGATGAAACATTATTCTAGAAAAATTGCAATTAACATAGGTAGTCTCTTGTTTGTGTGGATCACCATGAATTAATAACAAGGATATTTGGATTGAATTAGATTTAAAGGTGAAATAATGGAGATTAAAGGACTCTCAAGGGAACCAATTGTTTAAGTATAAGAGATCATTTATAATTTCGTTCAGAGGTTCTAGGGGTATTTATAGACAACATATAAAATAGAAGGCCACTTTCTTTCCCTCTAGACCATGATACAAAATATAAAGACAGATGGAGGACTATTGTATATTTTTATGGACCACATCGTAGCCTTCCTTTTCCAACCACATCAAAAGATCATATCTTTGACCATGTTTTAGATCCTATAAACCCTTGGTAAGGACCATGTCATAGCCAAAGCATCCATACTACTTAACTTAGAAACCTAATATGCACATGATGCTATAGGGATCCTGAATTTGGGATAACTTACAAAACCCCATCATGAGATCATCATACTACAGCCATCCTCTCTTATAACTAAGGCTCATCTACTAAGGGAAGTTCTATACTATAGCATGCTACCATAATTCACATATGCCTAAAAAAAGTGTCGATAAACTTCCTTCTTCAAGATACCAATGTCGCAACCTTAGATTCCACACTTTAGTGATCCTATATGAAGTGCAGACCATGGTTATAAGAAGTATATTCTTCAAAAATATCATACACACCAATTCTATAAAACTAGGTTTCAATCCCATAACAATAATATAAAAAAGGATGACCAACTATTATTGAAGGATCTCCCTATAAATAGATAGGATCTTGCAAACAAATTTCATAAACATTTTTTCACCATTATCAAAAAATATCTATAGAAATAAATATGCTTGGTTCATAAACATATTTAATCTTAAAAAAATGAAATATATTTTTTAAATGATAGTACCTTTACAAGATAACTATGAAACTTCTTTAGGAAAATAGAATTTTTATTTTAAAATCACTTATTAAAAAATATAAAGTTGTTCCAATTAATAAGGAAAAATTTTTATTTGAAAATAAATAAGGAAAAAATAAATTAATATTCATATAAAAGAGTAATTTGATTTTGGGGAATTTCATTCATGTGCTATGTGTTAGAATAAATATTCCTTTCCAATTTTCTATAAAATTAAAAATTATATTATTTGGAAAATAATAAAAAAATTCATTTAATCCAGGGTAAAGTTAGTAAAATAAAGTTTAAAATTAAATTAGATAATCATTTTATAATATTAAAATCATTTTTGAACTAAAATAAAATAATATATTGAATGAAAGAAAATATTCCCGAGCAAGGAGAAATTGTTTTTTCGGGTTTCTTTAAAACAATATTTTAGTATATTGAGAACATAAAGAGAGGAATTTGAAAGTAAAATATATAATAAAAATAAATATATATAGGATTATAAATCTCATATGTCTTCAAGGAGATAGATTATATAATTTCACCTTTAATATTAAACCATAAAATTTCCTGATGAAAATGAAATTGAAACGTAAAACACTTATTACTATAGTAACTTTTGATTCATGACCCCCATGAATGAAATTAAAAATATTAAACTTCAAACTCTATGAAAATAAGGATATTAATGAAAAAAGATATCATATTTTTGGTAGATACATCACATAAAATTATATATATATATATATAACAACATATATTCCAATAAATTCAATTTGAGATAATGAAACCTTACCAATTTTATAACTTACAAATCAAATACCTAGATGAAATAATTTGAATAGTAACAATATATAAAATAAATTAGGAAGTATATATGTTATAAATATAAAGGTATCTTTATATAAAACCTCATAAACATAAATAGGAGCACAAAACTTGTCTCAATGAAACAAAAATGAGTCGAGGAACCATTTTAGATATTATAATGATAAAATAAAAAATCACTAGAAGATTGAAGGAGAAAAAGTTGTATAAATCAATTATATTAAATTCAATCGTATGAAGAAATAAATTCTTGCATAGTATATATACCCTATAATAATAAGTGAGTCCGTAATATTAAAACATGTCCCAATGAAGAGAAATTTTTATGAAAAACTTACTAATTTAGTATCATTTTAATCATAACACACAGAAATTAATAACATCAAATGAAACCATAAATTCCATGACTACTAAAATATTCATGATACAAAATATAAATGGATTATTTTATATACCATATTATTTTATTAAATAATATATCTCATGAAAATAAAAGTTATACAAGAAGCCCATATATTATATTAAACATTATTATCAAGCACTTCAAACTCCTATATGTTAAATTTATATTTATAATAATTTTGTAATAGATTAATATTAATTCATATAAGGTCATACGTAATCAATTTATATCATTTAAATTCTAATTTATTGATCATTACCTATCAAATCCATCATTTCAGTACTTAACTTCATCATTTTTCTTGTCTATTTTTGTTTTTCAGTTTTTCTCCTTTCACATTGATTAGGTTTCCTAAAACTCCATAATGTTAATAATTGTATAAATACAATAAAAATTCATTATATTTGAATTTATAACCATTAATTTTAGAAGTATATGATTAATAAACTACCTTACTATGTATACATGGTAATCCTTATGTACAAAGGATTTATGATTCCACTTTTTGATTGATGGAAAAAAGGGATACAAATGATAATTCACCAATAAATAATATTTTTTATATCATTAATAAAAAATATTTTAATAAAATATATCAATGATACAATATAATTAATGTATAAATGGTAAACAATTGGTATTATATTATGGAGGTAATAATCCACTCTTACAAATAAGTGATTTAATAATTTGTCAATGGATTGGATGAAAAGAAGGCAGATAAGATATTATAATTAAGGGATTATAATTATGTTAAAAATATATCATATAAAAATTAAATCTTTAATTATAACTACTCATGAAATATGTTGATATGAAATGAATCATATAGCTATGTGGATGTGGAAGTCCACATGAATGTGTGAGTGGTAAATTTATTTCCCAATTAATGGGGAAGAGGAGGTATATGGTTGTTGCATCATCATAATAAAATATTAATATGATTATGATAATCAATTCCTAATATTTTTTTAATAAAACATATTTAGAATAATTAAAGTTAGAAATAAAATTGAAATATCATGGTTAATATTTATATCTTTTATTTGAGGAATGGGTCTTAGAAAAATACTAGAAGATCTAAGATGAATGGAAAGATTTTAAAAGTTTTTTTGAGTTAGTATTTGATGATATATAATTCTAACAATTTTTAAATAATGGCATTCCAGATGTTCCCTTATGTATGTTAGGGAAGGGACACACGTGAAATTTTATAAAAGGTTTAGACAATAAAAGGTTGCAATCATTGGGACATGGCTCCAAATTTCCATGTATTAGAATGTAGGAAAATATATGGATGAAACAACTTTAACCAATAACAATTTGGGGGGTGTTTGTGGAAATGATACCCTTATCTCTTTTTTAACACCCCCAACCATATTAAAACAATTTTAAACATAATCATGTAAAAAATAATTACTGTATTAAATATTCACTATATCCAAAAATTAATTTACAACTATTTGATACTGATAATTATTTTCATTCAAAATCAAAAATATATTTTTACCAGATTCAATTTTTATATGTTTGGAAATTTAATTTTATATAACTTTAAAAAGAACAGGGAAACCCCATTTTAGAAAAAGACATTTTTATTTTTAAAACAATATTTACATAAATTATATTCCTTATAAACCATCAAACGAATATTAAAATATCAGACTTGTTAAATAATTAATAAATTCCCCTAAAACCATTAATCATTATATATTAATCTATCTTATTCAAATAAAAACACACTGGGAATACAAAAAAATGTTTTTGGAAAATGCATTTTTATGCCCATAAATTTATATAAAAAAATAATGTATAGTGATAATTATTGTGGAATTAGTCAAATAATATTCAATTAGACTAGAATTATATAACACTAAAATAAATCTAAAAACATTATTGTTATTTTATTTTTAAGGAAATGAAATTTTTTATAAAAATAAATATTTCCACTACTTAATGAAAAATAAATATTTTTGTATAATATACTAAAAAATAACCCTATGATAATATTTAAATTCCTATATTAAAAATGATATTAATTTCTTCAAATAAAATTTCTAATTTTTTTGAAATTAATTATAATTTTATTAAAACAAAATGAAATAAAAAAATTTATCATGGAAAACATTTTTATGCTACATAAATAAATTTTATTGGAAAATGGGTACATATATATTATGTGTTAATTAAGAAATTTTCATTATTTAAAACCACATTTCATATTTTTAATAAATTGTTTATTTCTATTAATAAATTCCTATTTATTTTCTTTATTATAACAAATCAATATGTCATTGTCATTTAGACTCAGGGTTGTATGTAAACAAAGCTACCAAATATTTACAATTTATTTAAAAAATGTATATTCTAAAATTTAGGGGTGTTACATTTCCCCCTTTAAAATTTTTTCAATAAATTTCTTTTTCTAAAAAATGAATAGATAAATATTTGAAAATATCCTTGTTAAAATCCCACATTATAAGCAAGAAAATAAATGTTC
This sequence comes from Viscum album, assembly GCA_963277665.1. Taxonomy (NCBI): domain Eukaryota; kingdom Viridiplantae; phylum Streptophyta; class Magnoliopsida; order Santalales; family Viscaceae; genus Viscum; species Viscum album. Next base: position 549,226,275 of record OY728163.1, read on the forward strand.
CTTTGAAAAGCGGAAGTGAACAAATTAACTATTACATGAATAACACATAATAATGTTCTTAGATAAAAATAATATTAATGGGAAGCAATAATATGGATCTAGATGAGAATTATAATGTAAAAATAATAATAGAAAATAATACATAACATAGTCATGATAATATTAACAAATATAATACTATACATCAATGACACATAAAAATGACCCCTAAATCCTCATTAATAGCTACAAAGTGGGAAATATTTTCATTTTCAAGATCACATTCCTAGATTCGATGAATTAATATACAATGGGATTTTATAAAATATATATTCTTTATTGATTTCCTTTTAGTTAGAATAATTTTATCCTTTGTTACTTTTTGGTCAATTCCACCTTTTATTTAAACTATTAATACATGAAATGAATTTTTTTCAGTCCTGAAGAACAGAAAATAAGTTTTAATGGATTATAATATCAATAAAATAATAATAATTCATTCAATTTGTCACTATGTATTTATCAAAACCTAATGGTTGTCACATGTAATCCAATATGGATAAAACATCATTTATGTAAATAATATAGGAAACTCTAAAACATAAACAAGAAATCCCAAAGGTCAATATAAACAACTCTATAAATAGTTAACATTTTCACTTATACATAATATGTTTAAACAAATTATAAATAAAAAAAATTGGTAAAGTTTAGTAAATTTCCAAAAGAACCTTATAATTTTTCCTAAAAAAGGATAAAATATTACTTAATGTGATATACCAAATATGTTATTAGAATGATCCTATATTCTATTAAAATATGATTACCCATTCCAAAAACAACACCATAAATTATCATAAAACCAAAAGGGAAAAATTATGCTACTAAAGATTTTAACTCAGTACTTTTTCTAAATAATATTATATACTACCTAATATATTATATATATCCAAAAAATATAATAAACTTCAATAGAAATAATTATTTCATCAAATCATTAATCAATTTCTAGGTTTAAAATACTATCAAATTTACATCATCGCATTCAATGATGTCTTTATCAATAAAAATTTATTATCTCAACCTAATGTACATATTAACTTTTATATATCCTCAATTTTGTGTTTTACAAAAATATCACCATACCAATACAACATTTCTTTAGGTTATGATTACTATTCAGAATTTGAATCAAATTTCTCAAAGAAAAACTAATGGGGAATGATTCTTAGATTATTCATGATTATTATAACTATAATATCATTTAATCATTTTCAAAATATAATTTTTCAACTTCTATATTTAAAAACTTTAATCATTCCAATTTCTTTATAAACTACTAACCATAATATGTAATCTTATTCCTTACTACTTTCATCCTATTATATGTAATTTGAAGTGATTTCATCCTCAACAGTAAAAACATTACTTGTAAAACCTTTTTGGTCCACTTATCAACCTTTCCCCAAATGAAATATACATATATAATATCCATACCTTCCATATTTACAACTTTTTTACATATATATTTTATCATAGAAATAATTATAACCATCTGTTGTGATAACAAAAAATTTCATTTTCCCATTGAGAATTCAAATCTATGTACTTATTTTCTATGCATAAAGAATATTCAAGTTTCATTGATACATTTCCATTGGTGCTTCTTCCAACATTATTATCAAGTAGGATTATGAATAATATTTCCTCTATGATCTTCATGAAACTCAATTTTTTCTATTATTTAATTTATTTCTAAAACTCACCACTATTTAGGTTTTAATCATATATCAAATAGCTGGATAAGAATAATCTGAATCATTTACATTGCATATCCCATATAATTTTAATTATTATGATGGAAATTAGTACCCCCCCATCACATTTAGGGTTAACACTGCTCATCCCGGTTACAAACATTATCTAAAATAAAAATCATATTTTGAACAACCATATGAAATATTCAACTTGTCTCGAAAAATAATACACATGATATCTAATATATGTCACATTCTTTTCACACTACGGAACCCTAGATTTAACCTAGGTCAACTATGGTCATTATCTAATCAAATCCATTGTAATGATTTATAAATAACATGTTAGTTAACCAAAAGATATCTCCCAAGAGTTCTAAACTAGGTGCACTATAAGGGATCATTTTCCAAGAACTATATCAATATAAAGTATATACATGAAAATATTTTTATAGGGTAATTACCCCTTGATATATCAATTAAAAATCCATAGGGACTTTTAGTATATATATAGGAATTTATTTCATGGAAATACACAAAATAACTACCTTTCACAAACGATATTATGTGATCATATAAAAATTATTATCTTAATCATTCCTAGTAAAATTTTAAATCCTATTTTCCAAAAATTAATAAACCGATCTATAAAACCAACTTTTTTACCCCAAAGTATTCATACAAAATACCACATCATATTAATGAAATATTAATAACATATCAATATGATGTATTCCATAACCATAAATTTTTAGTTTCATTGTACATAAGGATAGGTAAAAATTTGTAACATAAATGTTATAAAATATTTACCATTAATTTATTATAATTATCTCCTCACTAAGACATAAAATAAAAAAAAATATCCATAATGAAGGTAATGGAAAATATATGAATATATGAGATCATATTCTCAGTAAGGGTAAACATAATAGATATTAAAAGAATTCAATAACAAAAAATGAGATAAAAATAATGGTATGAGAATGTTTTCGAATAATTACAAAATTATTTTCTTCAACTCATATATCATATTTAAGAAACATTACATACTGTTTTATCAATTAGAAGATATAAGAAATATATTTATGGAATCAACAGTAGTCAATCACGATTAATGAGAAAATATCATAATAATGGGGATTAAGTATGTTGAATAAATATAATAATATAAAATTATTTCCAAATCCACATATCACTTCCAAGAATATATTAGTTGGTGAGGTTCACTCCTCATTCTGTCATTTCCCTATTTAAGGTTCTCTCTGAATAATATCTTCTTTGCAATGTCCCCTACTGAAATGTGTTACATACCCCATTATAGGCCTCATTATCTCAAGGGATATCATTAAATACTATGAAACCTAGTTTAATATTAAGGAAAATCTTTTTTATGTCTTACTATTATTCAGTAATTATAATTCTTAGAGTTGCAGTCATTCTAAGAATATAGCAAAAAAATTTGTCAAAACCACAAAATATTTATTCTAACCAAATTGGATTCCCATTAATAATATGGTTCTATTTGAAAAATTTATCTTCAAACCATAGAATGTAAATTTGATAAAATAAATACTTATTTGTATCAATAATTTTATTTTTAGATTATAAAGTTTTTTTTCAATTTTTTAAAATGATGAATTTCATAATGAATAGTGAAAACTATAGATATAATTTGAGATCATTCTTTTTTTTCAACAAATTAAAAAGTTAGATTATTTTTATATTGGTTTTCAAGAAATATTAATTCAAAAAAATTGTTAATAATCACATTATTTTCTTGGTAACGTATTTTATAATCATTTTTTTGGTAACACTATTTTTCCTAATGATTTAAAAAATTATATTTAAATTAAATTATAGAACTTTTATCATATTAATTTAACAAATATATTACATATTTATAATCATATTAATTAATATTATGTAATTATTTCATCTTTATTTTGGTTTCATTTGAAATATAAAAAATAGAAAAACATTATTACCATGGATAAAGTTAAAAATATTTACATAAGGGTTAGAATAAGTGATAAGGATAAAAATATCTAATAAAAAAATATAAATTATATTTTCTATTCATATATATACATATATATTATAATAAATTGAATTTTTTTGGTTTGTAGCCATTTTTATTGAAAAATATAATAATATAGGTTTTTTCTTTTTAATATTCCTAGTCTTTCCTCTCCCCAACTTATAGAAGGACACATGTATCCTCTTTTTTAAATACCTAAAGATACCATTGGTTGATCCATTACTAACCCATATCCTTTAATTAAACCACTCTCAATATAGTGTAAGTATTTTATGTCATAAAAATATCATAGGAAGGATATATGTCTAATTCTAAAATAGTTGTAAGAATAAGAGGTGTTGTTCTAAACTGAGTTTTTTCATTTCATTTATTCTTAGACCTAATTAAAATATTCATTAAAACATAATTAATAAAAACAATACTATATTCCATGTGCTGAAATATTTTTATTTTAATGGTATAACCGGCAGTCATCTCCCTCATTCACTAAATTTGAAATAAAACCTTCGTCTGTGTGTATGGATAACTACCGCCTCACGATCCATTTTAATTATTTTTCCTTCACTGACTCTCATGATGAGATATAATGATGTAATTTATATATATATATATATATATGTTATTAATTATATATTTATCATTCATTAAATATAACATGTCATCTTATTTCTTTCATTTCCATGAAATAAAAATGATAAATTTTCTCGTGCGTACGTGTTGATTACCACCTTCATGATGCGATGTTAATTGTTTTTCATCAAAAAATAAAATAAATACTTTAAATAATACTATTTAATTAAACAATAAAATATTTAATATTTAATATGTCTCCTGTAATGATAAAAATATATTCAACTTTTTTTACCCACACTTTATGAAAAATGAAAACACTACTCATGATTATGCATGGATTACAATCTCAATGATTGTAATGTAATTGATTTTTCATAACCAGTCATCATTGTTAGTTTTTAAATTATTATTAATTTATTAAAATGATAATTATATCATGATTATTATTCTAGGGAAGATGTAATAATGAAATATTTTACCATTTTTAACTAACCAACATGATTTTATAAATATGAGTTATATATATTCAAAAGAACTAATATAAACTTAATTTATTATGTAATTGTATAGACCATGGTAAAAAATTGAATAAAATCAATAATAAACATAAAATTTTACTTAATCAAGTAAATAATTAATATATGTTTTTATTCATGAATATGGATATTGTGAATGACGATACATACTCAAGGTAATGGATAATTTACATTAAAACCTAGTTTTAAATGTATTAAAATTTTAATATGTAAATAATTTATTAAAATGTCAATATTATTAAATTTATATTTTGGATATATTAATATAGACATTAATAAATATTAAATTAGATTTTAAGTCAATATTTTCTTTCTTTCAATGTGTTTCAAAATGAATGTTTTTCATATTGTATAAAAAACATTTTCACACAATGGAAAACATGTTCTATTTTAACATATAAGGTGTCAGTGCTTATTCCCACCACTATAACTATTATTTTATGGATAGTTTACATTAAATGTATTCATTTATTCCACCAACAAAATCCCTCATTCCCTTTTTTTGGTATTTTGAGAAAGAGATTTAATTTGAATGAAAATTTCAATATCTGAAATTTTTACCAAATATGTGAAAGTAAATTCTATTATTTTTAAATTATAATATTTCATTAATTATAATTATTTTCTATTTCATGGAAACTGTTAATGATGAAAGATGAAACCTATATATCTCAGGATTATGGGTGATCCAGATATTTATCATGGTGATGAGTGAGCCTAATATTGATCTCCAATGAATTGGGTAAATTGATGGGCTTAACTGATTAGGTTTCTACTTAGATATAATTAGAATTTATAAGTTATGAAATTTCATTTGTAAGAGGGATTTTATGACTGATGTAAAAATTATTTCCAAATTCACTTATATGATTTATCTATACTTTCTATGGGTATTCATTAATTTTTACGACTCATAAGGGTGTGTTATTAAGCTTTTATTTAAATAGTACATTATGCTACCTCTTAAGTGTGAAATTCATAATTTTTCATAATTTATTAATGATGAGAAAGAACAGTTTCCATTAATATTTATTATAAAATGTTTTATAATTTTTTTTGTAGAGTAGATGAATTTTTATATAGTAAAATGATTATTTTGAGACCATTGTTTATTTTGAAGAAATAACATTTTTAAGAGTGTTCATGGGATAATGGATTTCGTTCATTATTTTTACATGTACCCTAATTCAATTTTCATGCTCATCTGAAGTTTTCAAAAATAACTTTATAGGGTTTAAAATATGAGCAGGGACATGGATATGATCAATATACTGATTTTAATGATATGTCATGAAAACTAAAACTGTTTTATTTAAAAAGTATTGTATAATGGAGAAATTGGATAATAAGTTTTAGTGTACTGTATGTAATTTAATATTTATTTATATGAGCTTGATGACATATTTCTTAATAATTCTTAAATTGAATGATCATAAGGAATGGACAGAAATATATTATTTCCCAAAGAAGCAATTTTACAAATTATTTTTATTTGGGGACCTATTTTTGGTATTATATGAAAGGTAAATATAATTAAATTTTTTAGGGTAATATAGTTAATACTTATATGAGATTATGATTTATAGTTATCCTGATATAGAATTTAAATCTTACGATGTTTTTTATTTAAACTATGTCGGATCATAATGGTTTTTCACAATTGAAATAATGAAACTGAAGAAGAACAACATGAAGTGGAAAATATCCTCCAAATCTAACAATCTGAAATGGTAGTAATAGAAACTGAATAGATTATTTATGATGGATTAGTAGGAATGTTATATAAATGGTGTTTTCCCTATTATATATAAACAAATCTATCACTAAAGAACATATTAATAGTGGTACATTTAAGGATATAATACCCTCAAGAATTCAATGGACTTCCTAACATAGTAATATCTAAGGGATGGATTAATTATATGTAAAATATTTTCAATATCATGATATGTTAAAGTAATTTAATTTTAATTCTTACTATATATAATTTTAATGTTAAATCTGATCAATGGTGATCAATGGTTAAGGATAATAAAAAATGTGAAAACATTGATGCTATGGAATGAGATACACTTAAGAATATTTTCCTTAAGAAGTATTTTTATATGGTCATTATATTTATGATGGAATACCAATTATTGGAAATAAGGTATATGGAATAATATTCAATGGGAACAGATGAAAAAATTGTGACTCAATTGTAATGGTACACAACAATTTGTATTCAGTATATTAATGGTAAAATTATTTGGTTTTACTCAAGATTAATGATAATATACTGATGAAATTTGGTTCTTGGGAATTTAAATATTATCATAAAATTGTTCTATGTTCTTAGATGGTATAAATACAAATTTTTAATAACCATGCGATTAATGGAAATAAGGACAAAAGGTGATCCAGGGGTAGGAAAATTGGAAGATAAGATCGGTGCAATTTAATGGTAGGAAAACCACGTTTTTAGTTTGTGATAGGTATGGTAAAAAGAATCCAAGGTAATATCTAATCAAATATGTTAATGTATTAAAATTTGGTTTTTTTGATCATATCGATCAATATTTAAAAGATAAATAAAGTGGTAATGGTAAGACCAATTCTAATAATTAGGAAGTAAGGTGTTTTATAGAAAATAACATGGTTCATTGTTATTATGTGTGTTGAAAGAAGAATATGAATGATATGGAGTAGAAAGTATATAAGTATAATGTTGTGGTGAAATACTTTTTGACTACATGTTTATATGTTGGTCCACCTAATGAAGTGTTAATTATTACATTACTTGTTTATTCATATTATCATAATGTCCTGATTTATTTCGGTTCTACATATTCATTCCTTTATGAGAAAACATCTTGTAAAATAAAAAAATACACTCATGAAATTTATTCATTACTTTTGGTAAAAACATCTAGGGGTAGCATCATGGTGAAAATAATTTTAATTATATTTTTATTATTATATATGTAATAGTTTTCCACAAAATTCATTTTCCCTATCCTATTATATAATTTGAGGTTATTTTGGGTCCGGATTGGCTATTAGTTTATCATGACTACATACCTTATATAAATAAAGAAGTTAATTTTTGAAATATGTTTCCACTTATATATAAAAGTAAAATAATACATTGGATAACATATAATGAATCTCAGAAACTTCTAATAGAATGAAAATACAATTATTTTATCAAGTCTTAAGAAGTAAGTGACATGTTATAATTAATGTTGTCCTGATAGAAAATGAATATCTAGTTATTATTCATAATGGGTTACCTATTATTTTAGATAATAATTATATTGGGTTTATTATTGACTTAGTTATAAATGATAAGCCAATTTTAAAACCCCCTTATCTAATTTCAAAATTAGATTTTTGGGAATAGAAAAATAAATTAATGGATCTTCTAGAAAATGGTTTCATTTATCATAACACTTCAATATGTACTAATCATGTTTTATATTTTAAAATTATATATATGTTTCGATGATGATTTTCATTTCTTAACAATAATTTAATTATATTAATATTATTAATATGTATTTTTCCTTATATTAATGACTTGTAGAATCATCTCCAAAGAGATAAATATTCATCTAATTTTGATCGTATGGCCTGGTACTATCAATTGATGATGGAGGATTGCATCCTTAAGACAAAATTTTATTATCAGCATGGTCCTTATGAGTTTTTTTATGAAAATTATATTAAAAAATCCTACAAATATGTTCAAGAATCTTATTAATAGAGTATTTCATGAAACCCTATATAATATTTTTGTATATATCTATTATATTTGGTTTATTCAAATTTTTATGGTGTCACGAACCAACCCAAGTCGACCCTGAACTAGTCACCCGATCCGGGCTGCGGCATTGCCCAAGAGGTGTTCCCGATCCTCCCGGGCTGGAAACAAGTGCCCGAGCATCAACAGAGGCGGTGGGAACAATTTCGCCCAATTAAAATTAAAAAATAAAGAAGCATAAATAAAACAGAGTTGCGCAATATAAGTAAACAAAGTAATGTAACTAAACAACAACAAAATAAAAAGAAACTAACCGAAAGAGACAACCACTATAACCGTGTGACCTTGCAGGTCACTCTCCAACTCATGACCAAACATTGCCCAGGGCAAAGGCACCCAAGTTGTAGCCTCCAAAAACACTAAAATAGAAAAGAACTATAGTCATGTGTATTAAAACTCATTAGGCTAGCCCGATATCTATTCCCAATTCACTACCATTAAATAAATAAATTTACTACTTCCAGGTTTGAACTAAATTATATAAAATATTAGAATCCACACACACTTTCCTTTCTAAAACAAGTAACATTCCATTGCCCTTTTTAATTTAAAAACAATTTTTAATGTTTGAAAGGAACAGGTGTATTGCATTTTAAAACATTTTTGCGAACGATTAGAAAACCAAACTTTAGTTATTATCCAAAACAGAAAACTACACATAACACACAATACACACCAAGGTTAATGGAAAAAGTGGCACACATGGGCTAGAAACTGAACTAGACCTCTCAACTATCCACCACATACAAATAAACACTAAAAGAAACATGGGACGAACCTAGAAGATGGTGAACAATCCAGAACATACTTTACATGTGACTCGTCCTGAAGGGATGCCCTAACTCGATGATTTCATAATGCCCTAACGCTTGGCATAGCCCTACATGGCTTAACCGTGGGGCCCAATCCCCATAGCAGTAATAACTCAGTATTCCCCTGCTATGGGGGAACTAGCCAGTGTGTAATCTAAACTAGTGCAGCAATCGTTCTCAGAAGATTCACTCACTATGCCAAGTTCCCATGTCAACACATACTATAAAAAGGGGTGTGTCCACAATGAAAATCAATTAGTCACGATCAACAAATATCAATCACAACTCACACAATCAACACACACCAATGATCACCCCTGAGTAACCCCAAAGTGAGTTTTTCCAAAATAATTTATTTTATTAAAGTGCCAAACGGGCCTTCATTAACTTTAAAGAAAACATAATTTCTCAAGAAAACCCAAAACACTTATTCAGAATAAATCATTTATCATTTGAACCAAAACTACATTTTAAATTACGTGAATTATGTTTAAAATCCAAACATGAATTCTTGCACTATATGGTGTCTGTTCATTAAGAAAATATTCCAAGTTTCCTGTATAAAATAAACGACTCTTTTTTAGACCAAATAATCATATAAAAATTAATTATCTTATATTATTTACAATTTATTAAAATTAATAAAACATCAAAATATTAATAAATTCTAAATTTAAAGGTCAGTGCAGTGAGGGGCCTACCTTGACTCGCAGCCCGGTTATGATGATGATGCCTTATGTCCCAACTTCCGCAAAAGTATGTGCCACTTGCTGATGACTGCAACATCACGGGAAAACCTTTCCAATGCGCTGCAACAACGAAAATCATCTAGAAACATAGAAACAATATCTTAAAAAATCCAAATGAGTAAACAGAGTAAAACCCACCTCGACACCGGTGTAGATGAAAAGAAATGAACCCAAAACATGCGGTAAAACCAAAGGTTCCCTGTAAATAGCGGCAGACAGTCCGAAGCGACCCGAATCGCTTCGACTTCGGTGGCGGAGGATGAAGCACGGTCCGACGTGACCTGAGACACCCTTCGCGAACCCAGTGAGGGGATTCACGACCATGTTGGGGCAACATGGAGGTGTTGCGCGACGAGATTCGGGTTCGTCACTGCCGGCCGCCAGACAAGGGGGGGGGGGTCGGGTTCTCTGAAAGCACACTGGGAAGGGGGCAGAGAGGTTGCGTCGTGCTGGTTGGAAGTCCGGTTAAGAGGTGGCATCCCGGGCGAATGCAGAGGCAAGAAGGGAAGGTGGGAGGTCATCGGGTCGTTGCATGAGAGCGGGAGCAGCGGCTGGTCGAGGCGAAGGCGGACAGGGAATAAGGGGCTGACGGGGGTCGGATCATGGTAGGTGGCTGCGGAGGGCGCGCGATGGAGGTAGGCAGCCCGGAGGAGGGGCTGTTCGCGCTGGAGGTCGGGGCGAGCACCGACTGTGTGCGGGCTGGCTGGGTAGCGGACAGAGGAGGGAGCACGAGGCTGCTTCGAACCCGCAGGGTGAGGCGGAGTCGACTGGTTTGGTGTGTCGTGGAGGCTAAATCAGCAAGGGTCACTGCACGCTGGCGGACGAAGGGGTGGGGATCGCCATGTTGCTGGGAAGGATGGGTGCTCTATGGCTGGATTTGTTGGGCGTTAGGTAGGAGGGATGGTAGGTGAGGTGCAGGGTCGCTGAGCTGTCTACTGGCCGAGATGCGGGTGCTGGATAGGGAGCTGTTGTAGGAGGTCAGACTGGGAGAGAGAGTGCATTGGGTAGGCGGTGAGGCTATAGGTGCGCATAAGATGGGAGAGGTACAAGGATCTGAGCGAGCAGGGAGGGTTGGCGGGCTGCATGAGGGGCGGAGAAAGGCGCATGTACTGCTGGCGGGCAGCTAACGCACAACTGTGGTGAGATCACAGGGGGTTGACGTCCTGACAGATGAAGCACGAGGGATAGGGGAGACCCGTGGGAAGTCCTCGAGGTGGTCGTCTACAGAACATGGGGACAAGGGGGGAGCAGCACGCGTGGAGAAGAAAGAAAAAAAAAGAAAGGAGAAGAGAAAGAAAAAGAGGATAAGATAAAATAATAATTATAAAAAAAGGAAAGTAAATAAATAATAATAATAATAATAATATAATAATAATAATCATAATAACAATATGATAAATTAATGATATTATTTTTATTAAAAAATTTATAAAATTCCTTTTAATTAAATTTATTATTTTAATATTGTTATTTATCTAAATAGTTGGGCAACCGCGCACTCACCTGGACCGAATACACGTTGACCGCTAGTAGTACGGTGACTGCGAACTGGCCCGAGACCCACGGAAAACATCAAATCGTCAAAAATTCAAACCCGGACCCAAACCCGACTCTACCCAGAGTCGCGGGACCGAGAAAAGAATAAAAGCATAGGCGTATGTGGTCAGGGTGTGAAAATTTTACCCACCACAGACACATTCTGCCCCTAGAAATTCACCAAGACAACAGTTGACACAACTTCAGTTCATTCCTAGACAATATCATAGAGAACCAAGAGCTTCGGGGTAACCATTCCCAACAAACATCACACCCGACCAATTAAAGAAAAACCACTGCCCGAGATTGATGGGAGAACACGAGTGGGTTCTCTCCACCACATGAATGTACTAATACAAAAACACGAACAACCCCCCCCCCCCCCCCCCAGGGGGGGCAATGTGGGAACTCTCAAACCAAACTCATTCCTTTTCCCCACATATACAGGACAACACACCTGAGACTTGACGAAAATCTTGTTACGGAACAATCCAACAACTTTTGGATGAGAAATTAACTCTACACCTACCATCACCTTCATGAAACGAGCATTCCCCTATTGAACATAGCTAGTACCAACTCAAAATCAGAATAGGTATGTTTATTCACAGGCCCACACCATTCAGAGAGACCAAACAACTTAAGAACCACACTAAGAGCAAATAAGACCACTTGTATTTTGGGAGAACATGCTCGTTACACCACCACAACAATGATAAGATTATTACAACGATGATAATAGAACAAGGGAAATTTTGGATATTTCCATTCCAAAGCTGAAGACATTATCTGGACCAAGGTTCCACACACCCTCGGCAACTCCTGACAGTGTGCGAGATTCACCCCGAGACCTATGGATGGGGCCCTAATGGTTGAAGTGTCTCCTGCCTCACAGTCAGTCATTTTCATCTTTTAGTTTCTAACTCCTTCTTCTGTTCGATGATTCCAACAACCAAGATGGTCATACATTTTCAAAGGGATGCAACATGATGACTTAGAATGTCTGGATATTCCATACTGGTTGCTCAAAAGAGAGAGGTCCGAAGAAATAGGAGCTGGTACCAACGAGGATGGTTTCTTGGAGACATGTTCCACTGGCCCACAGTCCTTTCCAGATGGGGAACCTTCTCGAAAGTCGACCACCATAAATCACACCCAAAACTCTAATGGTGATGATACATTTCATCATTACTAGTCCAGAACTGAACCCTCAAATAACTCTAGGGAAGTATGAACCTTAACTATCCTGGGAGTTCCCAACAACCCGAAGACACACAATCATTTAGAATGATACAACTACCTCTAACAAACTTCGATTACCTCGAAAATAATGAAACACACAAAAGGAACTGAGAACTGAGCATAACTAATTAACAACTTTTGGAGGCTTTTGGGCGGCATACTCATGAAAACACGAAAAACACCATCAAAACCCACATCAAGACAAAACTCAATCAAGGAAACAACACCAGCAAATGAAAATATGGCCATAATCCAAACATATACAACACAAGGAGAAATCAATTTTCCAAAACCGTTATTTATTTTCAATTATAAAAACTCACCTATGGAACTTTATGAACTGTCACATGTGTGTTTATTCAATCCTTCTCACATCACCTGTGAACAAGTGCCCCCATGCACTTCCATACATACCCACGTACGTGTGACCCTCCATTAAGAGTTCCATGGTTCAAACACTTATTTTACTTACCAAATCCAAAAAATACCATGTTTTTTCAAACTGATACACTTTCTCTTTAGAAACCCACTTTAGTAGTTTCAAAAAAAATTAAAAGAATCAATTTTCCATTTCAAATCCAATTTCAATTTTAATACACTCAAATCAACCGAGATTAAAAAAAAAAAATAGTAATAACCCACTAGAATGAGGAACTAGTGCATTTGACTGGCCCAACAACATGGTGGTGATCCATGCCCCAAGTAAAGCATAAAAATAATAGGACCTTTAGCCGGAAACTTGGACTTCACCTAGGTCACCACCCCATGTGAGGCTGCAAAGTGAACCGATTCTCCCCCGCATTATTATTCCTCAACGCAAACCAACCAAATATAAAAGATTCAAATCCTAGACTGACCCTGGTAACTCAGGTCTTGTCATGAGCGGTGGTTATCAGGAACCGACCCGTAACCTACCTCTTGAGCCCCGACAGTCCAAATCTCCATCTACTGGACATCCCAAATAACAAAGGGCACTCCAAAAAGTGGGGTCCGCTAAGATCCAACCCCCTCGGATACAATTTTCTCATGAACCAACCCCGTTTGACAATGAACCGGTCACCCGAGCCAGCCCGCGGCATAGCCCGAGAGGTGTTCCCGATCCTCCCGGGCTGGCGAAAAGTGCCAGGGCATCAATATAGGCAGTGGTAATGATTTCACCCTGTTAAAATAAATAAATAAAGCAACAGAAATAAATCAAATTAACGCAAAATAAATAAACAAAGTAAAGTAACTAAACAAGAACAAATGAAAAAGAAACTAACTGAAAGAGACAACCACTATCACTGTGTGACCTCATGGGTCACTCTCTAACTCATGTCCAAATGTCGCACAAAGCGAACACACCCAAGTTGTAGCCTGCACAAACACTAAAACAGAAAATAGCTATAGGCGTGAGTATTAAAACTCAATAGGCTATCCCGATATACATTCCCAATGCACTACCTTTAAATAAATAAATTTACTAATTCTAGGATTGAACTAAATTATATAAAATATTAGTTTCCACAAACACATTCATTTCTAAAACTACTAAGAGTCCATTGCCCTTTTTAATTTAAAAACAAATTTTTAATGTTTGAAAGGAACATGTTCATTGCATTTTAGAACATTTTTGTGAACAATTAGAAAACAAAACTTTAGTTATTATCCAAAAATTAAAACTACTCATAACTCAAAACACACACTAAGGGCAATGGAAAACGTGGCACACAAGGGCCATCAACCAAACAAGACCTCCTAGCAGTCCACCACATACAAATAAACACTAAATGAAACATGGGTCGAACCTAGGAGATCATGAACAATCTATAATGTACTATACATGTGACTCATCCTGAAGGCATGACCTAACACGATGACGTTATAATACCCTAATGCTCGGCATATCCCTACATGGCCTAACAGAGGGGCACAATCCCCATATCACCAATAACCCAGTATTCCCCTCCTATGGGGCCACTAGAAAATGCATAATCTAAACTAGTGTTGTAATTGTTCTTAGAAGATTCACTCATTATGACAGGTTCCCATGTCAACACATACAATAAAAAGAGGTGTGTCCACAATTAAAAAAATCAATCACGATCAAAATATATCACACACAACTCACGCAATAAACTCACACCAAGGATCTCCCCTGACTAACCCCAAAGTGTGTTTTTCCAAAGTAATTTATTTTATTAAAGTGCCAAACAGGCCTTCACCAACTTTAATGAAAAACATCATTTCTCAATAAAACCCAAAACAATTATTCATAAGAAATCATTTATCATTTAAACCAAAAATACATTTTAAATTATATGAATTATGTTTAAAATCCAAATAGACATTCTTTAACTACTGGGTGTCCGTTCGTCAAAAAAATATTCCATGTGTCGTGTATAAAATAAACGGCACTTTTTACACCAAATAATCATATAAAAATTAATTATCTTATATTATTTCCAATTTATTAAAATTAATAAACCATAATGAAATTAATAAATTCTAAATTTAAAGTTGAGTGCAGTGGGGGACCTACCTCTACTCGCAGCCCAGTTATGACGATGATGCGGTACGTCCCAACTTGCGCACAAGTATGCACCACTTTTCGATGACTGCAACATCACATAAAAACTTTTCCAATGCGCTGTAACAACGCAATGAATCTAAAAACATAGGAACATTGTCTTAAAATAATCCAAATGAATAAACAGTGTAAAACTCACCTCTACACCAAGGTAGACGAAACGAAACGAACCCAAAACATGAGGTAAAACCAAAGGTGCCCTGTAAATAGCGGCGAATAGTCTGAAGAGATCCGAATCGCTTCTCCTTCGGCGACAAATGATGAAGCGCGATCTGATTTGACCTGAGATACCCTTCGCGAACCCCGCGAGGGGATTCGTGGCCATGTCGGGGTAACGTGGAGGCACTGCACGACAAGATTCGGGTTCATCGTTGATGGCCGCCAGACAAGGGGGGCCGAGTTCTCCGAAAGTACACTGTTAAGGGGGAAGAGAGGTTGTGTTGTGCTTGCTGGAAGGCCAGATAGAAGGTGGAGTCCCGGGCCAATGCAGGGGCAAGAAGGGAATAAGAGGTCGTCGGGTTGCTTCATGAGAGCGGGATCAGGGGCTTGTCGGGGCGAAGGTGAACAGAGAGGAAGTGTACGATGAGGGCCGGATCATGGAAGGGGGCTGCGGAGGGCGCATGACGGAGGCAACAAATTTGGAGGAGGGTCTGTGCGTGCTAGAGGTCGAGACGAGCGGCAGATGTGCGCAGGCTAGCCGGGTACCAGTTAGAGGAGGGAGCACTAGGCTGCTGCGAACCCGCATGGTGAGGCGAAGCTGGCTGGGTCGGTTGGTCTGGTGCGTCGAGGAGGATAGATCGGCAGGGGTCGCTGCACGCCGGCAGACGAAGGGGAGGCACTCGTCGTAGTTCTGGGAAGAAGAGGTGTTGTGCGGCTCGATCTGATGGGCGCCATGCAGGAGGGATAGCAGGCGAGGTGCAAATCTGCTGAGCTGTCTGTCGGTCAGGATGTGGGTGCTGGATAGGGAGCATCTACAGAAGGTTAGAACCGGAGAGGGAGATCATGTGGCATGCGGTGAGGCTACAGGTTCGCAGAATATGGGAGTCGGACAAGGGGGTGAGGGAGCAGGGAGGGCTGGCACGATGCATGAGGGGTGGAGAAGGACGCAGGTGCTGCTGGCGGGCGGTTAACGCATGACTAGGGCAATATCATAGGGGGTGGATGCCCTGCTGGATGAAGCGCGAGGGGGTGGGGAGACCCGAGGGAAGACCTTGGGGTGGTCGCGCACAGAACATGGGGACACGGGGGGAGTAGCAGACGTGGACAAGAAAGAAAAAAAAAGAAAGAAGAAGAGAAAGAAAAAGAGGTCAACAGAAAATAAGAAAATGAAAGTAAATAAATAATAATAATAATCTAATAATAATAATAATAACAATAATAATAATAATAATAATAATAATAATAATAATATTATAAATTATTGTTATTATTGTTATTAAATATTTTATAAAATTCCTTTTAATTTAATTTATTCTTTTAATATTATTATTTATCTAAACAGTTGGGAAACCACGCACTCACCCAGACCGAATACGTGGTGACCACTAGTATTATGATGACTACGCATGGGCCCGAGACCCACCGAAAACATCAAAGCTTCAAAAATTCAAACCCGGACCCAAACCCGACTCTACCCAGAGTCTCGAGACCAATAAAAGAATAAAAACATAGGCATCCGTGGTTAGGGTGTGACATATGGGGATTATGAAAAACATCTAAATATTTTTCTAAAACCCCAAAAGAATAGAAAATATATGGAAAATTTAGTAAACATGGTTTCTAGTTCAATTAGATTTAATTCCTTGGAAAATCATTATTAATGATGGTATGACTATTGATATAGCTAAAATTAAATTGTTTAATGAATGGACATGACCTAGAAATGCAACTGATATTAATATTTTTCCATGATTATCATGATATTGTTGTAAGGTTTGTTAAAACGTTGTATAGTAATAAATCACACTAACTATGATACCAATAAATGGAGTTTTTTTATTTTGATAAAGAAATGTGAGGAATTTTTATTGCAATTGGAAATAATAGTAGCGAGTTATTTAGTTTTGGCCCTCCCAACCCAAATATAATCTTTTTTATATACAATTATTATCTATTATAGTGACTAGGTCATGTTTTATTAAAACATAATTTAGTAATTAATTATTCTTCAGTTCAATTAAAAGCCCATTAGGAAAATTATCCTAAACATGACCTTGAAATTTAGGTTATATTGTTTTCTTTAAAAAGATTTAGGTTTAATTTATATTGACTAAATTGTGGAATATATTCTGATCATAAAATCATTATGTGTATATTCACTGATAAATAGTTGATCGTGAGATAGAGGATATGAATGTAAATAATAAAGGATTACAAATATCCAATTCATTACCATCTTAGTAAAGAAAAAATAGTAATTTATTCATTAAGTCATAAATATAATTATAAATTATCTATTCTATGTCTGAAACATGATCTATTGGTTAATTATTTGGTAAATATTGTCTTAGAAATTATTAATTTGATAAATCCTCCTATTTTAGGTGTTTTTATATGATAGGATTAAGTAATATTATAAGAACACCGTGAATTATAGAAAAATTTATAATTTTTTAAGAATGATAATGTTCGTGAATTTCATATTTAAATATATTGTGTTATTGGATTTGAAAAAATTTGATGTGTTTAATGTGACACACATTTTCATAAATGAACTCTTGAGTGGAGCTCAAGGATTTCCAATTTCTATTTAACCTAGAATCATTAAAAAGTTTGAATATGTTTGAGAACATTATGGGTGCGATTAAATGAATAAATATATTTTTATATTATTATAAAAATTTTCTCGTTTTAATAGGTTAATTTTGAATTAAATTTAATAAAGGGGGTTCATTAGCTTTTTCCGGTACCCAAATAAAAAAGGGATAATAAATACATGTATATTTTGGTTAGATATCTAACTCAATCTCCATGTAATTATTCGTTATAGGTTATTTTTGATCAATCAACTAACTATGTAAATTTTCATCCGACCTGTGGTAATATTTTTTTGAATAAAAATTCTCAAAATTATGAAAAAGAGATAAATTGATTACAGGGAATCCCTTATTTGATTGTATCTGACCTTGATCCCTTGTTTTCCTATAATTTTTGGAAATTTCATAATAAATTTTTATGTTTTTAATTTAAGTTCATTATATACTTTCATCCACAATATGGTGGATATTTAGAGTAAATGATTCAATCATTAGAGAATATTATTTGATCTTGTTGAATAGATTATCATGGATGATTATATAAACATCATTTTTTTGAGTTTTCCTATAATAACAGTTTTATTCTACTATACATATGGCACAATTTAAGGCATTATATAGAAATTACTGTGGTACTTAATCCTTTTTATTAATTAATGTAAAGATAATTTTAGAGAAATAGTTAGTAGAAAAAATGGTAGAGAAGGTGAATATGATTCAGAATTAAATGAGAAAGGCTTAGAGAAACCAGAAAATAAATCTAGATAATCAAAGGAAATATATAACTATTGGGGTAGGCCGTCATGTTTTTAATAAAGTACCTTCATAAAAATTTGTTCTGTGTTTTTGAATAAAAATAATAGTATGACCATGAACCAATGAGATGTATAAAATCCTGGAGAATGGTGTATTAATTTTCATTTGATTGAAATTTCCTCCTTGTTTATCTCTAATACACTTTATATTTCATGATTCCTTGATAATAAAATATTTATCAGATGCATGTCATGTTTCGAGCCCTAGGGTGGCTCGGATGGAAGAAAATATTTCTTAATAGGAATCTACACAAAAGATTCATAACCATAGAGATCATTTCTTGAGGAAAAAATATTTTTTACTAGGTTAAGAATTTTTTTAAAATATATATGATTGAAAAAGTAACATCAGAATCATTAAATTATCTGATGGAAAAATACCCCACCTATTCTTGTAATGAATAAAACTACGAGGACAAAAATTACAAAAGGGAGAATAACGTAACAACCTAGTTAATGTTAATATAAAATATTTACATTTTTTATTAATAATAATTACATAGATATTATATATTTATCGTAAATATTAAAATATTGTTTAATTTTTAAGTCAAGATCAGTAATCTTTTTTTCTAACAAAATTGGGTTTTCCTACAATATATGGTCTTATTTACAATCATGATTTTAAAATTATAGAATTATAATTTAAACAGATGAGTTTACTTTTTTTTATAAATGTTAAAATATATATATTAGAAATTTTTTAGTACTTTCTGAAGAGTTTTATTTTACAATGGATAGTGAATAATATTGATTTTTATTGAAAACATTCTTCTTGTTTCAATAATTTACAAAGATAGTTTTTTAAATTGGTTTGAAATATAAATTATTTAATTATAATTAAAAATAATCCAAATATGGTGTATAGAATTAATTTAATTTTAATACCCCTAGTTTTTATGAGACATAATTTCTGAGTAATTGTAATTTAAATGATAGCTTGTGTAACATGATACAATGAGATTTAGTGAACTGTGTTATAGTGTTTATATCACTATATAAATATTATTATTGTTACCAAGTCATTAAACATAATAGTATGTATAGGACTAAAAATATTTTTAAAAATATTTCTAACTGTTTTATATGAGGAAAACCTAATAACAAAAACATCTTATACTGTAATAAATCCTTTCTATGCTCAGAAATTAATTTTTTCTCAAAATATGATTTTTATTTATTTTTGTGAAAAAATAATACAATTAATCATTTACACTTTTGAAAATTCATTCTAGAAAATAAGAAACCTTTTTAATCAACATTTCAAAATAATGATAGGATGAATTTTTTTTATTTTTTTATTAGCATTATTATTCTGAAGAATGGTGAAAAATACTTGTATTTATTGGAAACTTCCTTTTATGTTTAAAGAATTTATGAAGTTAGGTTTTGTTTTAAAAGGGTTATAAAATTGAAAATAGTTAAAATATTTTAAAATTTATCCCATTGTAATCAATTTAATATTATATTATAATATTAAAACATTATATACTTATAAAAATTTACTCTTTGTAAAACATCGTATTCATCGTGTCTGTGGGTTTTATTTTAAATTAGATTCTATCGCTTATAAGAATTTAATTTAACACAATAGATTAAAAATTTATATTTATGATTATTTATATTATATAATAAGTTAAAATTAAAATTTATTCACAGTTATTTGAAAAGGTAAAAAAAATTAATTGTTGCTATTAAGGTTTAAATAGGGTTTTCCATATTACATAGGTGTGTGATAAAATTAATTTTAAAGACACATAGATTCTATATTTAATATATTTAGTATCATATTTAGAATAATTGGGTAAAAAGTTTCTAATAATTTAAATTTTAATTTTTTTGTAATGAATAAATTACATAGGTAAACAAAAAGTGACTAGTAAATGTGGTGAAAACCAAATTTTAAAAGTAACTAAAAATATATAATGGAACAATATTTTTAAAACATTTTTGTTTTCATATGAGGTTTTTATCACCCATATAATCCCCCCATAACATTATTTCAAAAACAAATCACATGTCATGTGAGTGACTTTCCATTACTAAGTAGTTTTTTCTATTTATGAAAATACCACTCCTCTTATATTATAAAAGGGGACCTCCTTCCATCACTTATTCAAAAATACTAATTCATTTTTAATAAAAAAAATCTAACAAATATCAATCCATAGAATCCCTATCAATGTTCTCAAAATTTATATCATCTAAAAAAACCAAACCTAGGGTTCTTAATAACATATCCAATGGATGTTGTTCTTAGAAAATGTTGTTGTCTCCAGTAAGCTTTTTCTTTACAGTTATTCTATAACATCCACTATTTATGTACTAGTAATTCAAAATTTATAAAAAAATATCTACCATATACTATGAGAGAATTATTTTTAAAGAATAACCCATTCCTATATCCTCTTCCATCAACTGGGAAACAAAACCATCAATTGTTGGTATGGCAGGAAACCACCTCGCGAACCGATGGAGTTTGTTTTCCGTCTCTTCCTCTCATGGGTAGATATCATGACATATTTAAAATATATATATGATATTAATAACAATATTATACTTATGAAACTAAAATATCATATATACCTTTTTACTTTTTTTATGTGTTAATATAATAACGCTACTCGTGTGTATGGTAGACTGCTGCCTTATGAAGTGATGTGATAATTTTTTCAATTACTGTTTACATAGAAGGTAATAATTAAAATTATAATGCATATATGATATATATTACATAATTATTACTATATAAAGGTGATATATTATTTACCTTACTTTAGTTTCTTCCTTTGATAAAAGGGAAACAACATTCTTTCGTACATACGTCCTATTGTCTCCACGAATGGTGGAATTCAAATTATAACACTAAATTTTATGTATTACTATATATTCTTATGCAATGAGTAAATATGATATTTATATTTTCAAAAAAAAATTATTTAGGTGATGGAACCATTATCAAAATAAAAAAAATGAATATATCATATCAAATCATACATGAAAGATGAAGGAGTTGTTACAAAAAGCATCATTTTAACAGGGAATCACTAATAAATGGGTAATAAAAGGTCATAAGTAAAAATATATGGTATAATTTATATGAATATAGTTATTTATTAAATTTGAAAAAAATTATATTTATTATATTGTTTATATTGTTATGTATTAAGAAATACGTGACTTGAGGTAAGGGAATTTTGTCAAAAACTACCCTCTTTGGGACATATTGTTAGCACTCGGTTCTTCCATTCTGGTATGGGTCTTTTTTTTCATTTTGAGTTGTTTTTGAGAAAAAAGGGGAAAACTAATAAATTATTGGAATCATAATTACACACAGCCTTACTTAGGGTCATAAACCATGTAATCCCAAGTACACACCATGTACTCTTTTTCCATTTAAGGGGTATACATGGCATGTAAGGATGTCAGTAAGAGATTAGTGGACATAACCTTGTACAAACCCTGTAATTCCTAGTGAAAATTGTGTTGTTAAGTCAGCAATACCTCAGTGATATTTAGTTGTCTTTTTTATAGTAAAAGAACCTACATGGATTGTAGTCCCAAATACACACTATGTATTTTATATTTTTCATTAAAATAGGTAGTATCCTCATTTTATGTTTTTGGGCACAACCCTTGATGGGTTTGAATGAGAAGTAGTGCAAAAAGAAGAAATTATTCAATATTTTTTTCTCTAACCCTATTTTAAATTACACTGGATCCATTGTAACCCAAATGGTAAGCCCTTTATTCCTATTGAGTTGTTTATCATGATTTCTCCTCTCAACCAATTTATCAGGGGTTGAGATTTTTTTATCATTTTATATATATACTTAATTCTAGGAATAATTAGAGGCCTATTATGGAAGAGGACAATAATGAAAGTATGAGGTAGGTGGTTCATACCTTGTTATGGGATTTAAAAAACATTTGGGGTTGCAGATTTTCAGCGCAATGATGGGTTTTGAGAAAGACCACTATTTATTAATATTAAATTGATCGTACGCCATGTGGGATATTGTTGGGAATTGCATTACCAAGTCTGTGTGAGCGAGGTTGATTTAGAGGTTTTCGCTCAATGGTACATTTTGTTCAGGGGTTCCAAAATGGTTATAATTGTTTTTTAATGATTTAAACTATTTAGTATGAATTGGGTATGCTTGATTATGCTGTATAGAGGAATTCAGGACCTTCATGGTATTGTGTTAGAACTGGGAAAATTGGAATTTCAATATATTAAAATTGAATTACCACTTTAATGTAATTTAAAGCGATTTATATATATGTAACCACTAAATTTCATGTGTTGATACCCTTTTTGTTGTGATGGGCTTCACCCGATGTTGGGATGGCATGGCCATCGAGATATGGTGATGTCCATCATAGGTTTGGCTTCACCCATATTTTCTTAGGTGTTTTTTACCACGGTATTGGGAAACATGGATATTGTTTTGAGGTAGTATAACTGTGAGGTTGGGCATGGCCTGAGATACATTTATGGCAAGGCCATCTTATTTGAGCGACATGGTTGTAGGGAAAAGATATGTCAGAGATAGTGTGGCTTGGGTTCTTTATTTTGGTGATTGTTGCTCACCCATGATGGCTAAAAGATTATTGAGTCATGTGCACATAGGTAGACTCAGTGATGATGTGTTTTTGACCACTCTTGGGGGTAGAGGACCTGATACTTGTAGTTTAGACACTATTGGTTTTGGGGTGCTTTCCGTTGGAAGCCACGTGGAAGGTGAGGAGCCTTCGATTGGTAGTGATGAGGCTACTTGGTTGGGGGCTGAGGCTCATCATGATTTAGGGAAGACATCAATGTTTCTCTAGTTATTCATTTGAGGGAAAAAATCATTCTTCCTCTAGTTATTATTTTAGGAATTTCATCAATATTTCTATAGTTTTTGTGTCATGGGATGACCTAAGATTTCGAGTAGGGGTCTGTGGTACCTGGATACTTTTATTGGGGCATGCCTTTGGGACACTAGTACATGAGACAAGTGGTGTCAGGAAGAATTTGGTTTCAGATTACATATTTGAGGTGGAACATGGTGGTTCCCCGGGGCCTTGTGACTCTAGGGTTACCCTAGTCCATGGGCCAAGGACTCTATTTTCTTCTAAGATTTCGGTGTTGTCCGAAGCAGGTGACACTACCTAGTGGCTGCAGAGCACCAGTAAAGGTTGTGTTTATTTATTTCATCACACTCTTTACTTTACTTAGATATAATGGTTTTCATAACCACTTATGATAGGTACACACCATTGGGTGTAATCCTACTGAGATTCATCTTACACCCTACATGGGCCCTTCGGGATGCGTGTAGTCTTTATGGTTTTACTTATAGGTAAATGATCATATTTATAAGCTGGATCATAGTACTGTTTCACATGAAGACTAGTATGTACCTTGATGTAATGCCTAACTAGAGCTCTGATTTTTTATGATTTTTTTAATATATCATCATGCTTACTTATATTTTTATCTAATGTGGTTTTCCACGGGCTTTCTATTATTATTGATATGTATGACCTACTATGGATGCATGCCTTGTTTGTTTAAGTAGTAGTTATAATTGGTGTCTATAAACTTGTTCTATTTAATTTCCACTACAGTTGCTTCAATATAGATTCTGATATTTATTTATTTATATTGAATATGTTTTTTCTATGTGGGTTTGGTTTGAGTCTATTGAGTCATTTTATTTACGCTACATGTTATATTAATATGCTCGGACAAGTGACATTTCGTATTCCCAGAGGTTATATCCTCCCCACTATGCCTATTTACACCCTCACTTCTAGTTTGTAGCCTTTGGAATTTTGGGATGTGCTCCTAAGTTTAGTGACACTCGGCCTGTAAAGCACTATTCGAGTAGCTATTCGGGTCGGGACATTTCAAAGAGGTCTAAGAGGGGGTTGTTCTTGACTAATATTTAGTAGCAGTGATTTGGTGTCTACTAATGAGACCAAGACTTCCTTTCTTTTCTATTTGAATAATATTTGGGATATGGTATATTGTAGATTGGTTGAAATTTGAAGTGTATTTATAGCTTGTGTGTGGGTCCCTGCAGCCCTACGTATGAGGGATAATCCAAGTTACCTTAGGTGGGAATTTATATTTTTCTTTTTATCATTTTATGGTTTCCACTTTGGTGTCTCACTTGGTATGTGATGTTACTAGTTGTGATATGTGACCCTAAACCCGGTATGGTGAGGGAAGAATTGGACCTTGGCCTTGTAAGGAAACACATGGTTTGTTGGATTTTGATAGGAAATTTTTGGTGTATCTCAATTTTATATATTCATGTATTCCATGTAAAGTGATAATACCATGTGAATAATATAAAATTACATGATGTGATAGAATTACTTGTTTACTGCAATGTGATATGCCATACTTTATTTAATTGTAGTATTTCATATGGCATGGGATTTGGGACTGGCTCTTATACGAGCAGAAAGGTTGTAACACCACGAGATTTTATGAAAAATATTCTTTTTAATTTCATTAATGTCTTGTGTTGTACGCTACACCAAAAGGATCTTGCATAACACTCATCCTTGACTTTCATTTCATTACACGCAATCACGACCTTCCTCGATAGCGTGTGTAGTATGCAATAACGAGTTTCACTAAACAAGAATATGTTATTAAAATATTATTAAAACTAGCCGTTATGAATAGTAATAACCGCTTTTTTAATTTTTGTAAATTTTATTTTTAAAAATGGACTTCGTTTTTGGATTCGGAATATCAAAATTAGCTAAGGGTGAAATTTTGGTACTTTTCGGATAACTTTCATTTTCTGATGAATAGTGAAAATTAATAAATTTTAATTCAAAACAACATTTTTAATCGAAATAATTAATAGTGATAAATTTTTAATTTGAGTGGTTTTAAAGTATATTTATAATATATTTTTACAATTTAATACAATGTTGGTCATTGGATGTAATTTCATATTTAAACCAGACATAAACAAGTGTCAATCTTTTGATAGTTATTATCTTTTAAGAACACGCTATTTGTTTTGACGATAGGAATTAATATTTAAATTAATTAATGAAACTGATATTTTTTTAATTTGGTAAAATAGACATCATTTTTTAATTCATAATATCAAATATAGCTTAGGCCTAATTTTTGTTATTTTTCTGGAAACTTTCATTTTTTGATGAATAGTGAAACCACTAAGTGGTAGTTACAAAAATGATTTTTTCATAAAACATAATTTTATCACTTCTGTGAATGGAATTTCAAAAATCTGAGAGACACAGTTGATGTCAGTAAGTAAAATGTGGTTCAATGAGATGAAAATAATTTTTGGTGAATAGTAACAATTTACTTTTTTTACCACGATTAAAAGTAAATATGGTAATTAAAGGTAAAAATGATATTATTATTACCCTAACACATGTCCTAATTCTATTGGATAAGTGTAATTTGACAAAAAAACCTTAGGAATAAAATATGACCATTTAGACCCACTTGGATTAGATTAGGACATTTATTATTAATTTATTTAAAGAAGGGTCAAAATAGTTAAAATCAAAGTCTGATACGTAAATAATTTTTACTATAGGGTTATACATATGATAAATTCGACTATAAATATTCATTAGAAAGATAAAATGATTTCCTACATAATTATAGTTTATTTGTAATTTTTAGACTTTAAATAATTTAATTTATTTATGACACAAAGATGATGTAGTAATTATCTTATTAATGAAATATTGACATAATTGATGTTATAAATACCCAAATAAATGTAATTTGAGACTTTTTATGAATTACACTAATTTTCTAGGTTAATATGACATGTTGTTATTGACTTAATGTACTTTTTTAGAACTAATCATTCTGTTATGAGTTTCAAAAAAATCAATTACTAAATATTGTCAAAATTGACATAAAATAGTTTTTAAAACAAATATTATATTATTAATTGTTATTTTATTCATAAAAATATAAGGTTCGTCCAAATTTCATAGATAAGGTTATATATATTAATAATAAACAACTTGGGGTTCGTTTGGAATCTTATAGTAAGTTTATTAACCTTATAGTATAAGAACACAAGAAGACACGGTAAAAGTAAAATTATTTAACTTAATGTTAAATCTAAATGATAAGGTTAAAATAGGAACCTAAACTTGTCTAAATTCTGTTGGATGAGAGTATGTCGACCCATCCCTATTTTATCTTCGAAATAAATCAATTTGGAGCTATTTAAAACCGAATTTGGCTTTATAATAAAATAATATTTTTATTTACTCTAAAGGTGCCTCTCTCCTCCCTTATAAAAGGGAACCTCCTCCCTCTCTTCCTCACACCACTTTGAGACTTCAAGCTCGGCCAACCCCTGTCAAATTATCTTCTCCACTTCCATAGCTAAATCCTAGAGGTTCTTGTCTTCCTCAAAGACAAATTTTAGTTCCCTAAATGGATATCTCAAAGAGGCGCTTCAAAGAAGAGGTAATGTCCGTTACCAATTCATTCAATTTTATTTCTTATTCCACTTTTTCTTCTTAGGTTGTTTCATTTTGAAGTAATAACATCATTATCACTCATATACTGATCTGTTATTATATGTATGAAACAACCCTATTTTACCATCTATCCATCCTACGAAAAACGATATCACCGCGCGTGCGTATGTACGGAATACCGTCTCCACGCCTTGGTGTAATCTATTTTCCACCACCACCTTACATGGATGGGTATAATGGTGAAAATAAACAACTATATATGATTATTGTAAAGTGTTATTAATTTTGAAATATTATTCATTCACTCCAATACAATTCCACGATCATGATAACAATATCATCGCTCGTGCGTACGTACGGACTACCGTCTCCACGACGTGATGAGATTCATTCTCCATGTTAACCATTAATGAATGATTATAAAGTATATATAATAAGTAATCATGAAATATATAACATAATAATGATACTGGATTTATTTGTATATATATGTATGTCATCTACTTAATTCCATTCAACTCAATAAGTAAACGAAAAGAGCTTTCATGCGTACGTATGGCCTACCGTCTCCATGAACGGTGTATTTCTTTCTATTTACTGATCTATTATATATATGTATATTCTGAATATATATTATATAAATCATGTTTTATATTCTGGAATTAGGTAATCATGATCTAAGTAATCATATGAATAATTACAAGTCAAAACACGGACGACAAATGAAACGATTTTACCCAAAACGCTCTTTAACATGAAATTTACAAAAGAACGGGTAAAATAAAGTCATAAGTGAACCATATATGATATCATAACAATGAGTATGATTCTGGAATAAGTAAATGACCTTATTTATATCATTATACAGGAGTTTCAGACACTTACGAAGCAAATCGGACCTAAGGAAAGGGAAAATTTTGCAATCTCATTTTTATACGAGATTGTTTATACTTCAGAATTTACTGGGGAATATTTATCATCCACATCCATTTATCCTCAATATGTAATATTTATATCCTTTTACATTTTTTTTATCCAATTCTACCCTTCTGCGAGTCTTTAGAAAAAGATATGAAAGGAATCGTTTGTCGTTTTTCGTACGAGTTACTTTTTGACTTTTCCGACAAACGTGCGAGAATCGTGTTTTTTTAACTTATACTACATGAATGGATTTTTAAAAAATTATTTCCAAGAATCTTCCTTTACATGTTTTAAAGTTTATTTTTAATCAACTTCTTTTAGTTTAGAATTTTATGACATGTTAGGAAAGGAAAAGTGTTTTTGAAGTAGAAAGGATATTTTCCTCAATAATGGAGTTCAAGTGTTTTATCAAAATTATTTTCCATCTAAGATAATAAAGGGTTATGTTTCAATCCCTATTATTACATTGATTTTATTATGTTGTGATGGAATTATTTTTATTAATTCCTTTATCTTATATGAATTGTTTTATGATGTCACGATGTTTAAGAAACCCATTTTTATTACATGGGTTATGCTATGATGTATGGTTTATGATTTTGTGGCACACATAAGAATGGTATCATTATGAGATGGGTGGGACCTATATCTCCCTCCAATGCATTGGGTAAAGATTTTATATCTCATGAGATAGACATGGCTGGAACGGCAGGTTAAACCGGTTCAGTGAAACAGGACTGAAACGAGGAGTGAACTCGGTTTAGAATTGGACTTTGTCCACTAAGATAGTCTTGGCAATGAGTATTGACTAATAAGAAATGATTCTATATGATTATGTGTGTATGAAAAAATGTTTAATTTTTTAAGTTATGATTATTGGGATTACATTTCACTACTATGATTTATCCCATGTTATGATATTATGATCTCTTTTTCAGGTTAAGATTTCAAAATGTTATGTTCTTATGAATATGATGTGATTGATATTTCTTTTGTTTACCCTTACTGAGCATTTGAGCTCACCCTTTTATGTTTTCTTTTCCCCATGATATAAAGAAAGGTTTTAGTTAAAAAAAAGGGATGATCTTTATGGGAGATGTTGAAGATCCTTCACCACGTTTAGAAGATTATATTCCGAGTTTCCAAAGACACTAAACTATTATGGTCCTTGTGTGTGTGTTTTTGTTATGTACTAAGTATTCCTCAAAAGTAATGTAATGTCTATGTACGTTAAGATTTGGGTCTCTACAGTTGGTATCAGAGGAAAGGTTTAGTCAACCATTTGAAACTAGGATGCTAGAAATTTATTGAGATCCCTATAGATATTTCTAAAGTATGTCTAGGGATGTCCCTAAGGATAAGTATATGTATAGGATATAGACCTAGAACTATGGTAACGATATTAGATTAAACCAAAGATGTTAGATATTGACGTTACTCCCCCTTTATTATGATTTTTTCCCCTCACACTATTCTTTTTGTGTTTTAGAAAATGGCTGGAAACAAGATGATTCACGATAATGGAGGATATGATGGACAATGGAATGATATTATTCATGAGAAACCAAATGAAATGGGATTTGGAAGTCCAAACATCATTATTATGCCAAATCAGCAATCTCATAATATGATCAATAAAGTAAAATTTGGTATGTTTCCTGACTCAGCTAATAATAAAAGATGTAGTTTCATGATGATCATAGAGGAAAGAAAGTTCAATTTCCCCTATGTAAATCATGTGGGAAGAGGCATCAAGGAGAGTTTTTCAAAGGAACTAGAATATGATTTGGGTGTGGAAAAGGACCCAAAGCCAGTACATGCAAAGGAAAAGGTTCATTTAACACCAGGGATGAGGATAATGGTATTTCTATGAAATCAACAATGGTTAAATGTTTTAAATGTGGAATGTACATGCATTATGCAAACCAATTACCTAAGGGAAAGTCTCATGAAGAGAATCAGTATGGTCGTATGGGTAGTATTTATGTTGATGATGATGAAGCGACTACAAATGATATGTGAGATGAAAGAATTGTTGATGCTCGGTCAATGGTTTAAGAATGTAGTGGAATGATTACATGTTTATCATGTGTAATGTTGCATAAGTAATCTCATGGTACTATGGAATAAAGAGACATCTAAGGATTTTTACACTATTGTCTTTCCTTGAGTTTTGAAAGTGTATGATTAATGGTACCAGTATCCATGAAAGGTTAGTCAGATATTTTTGGAATGTAGATGATATGTGCATAATGAAGGGATAAGGAGAAAATTAAATTTATGATAGTATTCATGACCTCATGACTGATATATGGAGAAGGTTATATCATGGTTTGAGTATATAAGATTTTTTGGATTTTGGTATGTGGAAAGACATAACTTTTGACAGCATTCATGTTTTCACTAAGGTTTAATGGGTATTCATTTTTCAAGAGAATGCATGATTAAGGTATTCACATGATTGGAATGTGACCAACAAGATATATGGGGGATAAATTATGGTATTCAGATGCTTGGTTGATGACATTTCAAGTAATCATTTTCTTTATACTATGATCTTGGACCAAAGTATTTTAGATAAGCCAAAAGATTGGAATAGTTTTTGTTGCACATAAGTTAGTATTGTTTAAGGATAGAACTTTTTTTTGATATTATTTATGGGATGTTATAGTAATGTAGTTTTAGAAAAAAGAAAACCTGCAGGACGGGTGACAACCCATCGCGTCGGACTAGGTTGTGGGAATCGAACCCACAACCGAAGTGCGACTGGCCTTTATCGCCTACCACTGGCCTACAGGATGACCCTGTTTAGTAGAAACTAGTTTTATTATATTAAGCAGTATGATATATGAAGTATAAGTCCATTTTAGGAACCATATATGATTAATCTCACTATAGATGGACTTATGTATTTTTGATAACTTTTATAACCTTTTGTTTGAGACAGATGGAATGACCCATCATTCTATCAGATGATCTGCTAACACATCACGAATAACAAATTAAACTTCATTTCATTAAGGGATGAAGTGGAAATTGTTAAATTAACGAACAACAGTGAGATTGTACCAAAATCATGTAAGTATTTCTTTTAATTCATCAACTTTCGGGAAATGATCTTGAAAACCAAAAACATTGTCCTAGTGCCCTTATATCCGATGAATCAGATGGTACCTTAGATCATCACAAATCTATGGATTTGTGAATGATGGATTTTCCATATCCATGTTCTCTACGACACTCCATCAGAACATGATGGTTAGATTTCTCTTCCATATCCATATTTTCATCTATGTGGAAACCCAATGATTAGTTTATTTGGGTAACCGTTAAGTTTCATACTATTGTTTTTAAATATTGGTTGTGGTATTCATTTTTACAATGTGGGTTTCTTTTAAAGAAACATTCCAGGAGTAAACCATTTATAACCCCGACAAATTTTGAGGGCAAAATTCATTTTAAGGGGGGTAGAATGTAACACCCCGGGATTTTATGAAAAATATTATTTTTAATTTCATTAATGTCTTTTGTTGTAGGCTAAACCAGAAGTATCTTTCACAACACGCATCATTGACTTGCCTTGCATTACACGCAATCGTGACCTTCCTCGATAGCGTGTGTAGTACGCAATAACGAGTTTCACTAAACAACAATATGCTATTAAAATATTATTAAAACTAGCCATTATGAATAGTAATAACCACTTTTTGAAATTTTGTAAATTTTATTTTAAAAAACGGACTTCATTTTTGGATTCGGAATATCGAAATTAGCATATGGTGAAATTTTGGTACTGTTCGGATAACTTTCATTTTCTGATGAATAGTGAAAATTACAAAATTTTAATTAAAAACAACCTTTTTAATCGAAATAATAAATTATGATAAATTATTGATTTGAGTGGTTTTAAAGTATATTTAGAATATAGTTTTACAATTTAATACAATGTTGTCCATTGGGTGTAATTTCATATTTAAACCAGACATAAACAAGTGTCAATCTTTTTATAGTTATTATCTCTTAAGAACACGCTATTTGTTTAGATGACGGAAATTAGTTTTTAAATTAATTAATGAAACTGATATGTTTTGAATTTGGTAAAATAGACATCATTTTTGAATTCATAATATCAAATGTAGCTTAGGCCTAATTTTTGGTAATTTTCTGGAAACTTTCATTTTTTGATGAATAGTGAAACCACTAAGTGGTAGTTAAAAAAATAAATTTTTCATAAAACTTAATTTTACCACTTCTGTGAGTGGAATTTAAAAAAACCAAGAGAAACGGTTGATATCAGTAAGTAAAATTTGGTTCAATGAGATGAAAATAATTTTTGGTGAATAGTAACTTATTACTTTTTTTTACCACGGTTAAAAGTAAATAGGGTAATTAAGAGTAAAAATGATATTATTATTACCCTAACACGTGTCCTAATTCTATTGGATAAGTGTAATTCGAAAAAAACAACCTTAGGAATAAAATATGACCATTTAGGCCCACTTGGATTAGATTAGGACATTTATTATTAATTTATTTAAAGAAGGGTTAAAATAGTTAAAATCACAGTTTAATAAGTAAATAATTTTTAATATAAGGTTATACATAAGATAAATTAGACTATAAAGATTCATTAGAAATCTAAATAGATTTCCTACATAATGATATTTTATTTGTAATTTTTAGACTTTAAATAAGTTAATGTATTTATGACACAAAGATGATGTAGTAATTATCTTATTAATGAAATATTGACATAATTGATGTTACAAATACCCAAATAAATGTAATTTCAGACTTTTTATGAATTACACTAATTTTTAGGTTAATATGAAATTTTATTAGTGATTTGATTAACATTTTTCTAACTAATAATTCTTTTATGAGTTTCACAAAAATCAATTACTAAATAGTGTCAAAATTGACATAAAATAATTTTTAAAACAAATATTATATTATTAATTGTTATATTGTTTCTAAAAATCTACGGTTTGGAAAAATGACATAGATAAGGTTATATATATTAATAATAAACAACTTTGGGTTCGTTTAGCATCATATAGTATGTTTATTAACCTTATAGTATAAGAACACAAGAAGACACGGTAAAAGAAACATTATTTAACTTAATGTTAAATCTAAATGATAAGGTTACAATAGGAAGCTAAACTTTTCTAAATTCTATTGGATGATAGTATTTCAACCCATCCCCACCTTAGAATCGAAATAAATAAATTTGGAGCTACTGAAAACCGAATTTGGCTTTATAATAAAATAATATATTTAGTTATTCCAAAGGTGCCCCTCTCCTCCCTTATCAAAGGGAACCTCCTCCCTCTCTTCCTCACACCACTTTGAGCCTTAAAGCTCGTCCAAACACTGAAAAATTATCTTCTACACTTCCATAGATACATCCTAGAGGTTCTGGTATTCCTCAAAGACCAATTTTAGTGCCCTAAAAGGATATCTCAAAGAGGCGCTTCAAAGAAGAGGTAATGTCTGTTACCGATTATTTCAACTTTATTTCTTCTTCCACTTCTTTTTCTTAGGTTTTTTCATTTTGAAGTAATAACATCAGTATCACTCATATACTGATATTTTATTATAAGTATGAAACAACCCTATTTCACCATCTATCCATCCTATGGAAAATGAAATCACCGTGCGTGCGTACGTACGGAATACCGTCTCCACGCCGTGGTGTAATCTATTTTCCACCACCACCTTACATGGATGGGTATAATGGTGCAAATAAACAACTATATATTATTATTTTAAAGTGGTATTAATTCTTAAATAGTATTCATACACTATAATACAATTCCACGATCATGAGAACGATATCATCGCTCGTGCTTATGTACGGACTACCCTCTCCACGACGTGATGAGATTCATTCTCCACGTTAACCATTAATGAATGATTATAAAGTATATATAATAAGTAATCATGAAATATATGACATAATAATGATACTGGATTTATGTGTATATATATGTATGTCATCTACTTAATTCCATTCAACTCAATAAGGAAACGAAAACAGCGTTCATGCATACGTACGGCCTACCGTCTCCATGAACGGTGTATTTCTGTCCATTTTCTGATCTATTATATATATGTATATTATGAATATATTTTATATAAATCATGTTTTATATTATGTAATTAAGTAATCATGAACTAAGTAATCATATGAATAATTACAAGTCAAAACACGGACGACAAATGAAACGATTTTACCCAAAACGCTCATTAACATGAAATTTACAAAAGAACGGGTAAAATAAAGTCATAAGTGAAACATATATGATATCATAACAATTATTATGATTCTGGAATGAGTCAATGACATTATTTAAATCATTATACAGGAGGTTCGGACACTTACAAAGCAAATCGGACTAAGATAAGGGAAAACCTCGCAATCTCATTTTTATCTGAGAGTGTTTATACTTCAGAATTTACTGGGGAATATTTATCATCCACATCCATGTTTCCTAAATATCTAATATTTATATCCTTTTACATTTTTTTATATCCAATTTTACCCTTCTGTGAGTTTTTAGTAAAAGATATGAAATGAATCTTTTGTCGTTTTTCGTACCAGGTACTTTTTGACTTTTCTGACAAAAGTACGAGAAGATTGTTTTTTTAACTTATACTACATGAATGAATTTTTAAAATATTATTTCCAATAAGCTTCCTTAACATTTTTTCAAGTTTATTTTTAATCATCTTATTTTAGTTTATAATTGTATGACATGTTTATAAAGGAAAAGTGTTTTTGAAGTAGAAAGGATATTTTCCTCAAGAATGGAGTTCAAGTGTTTTATCAAAATTATTTTCCATCTATAAAGGGTTATGTTTCTATCCCTATTATTACAATGATTTTATTTTGTTGTGATGGAATTATTTTTATAAATTCCTTTATCTTATATGAATTGTTTTATGATGTCATGATGTTTTTGAATCCCATTTTTATTACATGGGTTATGCTATGATGTATGGTTTATGATTTTGTGGCACACATAAGAATGGTATCATTATGAGATGGGTGGGACCTATATCTCCCTCAAATTAATTGGGTAAAGATTTTATATCTCATGAGATAGACATGGCTGGAACGGCAGGTTAAACCGGTTCAGTGAAACAGGACTGAAACGAGGAGTGAACTCTGTTCAGAATTGGACTTTGTCCACTAAGATAGTCTTGACAATGAGTCTTGACTAATAAGAAATGATTCTCTATGATTATGTGTGTATGCCACAAAGTTTCATGTTTTAATTTATGATTATTGGGATTACATTTCACTACTATGATTTATCCCATGTTATGATATGATGATCTCTTTTGCAGGTTATGATTTCCAAAATGTTATGTTCTTATGAATATGATGTGATTTATATTTCTTTTGTTTACCCTTAATGAGCATTGGAGCTCACCCTTTTATGATTTCTTTTCCCCAGGATATAAAGAAAGGTTTTAGGTTAAAAAATGGAAGATCTTTATGGGAGATGTTGAAGATCTTTCACCATAATTAGAAGATTATATTCCGACATTCCAAAGACACTAAACTATTACGGTTCTTGTGTGTGTGTTTTTGTTATGTACTACGTATTCTGCAAAAGTAATGTAATTTCCATGTATGTTAAGATTCGGGTATCTACAAAGGTACTATGGATGAGATGATTTTGATCACTAGGATTGGGAGTCTTGGTCATTATATTGAAGAAATGTTGGTTGTCGGGATGGGTAAAACTTATGGATATTGTGATACACGGCTCTATTGAGTGTGGGTAAGGATGCCGTTAGGTTGGGATTTCATGGGAATGGTTGTGATGGGGCATAGTAAGGGTAGTTATTATATGCTACCTTCTTATTACATTCCCTATCTGAGTTATATATATATATTGTTATATATGTTGGTTGTTTGACCATTTGTGTTACTCAGTAGGTTCCTTCTAGATGGCATGATGGAATGTCATGTAAGTGATGGTACAATGTCACATGTGCACTATTAGGTTTAGACCCCTGAGGGGCAGACATAACATGTGTTGACGGTATATTCTCAAATACATGATCAGGTTCATGATCTAGTGTAGGTAGAGCATCATCTGGGTTTGGAAGCATTCGGGCAACGGATCCACGAGATTCCCTTATCTAGTCTGGTACCAGTTTTGTAGGGGATCGACAGAGGACCATAGGGAATGGAGCCCGCTATGGCTTACTTTACTTGGGGGCCCCAGTAATAGTACCAACCATTTTTTTAGGGTGAGGGTGGTCTACAAGCGTCTGAGAACTGGATGGAGAGCATGAAGATGGTCTTTCAGTAGCTCGAGACACCTCTAGGGATGAGGGTCAAGATGGAGACGTACATACTGAGAGGACTGACAAATAATAGGTGGGATGTGAAGGTTCAGGCTCGAAAACATGAGGGACTGACCATGAAGGACTTTGAGGGCAGATTATTCAAGAACATTTTCCGAGAGACACTAAGTGTAGAGAGATCTCAGGAGTTATTGAGCCATTATTAGTGTTACACATACGTCATAGACTATGCAACAAATTTCATTAAGTTGTCTTGCTTTGCACCCAATATGGTAAGTGATGACACCTCAAGGGTGAGGAACTTTTAGGATGACTTATAACAAACCATTCAGGTGGATGAAAACATATTTAGGATATCCTCATTCTTAGTCATAGTGAATCATGCACCCATAACAAAGGGAAATATATTAGAAAGGTTTCACTTGGGTCGGGTGGAAGCTTTAGGTGATGGTTTAGATGTAAGGAAACAATGTCGAGATGAGTTATTGTAGGATGGTCAGGACAAGGACTCAGCCAGACCACCTCTTGGTAGATCAACATTTGTTTTCTTTTAGTATAGGCAGTCAGGTCATGTCTAGACTCAGCGTGATATGCCTCTAAATAAGTGATGAGCATGTGGATAGGTCATGACTTTCGAGATGTTCTGCAAGGAGGATTCTTAGATAGCTAGTAGGAAGGGACCCAGGCAAGAGCAAGATTTTCAGGTTGATTCAGGATTGGTACCAGCTGAGGGTAGTCGAGTCTCAACTACACATGGAGGACGTGGAAGAGATTTTGGGACCCAAATAAGGGTTAAATGGATGGTGACTCGTGTAGCATCATTGGAAGGATAGGCTTCAGGAAGCCATGTGTTAAGTTAGGTGCACGACGTGGAGATACTAGGGGCTAAGTAGACTATTGAGTCAACGAAGGTCAGAGGAATCCTACAGGCATGTCCATATTTTTTTTAATTTTGTTTGGCATGGCCTATTGAGGCATGACCATTTTGAGTGCATGAGGTGAAAATGAGGTTTTTGGACTAACTAGATGTTGGTCAGTGGGTTGGTACCATTTCAGGTGCATGATTATATATATATGTATGATATTCATTTTATCTGAAGCATCATTGGATACATGTTTTGAGGTGCCTTGGGAATTAGGGCATCCATGTGATACGTGTTACATGAGGTTCCTTGGGCATCATGGAATCATGAATGCAAATTTGATTGAGGTTCAAGGCCCTATACTATTTTGATAATCCATGTGATGTGGGACCTCATTGTGCCATGGGTGCCATGGGCTCAAGACAAGAACAAATGCTATTCAGAATGTGATTGAGTGTCAGAAGTTACACGAGATCACCTAATGAGGTGAAGGGGTGATGATGTCTCCTGGGAGGACCATGGGTATTGATATAAGGCATTAGACCTTTGATTTATTTGAGATTTGGTCTAGAGTTATTCTAGGATTTTTCTTCACAACCCTTAGAAGGATAATTTAGGGACAAATTGATTTAAGGGGGAAATTTTTAAGAACCCAATTCTTCCCATGAGTTATGGGTCATTTTTTCTTTTTTCCTTTTATGTTGTTTTTTAGAAAATAGTGTGAAACTAGGAAAGTAATAAAATCAGACTTTCACACATCCTGACTTAGGGTTACACACAATGTAATCCCAAATACACATTCTGTAATCTCTAGCCATGTAAGGGGTTTACATGGATTGTAGGGATTTTGGCAGGGGATTAGAGGGAAAACCCTTTTACACACCATGTACTACCTAGTGGATGAAATTTAGTCATGTTTTAAAGACCACAGTGAGATTCAGTCATCTTTTGATTAGTAATAGAACCTACATGGTGTGTTGTCCAAAGTACACACTGTGTATTTCTTTTTGTTAAAATGGAAAGTAGCCCTTTTTTATGTTTTTGGGAAGAACCCTCGATGGGTTTGAGAAAGAAGAAACACTATAGAAAGAAATTCAAATAAATTTTCCATCCAAACCCCAATTTAAACATCGTCAAATCCATTGGAACCCAAACGGTAATCCCTTGATTCCTCTTTAACCATTCTTCCTAATTTATCCTCTCAGACATGTTATTGAGGGTTGATAATTTTTTGTCATTTTGTATATCTACTCTGTTGTAGGTCGAATTAGTTGTCGTTGTTGGATGAGGACAATCATATGAGTATGAGGTAGGTGTTAAATATATTTTTTTTTGTTTTTGCAGAAATTTGGGGGTTGAGGATTTTTTTCGCAATGACGGGTTTTGAGTGAGAACCTTCTTTCATTATATTGAATTGACTGTATGCCTTTAGCGATGTTATTGGGAACTCCTTTACCTTGATTGTACGTGTGAGGATGGTTTAGAGGTTTCCACTCTATGGGATACTTTGGCTAGGGGTGATGAAATGGTTTTAATTGTTTTGTTTTGATCTATACTGCTTAGTTTAAATTGTTTAAGCTTGATTATGAAATCTAGAGGCATTCATGACCTCTGTCCTATTGTATCAGAACATGAAACATTCGAATTTAAATATATTTAAATTTAATTACCTTTTTAAAATGATTTAGGGTTATTTATATATATTTGTAACTAGTGAATTTCTTGTGATGAGATTCTTTGGGTTGTGATGGGCTTGACCCGATGTTGGGATGGCTTGGCCATTGGGATTGGGTGATGTTGATCAGAGTATGGGATTTTCCTATATTTTCATGGGTAGTTTTGACCATGGGATTGGGAGTCATAGACATCTCTTTGAGGTAGTGTGACTGTCAGGTTGGCCATGTCCCAAGATACTTGTATGACAACAAATCAGATTTGAGTGACGTGGTCACAGGGACATGAGGTGTCAGAGATGGTGTCACGTGGGTTCTTTATTTTGGTTATTTTTGATGACTTGTGATATCCCATAGCCTCTTAAGTCACGTGCACATAAGTAGAATCCATGGTGAGGTGGGTTTGAACAATCATGTGGCTAGAGGCTCAGATAGTTTCCTTTTAGGTTCTATTAGTTTGGGGGTGCATGTCATGGGAAGCCACATGGAATGTGAGGAGCCTTCGATTGGTAGCGATGAGGCTACCAGGTTGGGCGATGAGGCTCACCTTGATTGAGGGAAGATATCAATGTTTCTTCAGTTATTCGTTTGAAGGATTAAATTAGTGTTCCCATAATTATTATTTGAGGATATACATCATTGTTCCTCCGGTTGTCATTCCATGGGCCGGCGTCACCTTCTAAGCAGGGGTCTATGGGACCAGGATAATTTTGTTTTGGCATGCCTTCAGGATGTTGGTACTTGAGACATGAGGTGTCAGGAGTCACGTGGTGTTAGTTTATATACTTGAGGTGGAACCTGAGGGTTCACATTGACATTGTGACTATAGGTAAAACTTGGTCTATAGGCTGAGGACTCTCTTTGTTTCTAAGATTCCAGGGTTGTCTGAAGCAGGTGGCACTTCATGGTGGCAGTTGAGCACCATTCGGGGTTGTGTTTATTTATTTCATTGAACTCTTTAATTTACATAGATATTTATGTCTTATTAAACACTTATTATTGGTATTCACCATTGGGTGGTATCCTACTGAGATTCATCTCACACCCTACATGGGCCCTTTAGAATGCATATAGACTTTATGGTTTTACGTACAAATAAATATTCATCATCAAGAGCTGGATCATAGTACTATTTTTCATTGATTCTAGTATGGATATTGAGGTCATTCCTAGATAGAGATATAATTTTTTTATCTTTCTTTCATGTATCATCTTTCTTACATTTATATTTAGATACTATGGTTTTATATGGGCACCCCTTCACTATAGATATGTGTGTCCGAATATGGGTGTATGCCTTGTTTGTTTCAGTAGTAGTTACAATTGGTGTGTATAATTTTGTTCTATTTAATTTCCGCTACAGTTGTTTCTATATTTATTTTACTGTTTATTTATTGATATTGAATAAGCTTCTGCTCTGTAGGTCTAGTTGGAGTCTACAGAGTCATTTTATTTCTACTGCATGTAGCATTATTATGCTCAGACCAGTACCATTTTCTATTCCCACAGGGTATAGCCTCCACAATATACCTAATTACACCATCACTACTAGTCAGTATCCTTTGGAATTTGGGGAGAGTCACCTAAGGTTAGTGACACTGGGCCTCTTTAGCACTATACGAGTGGCTGTTCAGGTCGGGATGATACACACATGTTATATTATGCACATATCCTATTTTAGGGTGTCTTTATAAATCCTCAAATACATTTCCTATCATTACATTATTTATTATCATGGAATTTAAATTTAAATTTATATTTATTCGTTTATGGGGATTATGATTTAGAAGTTACCCATGTAGTAAAAGTTTTATGTTACAATCTAATTATTTGTTGGGATTTCTTATGATTACGTTTATGATAATGTAATCATATGATAAACATCCAAATATAAAAATTTTATTTATTATAAAATTTTTATTTGGTTAAAATAGATTTTTTCATTTTATTTTTCACTCATTATGCACTCATGTTTCTAATGGAATGTTTTTTAGGAAACTCGACATTATTTCCCTCTTTAATAGAAAATTATTTTTCTTAAATTTCTATTTTTATGTTTTTTTCAATATAAATATTTTTGGTATTCTAAAAAGATTTATTGAAAACATTTTTAACCCTTTTTATATTTTATTGGATTGTTTTAAATGAATCTTCACATAATTTAATAAATAAGGAACTTTTATCTTCTATAGAAAACAAAATATGATCTTTTTTTAAATATGTATGAGATGAATGATATTTCCGACGATCATGAAAACCCTATGTTATAAATATAACTTCGTCAAATTCAAATATTATTTTCAAAAAACAAATATTTTCACAATGTTATTTGAACTTTTAGTTTGAGATGGAAATTTTTAAATTGAAATGTTTAATCTTATCAAGAAATGTTCAAATAGATTTATGAAGTCATTTTCTATCTAATATGAAATCTTTTTATATTACTAGTTATTTACTATGAATATGAATAAGGATACCATTCTATTTATTTCTTAGAGTGGTTTATGTTTATTATTTCTAGATGTTTATGAAACTATTTCCTTTTCCCATGGGTTATGTTATAATGAAATGATGAAATGTTTATGAAATATGATTATTTTCTATAGGTTATACTACTGTAAAATGTTTTTTAAAACCATTACATTTCATGTGTTATAATATGGGTAATATATTATGATCATAAAGGAAAAACATTTGTTATATTCACTATGTGATTGGTATATCCAATATCTCCCAGCAATGCAATGTGCAAATATTGATAGCTCATGAGATTAATAGGACAGTAATAGGGTGAAAACCTAGTTCATTAAGTGTATTTGTATACTATGATAGTCTTGTGAGTGAACCTTTAATACTATTATGGTTTAGGGAGTTATCCTATTCCACTATGATCATTTTGGTAGGGATACTATACTTCTAAATAAATAATTTTCTCAGTTTCTGTGTATGGAATAATGATTAATTATTTTACTAAAAGAATGAAATATAGAAGGTTTAGAGGACAAAATAAAAGGACAAAAAACTATGGGTGTTAAATATAATATATCCCAAGAGAATCATTGATGAATAAGTCAAATGTTTTTGGAGAAAAATAACCCAAAATAGAGAAATGAGTGTCCAACTTAACTTGGCATGATTTGGAAGCTAAAAATCCACTACTTTATTTGCCAAGAACCATGTATAAAGGATTTACATACCAATATTAATGAGAGTTCTACATTTTAGGATGTCATTTGATACCCTCTTGGGGTACTAGGTAGTCCATGAAAAACGTTTTAATGGATTTTTGAGTCCACTATGACCATAAAAAGGATGATATCCTACTGACTACAGAGATTAAGGCCTATATGTAGAGACTTAGCATTCTATTGGAGAGACTCGATGAATTAAAAGGAATCAATGAACTCCAAAACAATTGAACCATTAGGATCCCGAACAATACCCCCACCGTGGATCTTTCCCAAGATACATGAAGAAAATGTATTAATTTTTTTCTAGTTCCTATGAGGATTCCAAGGAACCTAGTGCCCTAGATAACCATAAGTTGAGAGAGGGGGGATTTTCTATGCTAATGTGTATCTCGAGGTACAGAGCATCTGTCAATTTGTAACATGATTTGGCAGATTGATCATCCGGGTCTTGATCCTAACAACAAGATCCAAATTCAATCAATGGTGGTCCTCAAATCTAGTTTTATTCCTAGCCTACTAGATACAGCATCACCCCAGAAAAATGATATATATCTCCTTACACTTGATGTTTTTTCCTATTAACTATGAAACAAGAGGAAAAACAAATGATCACCCAATATGGCCTAGTTTTATTTTCCATTAAATACGTCATAAATATTCTAGATCTCGTGTGTCGAGTCTCACTTTAAGAATATGTGTTTTGAGGACTCCTCCTATAGATAGTCGTGATAAGAGAAGCTTGATGCTAGATATATTCAGGTATTTTGGACGTGTTCATCTATTGATAAATAATTTTTGTAGATGTTCCAAATGATGAATTTTATTCCATTGCACATGTATATGATCTATAACATACAAGGTATGTTTTTATAATGTTATTATCTTATTCTCATACACATATGAACATTTTATATTGATATATCCATTGTTTTCCTTTAATATATATCTAATATCACTTTTTATTATGTTTTCTATCCCTATGGTATGAAGAAATGTTTTTTTTGTATGAATTTTCTAAGAATTGTGATAATTATGAGGAACTATGTTGGGGATGATGTGGAAATATTATGAACCAGTTCATTATGTTTCCATTTTTTCAAATGAAATAGACATAAATGATTATGAATGGATCATTATGGTATATAATGAAATCTCATCTATTATGATCTAATTTTTATGTATGATAATTTTGGGTCTCTAGATTTAGTATTAAATAAAGGTTCAGTTGACCATTTGATTCAAGGATGATAAAACATTAGTGAGATATCTAAGTATATATCTAAGGATAAGTATGAGGATATGTCTGTGTATATCAATGTATCTAGGATGTTTGGTGAAGGATATAGTGAGTGGGTTTAAGGAAATTATATCCCCATATGGAAACAATAGGTGGATGTGGATCTGGAATAGTTGTACCGAGGGGTTAAAATCTCAAAATGGTACATTGATCATTACTTTTTTGTTACCTGGTGCATGCCAATAGACATTTCCTCATATCTAGTTTGACAATTCTAGGGAATATTCATTTAATGTTAACAATTAAACTATGAAACATCATAAAGGATTTGAATCATGACCATGAATGACCTTGGAAAAACATGATTTTTCATAAATTGAAAACAAAGAGTCATGATTTTGACAAATAATAATTA
Source organism: Viscum album (assembly GCA_963277665.1). Taxonomy (NCBI): domain Eukaryota; kingdom Viridiplantae; phylum Streptophyta; class Magnoliopsida; order Santalales; family Viscaceae; genus Viscum; species Viscum album. The sequence continues at coordinate 549,270,566 of OY728163.1, forward strand.
TTTTTTAATGGTTATATGATTTTTTGCTATGATTAACATATCTTGAACTATTCCGTTTAGTTTTAGTCAACATATAAACTAGAATTAAGTGTGCTAATACCGAGTGTGATGGAAAATGTCATGATTTTCTTCATGAGAAAACAATGATTATGGGAGTTGGAATGTGGAATCTCACTAATATGATCACCCAAATTTCTCATGATATGAATCATATTGAACATAAAAATGAGAAATGGTTGGAACAATGTACTATTATGTCCATCATGAAGTAACTTCCAACTTACATTCATGGTTGTGTTTATCTTCCTGTTTTAGGGTAATGAATCTATACCACTGAAATTCTATTTTCTTTTCTCCAATATTTGGAGAATGAAAATGTCATTTTTTTTCTTTATATAATTTGAAATATAATAAGAACAATGGTGCATTATTATCAATAATACTACTCAAAAATACTAAATTGACTCCATCAAATAGATGAGATTAAGACCATATATTTCAAATAGTACATTCCATGTATTCATCACATGAAAATTGAAAATAAATTTATTTATTTAAAGAAGATGTATGATGAAAATGTTGAATCAATGAGGAAAACTTCAGAAAACCTATGAGGTATGATTTAGTTATTATTATCCTAATTAGATTTAAGGTTGATCGATTGTTTTGTGGATTAATACTATGTCTCTAAATGGTGTTATACCTAACGTACTTTAGTAGGTATGAATAAATAGTTCATTATTCTATAAATTGGGAAATGTATATTGAATTTACCCATAAATATTATGGATTTTATAAGAAAGGTATGATAGAATTAAAATAAACTACAAAACCAGGGATAATAGATTATGAGAATTCCATCATGGTCAAAGTGTGGAATAAAACAAGGAAGAAATTGTCTTATAGGGACTATTTAATTTTGTATGTATAGAATGGATGTTAAATAGTAAATGAATCACCAAAGTTAAGAGAAGATGTTATCTAATGATGTGAATAGATATATAGCTTTAAAAATTCACCACCCACACAGTAGTGTTTCAAATTCCAAGAGTATGTGAATTATGATAAATAGTAAAAAATCTGATGGTTAATGGTGATGGTCGATGTCAGTAACATCTTAATCGAATAGTCAAAGGAAAATCTCACATGATCACTATTTCAGATGAGGGGTGGGATAAAAACATGGTGAAAGTTACACTTACTATCGACTATAGATCCACAAATGTCTTATAGGGATTTAGATCCTCCCACTATTTTATATATAAATAAGTTTTTAAGGGTATCGAAACTCCACCACAATAATTAGTTTTCAATTTAGTACTAAGAAAATCTAATTATATGATGATTTAATCTCATACCTATGATTATTCTATGGCTGAAGTTTGTTGGAATTATTTTTTACATATCTATTTATTTTCTTTCTTGTCTAATTTGATATCATATCATGAATTTCTTGGATTTTCTACAAAAAATAATAATAATTTTTCAGGTAAGGGAAGACGAGTTTGAAATTCCAAACAAACCTATGATCATCGATCTGTGTGATGATAAATAAGAACTTTAAATGGAAATATAATATATTATAAGGGTCTTCATTGATATTTAAAATTACTATTTATCTTATATGGTTATAGAGAAAGTAAACCTTGAGTATATTACTATTTTATGGGATCATGTTGGTGTATTTTTAGAATATTTTTCTAGTTATACACTGAAACATGTGGTTTAGTTCCCAATTGAAGTCATAACTTGTGCTACAACTATTTGAAACACACCTTATTTTTTCCCTAATCCAGTTGCTGGATTTGAAGAATAAAATCTATCAGAATCTTGATACTATATTTATTCATCCAATTGTGTCTCCTTGGGGTGAAAATGTTCTTTTTATTAGAAATAAATTTTGACTCATGTCACTCAACATTGAATATCTTGTGATAAATAATATCAAAATCAATAAAAATTATCGTAAACCATATATTGGTGGCTTATTTGATCAACTATGTAGAGATCAATAATTTTCCAAGAATGACCTTTATCATGTATATCATAAATTGTGGGTCATGAAGGAAAATATACCAAATATATCATTCTATTAAAGTTATATACACTACTATTATACAGTTATTCCACTTGGTGTTACTAATACCCCAATTATATTCATGTATTTAAACAATATTGTCTTTAGAGATTATTGTGATAAGTTTGTGGAAGTACTTATAGATGATATTATCATTTATTAAAATCATAAGTAAGAGCATAAAGATAAGTTTAAAATTGTACTAAAGACCCTAAGGAAAAATAAACAATATTAAAAATTTGAAAAGTGTGACTATTTTCTACACAAGGATTCATTTTGTGTCATATAATCTCAAGAGACGGTATATCAGTGGATCCATAAATGATGGAGTCTATTGAATATTCGCCCATAATACCCATATTTGTTGATTAAATACTTTAGGACTATCTACTAAACTCAAATATTTATCTCAAAACTGTGCCAAGATTCTATGTAAACAAGAATGTGAGGGAAAATTAATGGAATCGAAGAGAATATTTGTCAACACAATTTTTCATACATTATCCTACTTTGTAGAAGGTTTTTTACTGATTTTGATTCATTGGAGAGGGGACTGGAATGGATTCTCATGCGGAATGACATGTTGATATCTTATGTCTCATGAATATTAAATGTTCATGAGAAAAAATTCCCAACTCATGATTTAGAGTTACTTTCTATAATTTTACTAAGGATATGGTTTAATTATTTTTATAGAGAACGATTTGATATATATACTAATGATAATATTTTATAGAATATATTAACACTGAATAGGTTGTAAATACACCCTACAGTATCATTGGTTATTATTAAATATTATTATTACTCTATAAATTATCTCCTTGTAAAAGATAATAATGAGGTTGAAGGTTCAAATGGAAAATAGCATGATAGCTTATCTATGATGATGATCATAATGGATACAATATTCAAGAACCATGTATGCATTTTGTTACACCCTAATATTTTCAAAATATTTTTTTTAAAAATAAATTTTATATATTATTAATTTTTATTTACACTATATAAAAAGTTTTTCATACATTTTATGAAAAACTATGTTTTTTGGTGGTATAAACAATGAAATTATTATCTTATATTACACGTAATAATGAGTTTTTTATATCTTTTTTTACCATAAAGATTGAGATTTATAGAAACAAAAAGGTACTATTAACATATTATTTAATATATCTCATAGAATTTGGAATGGTGAGTATTATTAGGATGAAATAAATTATGGAAATATATATTTTACACTTATTTATTAATTATCTATTTATACTAAATAAAACGAGAATCATTTAATATAAAAACATATGGTTTTTCTATAACTATTTTTTAGGAACGATAAAATCGGGATTTACACGTATAATTTCATATTATCTATTACCACTTATAAAAAAATTTATAAAATAAAATTCATTTTTAAATCTTCATATGAAAATTATCTTAGGGTGAACTTTTTTTTTATTTTTATGAATTATTTCATTTTTATGAATTGTGAAGAATGTTGAATATTAATTGAAAACTAACTTTTTTGAAACACAAACACACACACACACACATATATATATATATATATATATTATTTTATAAATTTATTTAGATGTTAAAATAGACAAATTAGACATCCATTAATCTAATTTAGATAATTTTAATCAATTTAATTTGAAATTTGATAAAAAACATTGTAAACATTTGAATGTTTTCTTTTTAGAACAATACTTTCTCATCTTGTCTATGAGACTAATTTCAAATTATATTTTTCATATTATATGAATGAAATTTATGAAAAATACATTATTTATCTGGAATAAATATAATTTAAATTATCTAATAACTTAATCTTAGTTTTGTACCCAAATAAATAGGTTATGTAGTAAAACATTATTAGCATAGTTAAGGTAAAAATTGGTTTATCAAGGGGTAAAACTAAGATTATTGGGGTAAACATAACATATATAAATGTATAAAAACTAATTTATGGAAATATTTATACCATTAAATCTTTTATGTTAACAAATTTCTCATTTTTTACCCTTGTGAATATTGAAAAACATCAGATCACTCAATTATTTTCAAAAATACCAAGTATGCCCTCTACCTCGCTTATAAAAGCTTTCATTCTCTCATTTCTTCTTCAAACATTCAAACCAATATAGTTCATCCTATAACTTTAGAAACAACTTCTCAACATCACACAAAAAATTATATAATCCTTAGTTTATATATAAATTCTACTAAAGAAGTAATTTACAAAGAACCTAAGGATGATACCCGAAGAATAAGTAACATTCATCAATGATCATTTTTGTATTATTTTTTATTCCACCCATTTAATTTATTGTTCTTAAATTTTGATAAAATAACCTATATATATTCAAAAAATTATATATATATTTATTTTTTTGGTTGGTACCTACAGCCATCTCCACTTTCATCACACGGGTTCTGAAAACATCGTTCATGTTTATGGTGGACTACAACCTCGCAAATCACTATCATTCGTTTTTTCCATTGCCAACTATCATGGTTGGAAATAATTATTGATTGAATTTCTATATATTAGATTAATGTTATCTTTTTAATTTTTTATATCACACATACCTTCATATTTTTAATTTTTTTGGAATTCAATAACACCTCTCGTTTGTATGATAGACTACCACCAAACAAATAATTGTGATTCATACACAATTTACATGGAAGGTATTAAGGGTGATTTTAATTAAAATATATGATATATATGATATTAATATGATTAATGAATGATAATATATAATTTACAATTATTTATTTCAATTCAACGAGAAAATGGAAACAATGTTCTAGTGTTTGTAAGGCCTACCATCTCTATGAATGGAGTCTTTCATTTTCTATCACTAAATTTTATTGATTAATATATATACATGTATACTGAATAAATAAGTCCATTATTTATTGGTGATAATTCAATATATTAATTTATCATGATATGAATATGATAATAAAAAATATACCAAATCAAAATATATGTGAAAATAATAAAATGGTTATTACCCAAAATGAAACATTTACATAGTACAGTTAATGTATGAGTAATAAAATTTCCTAAGAGAGTAATATATGGAATGAAATAATAAATATTCTACTTTAATATACGTATAAAAAATTATATTTTTTATACATTATATTTTAATATGTATGATGGAACTCAAGGCTTAAGGTAAGGGATTTCTGTCTTAATTTAATTTTTCTATGAGAGACATGCCATGTTCACCACATGTTTATTTTATGTGGCTTCTATATTGAACATTAATTTATTTTAATTAATTTATAACTAATATATTTTTATTTACATACTATTTTTAGTAACTATATTTCATGGGTTTTATGGTTAAAAAGTTTCAAATATTTATGTGATTTTTGTCTCAATTTTCTTTCTTTCATATATATGTTATGTTATATACCTATTTCCTTTTACAAGGTGTGTTTATAGACCCAATAAAATGCATAATAATGAATTTATTAATCCTAATTATATTTTAATGTTTCATTTTTCAGATCGTTTCATGGGTCTTATGATTCAATGTTACCAAACCTTTAAGGGGTTTTATGATAAAATCATATCATTTGTCGGGATTATTTATGATTAAGTCTCAAATGTTGATATATCATGATATAACTATTAATAATTATTCGACATTATTTTTTACCCTAGTTATTCATGATATATTCAAGTAATATTTCAATTTTACACTCATTGGTACATAAAATAATCGTGAAATTTTTTTAATGATAATCTGACATTTTTTATATATTTGGTTAGAAATATGTCTTCTTCTAAAACCATGTTTTTAAAAAATTATTTAAAAAATTGATTTATCATTTTCTATATGATTAAAAGAATAAATTCTCACTCATGTTATACTTTTTTGAAAAAAATATATACAAATCATCATGTCATTTTCCAAAAAATAACCATTTGTCTTTTAATGAAAATCTGAATGGAATCATCGTTTTAACATGTTTGTAATGATAATTATATTCCAATGTCATTAAATAAAAATTATATAGAGAATTAATTTATAATTTATTAAGGTTATTTTTAATGCAATTTTTTTAAAAAAATTATTTTTAAAAATTATTTTTAAAAATTATTTTTAAAAATTATTTTTCAGAATAGAAAGGTTATTTTTCTCATGAAATATTTTAAATGATGTTTTATGAACCCTTTATAGGTTTTAATAGTAATTTTAAAAGTAAATGATTTTTAAAAACAATTAAAGTTTTAAAAATTTATTTTCATGTAAAATATACCTTCCTAAAAAATTTACCAGGTAATTATTCAAAATTATTTTCCATCTCAAATGAAATTTATTGATGTTACCTTTACCTTACTAGGGATATAATCCATAGATAGCATTCTTACTATTTATCTCAATAGTTTATTATGAACAAATGGTTATGAAACCTATATATCTAACAAGGTTTATGAAAATATAAAATTATTATTAAACAAGAATATTTTCATGGGTTATTCTATGAATAATTTGTAAATTGATTCTCAAAACTATCTATTTTCTAGAAGTTTTGATAGGCTAAAATGATTATAAAACTACCTTGATTTTATAGGTTATGATGTGATTAATGTTTCATGATATGGTGATAAACATGTGTATTATTTTCACTATGTGATAGGTTGGATTTATATCACTATCCAATGAATTGGGTAAATAATATATATATATCTCAAGTTATAACAATTGGAACCGAGTCTTTGGGCTTGATCCACTATGGGAAACAAGTGCATCCTTATCCGCTAAGGGAAATAGGTGTAACATGATCCACTATGGGAAATAGGCGTTTCATGATACACTATATGAAATATGTGCTTTCTAATCCACTATTAGAAATAAGTGATGAGCCGTGATCCACTATGTTGATGGTCTTGGTAGATAAACTTAACATATGAAATGGTTCTCAATATTTATGATGGTGAAACACTTTTATGAGAGGTGATTATGTTTCTGGATTTATTATTGGGAATTTATCACCCATATGTGCCATATCTATATAAATGATAATGTTTTATTCCTTGATTCGTGTTTATGATCCATGATAGGTTTGGAAGGACCATTTTACATTATGTCCATGATCACTTACCGTTATGAATATCTTATTTTCTCATATGATCATTTATTAATATACCTCTTGTTTAACATTACTGAGTATCTAAGATTACCCATTATTATTTTACCATTTCCCATGTTATGAATATAGGTTTTATGTTGGGAATTTATATAAATATAACTAAATGGAAATATCTTTTTAGGAAACATTGAATATCTTTCACCAGATTAAAAGATTATGTCTCATATTTCTTAAGGCACTAAACTATTACGGTCCTCATGTGTGTGTTTTTGTAATATAATTCATATGAATATAACAATTTTCAATATCCATTTATGATAATCCTTGAAGGATATTGTTACTTTCATAGAAAAGTTTTTGTTAACCTTTTTAAAAAATAATTAGAGAACCATAGTGAGTTACATAAGGACATGTTTAACGATAAGTCTAAGCATTCATTAAATTAAAAGAATTTTTTATTTGTATTTTTGGTTAAAAAAATAGAGAGATTGGTTTCTAAGAAATAATTCCATATCTAGATATTGTATGTGGATGTTTCACTAGCATAGATGTGCCTTGGGGTCATGGCTGCATAAAACTGTATTGAGTTATACAAAACTGGGATCTATTACCCAATAATAGACATTGTTGCACACATGGTTTCACTCTCCCAAGGGATATGTTTTGGAATTTTACAAAAACTTTATGAAGCATCATAAATTATTTAAAAAGACCTTGACTATGAATAACCTATGAAAAACCAAATATTTCATGGATTGAAACTAATGTGTTATGAACTAGACACCCACTAAGTTATTTTTCATGATTATGTGGTTTTCCGAAATGATTATTACTTCTGACACTCTACTTTATTGTTTTATTCCCTGTCTAGAATGTAAAGGAACCATATTAATAATGATTGAAATATATAGTTCAATAACTTTCATCCAATGAAATCTGATGATATGGGAGATTTAATGAAAAATATTGTAGATATTATCAAATAATATTTTTAAGCTATGAATAATATGAACTTACAAATGAGAAAAAAAGGAAACAACGTTATATTTAGTACTTAAGGAGGAAAATTGCAACTTTTATTTGTTGTCCCAATAATTTACTAATTCCTAAGAAATGTATTGATATCATCTTAAATATATTTTTCATTCAGATATATTTAGAGCATTAAAAATTAATTTTGGATGTTTTTCATTTAGAAGGTGAAGTGGATAAATAGACTACAATTATTATTAATATGGGGTAATAATATGAAATTTAATATTTTGAATTGGATGAGTTTAAGGGGATATTTTTAGTAATTACTTTCCTTGTATTCTTGAACAAAGATAGAGAATTAATTACTTGAGATTAAGAAAAAGGATGATGAATATATTGGTACTTATGAATAAAACATTACAATACTTGTAATATTATCTTCTGGTTTAATCACCACCACTGAATGAAAAACAAGTCGATTATTTTTTGTCCTTTGAAGGCCTTGGATATTAGAGACTATAATAGTGATGAATAAGTTGATTGATGTGAACTAAAGGTAAAAATGGAAATTGGATTTTCCCACTATTACTTAGGTTTTGATTTTAAAAGGAATATTGAGTCTTATGAAACTCAAATGCTAAAAGGAAATTCCAGGTATCAGTATGGAAGATATAAGTGAATAAGAATCAATAGAATTACATTAATGGAATAGGTGGGTGATTTAAATACATAAAGTAAGGGCATATGGTTTGTGAATTTCTAAATACATTTAACGGGACTGTTAATGCAATGGAGGAGAATAGGATGTGAACTAATGCACCACACACACCCTATTGATTCTAATACAAGGACTGTAAGGATTATGTGAATAAATTCCCTAGTACATGGCTTAATTTGGATGATAAAACAAAATAACCTCTAATGGTAAAGGACAAAGTGAAATCTTATACAATCATAAAGGATGAATTTAATCATGTTAATTAGGTCACACTTCTCCTCCCATCAATTGTTAGGAATTTCATTCTTGATTTTTTATGAATGATCCAAATTAGAAACTAATTTTTTTATCGTTTAGTGAAATATAATGTGATTCTCTCACTCTATATTATTTATATAATAATGAAATAATATTTCAAATTCTATCAGTACAAATTCGACCTCAATATTCCAATTTAAATATTTCTCTATAAAAAATGTTGAATATGTCTCCATGTAATATTAACTTAAGAGTTATGGATACCATCATGGGTTTATGAGTTTAATATTGATCATAATTCATTGAACCCCCTTTTTTGGTTTCTATGAGAAGGGAGTTTATTAAGATTAAGTATATTTTAATAGAAAATTTTGTAAATACAACCATTTTGGTTTTGTAAATGTTTTACTGACAATGTTATATATATATATATGAATTTATAATTTTTATACATATTATTAAAGGTTATAGTAACCATTATAGTTTATTTTATCTTTATTTTTGATATAATTATGAATTTTAGTTGATTAACTTTTTAAATTATCACACTTAGTTACCATTATGTAAAAATTTATCTTTGGATTCTCTAGCCAAATTATACATTAAATAATTGTAAAGGTTGAATTGAGTTCCAAATTCAATTGTATATGACTAGGATAAAATGTTTAAATTGACGTTTTGGTGATTTCTTCAACATACTCTTGACAAAAGTTGAGTTCCAATACTACATATCATCTTATGATATATGGTGAGTTTGAGTGATAAACTCAAACCCTAGAGATTATTTAGAGATCTTATTCTTTATATTTCAAAGGTGGTTGAAATCAAAACCTTTCTCAACATGATATTTATTGCAACAATAAAAATCAAGTTGTTATTTTTGTGGATTATTATGAATCCTTAATGGAAATAACTTTATAATCCCAATGTACTGTAATGAAGCTATTTAAAGAAAGCTATTGGGACCTGATCAAGTTGATGTGATGATATTGAAGGTAGGTTCCATTTAGAAACATGTTATTACTACATAATGTTTACATAAATTCTATAATGATAATCATTTATGCGATATAGAATTTTATATTGATGATAAGTTCTTTATATGTATTTTTCAATAGAATACAGAATAGAAAACCATGCCTTATGTATATCATTCACTTTATATTCTTCATAATATAAAAACCATATCCTATCACCTGGTACATCCACCAAACTTATCTAAATTCCCTAATTTGTTCCATTTACCTCTCTAGATGATGTACATACCTGACCCTTTGTATATACTAAACTCGGAGATCATACCACTAGGAAAAAAATCATTCTTATGAGGAACAATTGAATGAGATTCTCAATCTTACAGAGAATGTTCAATGAAACAAGACCACTCACCTAGTCATGTTTTTTTTGGAAAAACCACCAGTTTGAGGAACATATGTGGAAACTTTAGAATATGATAAAGAAAATGTATCCTTATACCTTTTCATTAGAGTGACTAATTTTGAGGAAGAAATTCATTTCTAGGGGGGTTGAATGTTACACACCAAGATTTTGTGAAATATTTTTTTGTCAAATTAATTAAATCTTTTTTACATATCTTAAAATAGAATATATGAATTTTAGTGTCATTACACACAAAACGTGTCACACCCTGACACCTTTTTAATTATTTATTTAATTATTTATTGGTTTTGGTTAGCCTTGCCAAGGTACAGGGAAAGCACGGGTCTAATATATATATATATATTTAACGTTTAATGTTTTTTTGGTTTTGGGTTGGTGAAAGGGCACCGCACGATCGGTGGTAGCTGTGCAGTCAGTCCACGTACTTGTGTAGTTACCTAATGTTTAAACTAAATAAAGTGTTATAAAAATAAAATGGGTTAAATATTTGCTCCATAATAATAATAATTATAATTAATTTGTGGATAATAATAATAATAATAATATTGGAAGTGTTATTATTGTCATTAATAATTATAATATTAGTTGGTCGTTAAATGTGTTTTTTATATTTTTATGATTAAATTTTCATTAAGAAAATTATTAATCTTATATTATTATTGTTATTATTATTACCTTTACTATTATTATTATTAGTATTCTTATTTTTAATAATAATAATAATAATATTATTATTATTATTATTGTTAGATTTGGGTTTTTATTTTATTTTTTTATTTTATTTTTACTTATATTATGATTATTATTATTTCCCCTAGTTTTTCCTTTCTCTTTTTGTTTTCTCTTCTCTAGGTGGTTTTGCCCCCATTTTTGCCCCTGTTTCTACGTGCACCGCACCTAGGTCAGGCCCTGGGTCTCCCCTACACTCCCAACGCCTTGACTCTACCTTCCGCAGTGCCTACTTTCGGCCTCCGCCAGCCTCGCCATCTGCCCTCTGCGTTCACATGGTACCTTGCCTCCCTCCTATCCTGGGACCCCGTGCCACCCTCCTTCAGCATGCCTCCCACCGCACTGCACTCCGGTAGCACCCGCCTCCCGCTACGCCGCGCTCCTGCAGCATGCCTCCCACCCCTACTCCGAAATCACCTCACTCCCGCCAACCCACTACTCCGAACTGTGCTTGATGGCTTCACCCAGACTCCCTATCCTCCGGCTGAATTCCCTTGCTCTGGCCGCACCATCATCAGCTAGCATGAATTCCCCCCTCTCCTCTCTCACAGCCTTCACCCCAATATCACCTCCCTCTCTAGTATCCTTCACCGTGATTTATTGTTAATTTTTTTGGGGTTTTCTTAGAGTTTTCCAAACCCTAATTGAGGGGTTTTTATTTGTGTGTGTTTCTCTATTTTTAGGGTGTGCGAAGGATCCGAAAAATACTTTTCTCCCTTCCGTTGATGCACGGTTGTATTCACACACCTCTAAGGTAGGTGAATTTGCGTATTTTATTTTCGGAGAACTCCGCTAATGTTATCACTATTTCTTTTAGTTTTAAAACTTGTTTCGCAAATTTGTTATGCACTTAATTAGTTTTCTATAGAGTTCATAAATTTTTAGAATTGGTTAAGAATATATATTTTGTCGGATCCTTGATTATGTCAACATGCGTCTATGATGATATGCTTGTTAAAGTGCCAAATCATATTTTGATAATTTTTAAAATGTAATTCCCATCCCTATGGTATTCTCATATATCTTTTTATGATGCTTTGGCATTGATGAATTGTATTAAAATTAGTCATTAGCATGATTCATTAATTATGTTTCTTTTTTTACACACTTGGGGTGTCGATAAAATGTTATATGAGCTTTTGAAAATAAATTGATGTGATTTTGAGGTTGTTTCCCTTAGTTTTGTTTTATGAAAATGGTGAAAATATGATTTGGGTTTTAATTGTGAACTTTTTGAATTTTTTAGGTTTGGTTTTTAAATTGTATATTGATCTCTTTTTTTGGATTTAATTTTATTTTAGGGATTTGTGGTGTTTTGAGTCTCGAGGATTTATTGTAGGGAGTTGCGGTCGATTTGAAAGGTGTTCACGCATTTTTTCCAAGTAGGGATATGTATAGATATATTTTATATTCTGTGTGTGTGTTCCCTCCTGGAACGGGGAACACGTGCATCAGTTTAATGATATATATATTTATATATATACATGGAAGTGTGTGCATGCGATCAAGCTACTACTTGAGTTAGAATGCTTTGGCTTGGTCCTCCTATGGAGGTAGGCATTTCTATCACTTCTCTATTTTCAATGTTTTCTATAGACACTTGCATTGTTTCATTTAATATATAAATTTTATTCACACCCTTATAAACCTGATAGTTTATTCATTTCAATGTTTCTTTGATGGTAAAATTTTTAAAAAAAGATTTTAAATAATTCCTTGGTTATGTGTAGGTGTTTCCAGGCCTTTGCTCCCAATTTTAATCCATTTAATTCTTGTGTTTTCTTAATTAAATCTTAGATTATGTTTTTCACCTCTATTATGTTTATAGTTAACTTATGGTAGTGTTTTTATATTGAAATATTTGATTAAAAATGTATTTTTGGATTCTCCACTACTTACACACATGTTTGTGCCTTGCCAACTTGGTTGGAACTAAATGACTTTATCTGTAATGGTATTGATCGATGACTTGAGTGGTGTTTTCTTATAGAAACATTTTCTTGGAACTTGATTGTCCTGTGTTCGTTAGTTTTACGGAACTTTTTATTTTTGTAGAAATGATTTCACATGTCTTTTTGAATTGGTAGTTTTCATGAATCCTTGGTTTTATAAGCGGTTCTTGGTTTCTAAATGTTGTTGGTCTCTTTGCGCAGTTCATTAAATTGGTTTGAAAGGAAACAACTAAGTATATGACCATTTTTATTTTGGTGTATATATTGTTTTGAGTGTGTAGTGTAAGGTAACACTTGGTTTGTTTTTACGAAATTGAATATAGTATAACTAAAGAATTTTATTACAATTCTTTGAAACATGGAACCTAAAGGAATTTTTGGATTTTTTAAATAAAAAATTGGTGTTTTGAGTTTTTTTAGAAGTGCTTGTGAAATGTTTTCATATAGGCATTTGATTATGTAAAACTATAGGCCCGATCTACAACTCCATGTGTTTAATTAAGTGGTTTTGATAACTGAATGATATGAAAGAACAATTGGAACTTTGTATGTTTGAAATGTATGCATATATATATGTATATAGGGTGCTCTTATCTAGGGTAACCCTATATGGGTGAACGCATAGAAAGCATCCATGTTTTGGGTAAGCAAGTGTGGTGAGATGAGTCCCACAAGTGAGGGCCTTCCTACTTACACAATTTTATTATAACCACGAACGGTTCCTGGTCAACTTTTAGATGATCGAGTGACAGTTGCTAACCAACCCTGATTAAATGGGTTGGTACCCCCTGGATTGTTGTTAGGTCTGGCAGGCTTTTCCACTGGATTGGTTAGTTATGGAGGCTAGTTGTTTATAAACTTAGGAGCTTCACTATACGCCGACTGGTGGTTCCAAAACTGAGTACGTCGGGGGTCTTTTAGGGATGTTTTGGATCACCCATGGTTTCTGGATTATTTATATTGTTTGTTTACTTTCTTTTGCACTAGTTAATTTTTAGTTTTCATATCTTACATGTTTTACTTTAGCCAAACTTGGTATTTTTCTGTTTTTGATTTCATTTAAAAATAAGAAAATGATTTTGGAAATAGTTTGTAGCGTGAGTTGGGGTTTTTAAATGAGAAAAATATGTTGCATGTTTTAAAATGTGAAAACCCTCATTTTATATTTGTATTTCAAATTTGTGTTAATAGACTGTTTCGGAAAAGAGAACTTTTGGATTTAGTGGTTTATTTTTGGAATCCATACAGAGTATCTCAGTGCTCAGGCCTATTATATCTTTCCAGTTGTAGGTTCAGTTTCTTGTTCAGGTTCCTGGTTCAGCTGATCAATTTTGGAGTAGACTTCATTGTGAGTTTGGTGGTGAACTGAAGGGTCACAAGGAGGTATGTACATTTATTTTCATTCCGCTGCTAATATTATTTTCCTATCGTCAGTCTTCATTTATTTGGTTATCTTTTTTTATTGGATAAATCATTCCCAACTATTATATTTTGATGCTCAGAACTAGTTTCCAGACCATGGGGATTGGGAATGCCCCTTGGGACTTGCTGCTGACCAGCTCGGGTGAACGGTTCAGGGTCGACCCGGGTTGGTTCGTGAAAAAATTGTAACAAAGAAGGCCCTTGTTATTTGGGGAGTCCTGTAAAACGATATTAGTATTGTCAGGGATCAATATGTAGGTTGCATGTCGGTGCCTAATCCCCACTACTCACAACGATACCTGAGTTTCTAGGGGTAGTTTGGGATTTGAGCCATTGGTCTTTGGGTGTTTTGGATTGAGAAATGAAAATGGGGGTGAATCGGTTCACATTGAAGCCTCACATGGGGTGGTGACCCATGTGGAGTCCAAGTTCCAAGTTTAAGGTCTTCTTAGTGTTATATATTAACTAGGGTACGGCTCACCTCCATGTTGTCGGGTTAAGCACAGACACTAGTTCCTTATTCTGATGGTTTATAATTGGTTGTGTTTCATTTTTAACTCAGTTGATGTGAGCGTGTGTTAAAAATAATATTGATTTTGAAATGAGATAAAGGGATTCCTTCCAAATTGTTTTTGAAATTAGTAATGTGGGTTTTTACAGAGAAAATGAATTTGTTTGAAAAAATTTGGTATGTGTTTGGATTTAGTAAGGAAAAGAAGTGTTTGAACCTTGACACTCTTTATAGAGGGTCACAAGTGCATGGGTATGTGTGGAGAGTGAATGGGGGCACTTGTTCACAGATGATGTGAGAGAGATTGAATTAACACACATGTGACGGATCATAAGGTTCCATAGGCGAGTTTTAAAATTTTATAGAACTAACGATTTTGGAAAAGTGTTTTTTTTTCTTGTGTTTTTATATGTTTGGCTTATGGGCCTGTTTCCCTTGGCTTGTGTTGTTTCTTTGATTGAGTTTTGGTTTGATGCCAGCTTGGATGTAGTTTTTCATGTTGTTATGAGTATGCTTCCCAGAAAGCCTCCAAAATTTGTTAATGAGTTATGCTCAGTTCCCATTTTCTTTTGCTGGTTGCCTGTTTATCGAGGTAATCGAAGATTGTAAGAGGAATTTGTATATTTCAGAGAGATAGTGTGTCTTTGGGTTGTTGGTAACTCCCATCAACCTGCTTCTCCAGCATGTACGAGAATACTTCACCCTGGATCCCTAACCTATGACCGACTTCCCCTACTTCGGTCGCACGATCATCAACTGGCGCGAATTCCCCCCTCTCCTCTCTAATGACCTTCTCTCCGATCACGCCTCCCTATCCAGTATCCTTCATCTTGATTTATATTTAATTTTATTAGGGGTTTTCTTTTAGTTGGCCAAACCCTAATTGAGGGGTTTTTATTTGTGCGTGTTTCTCAATTTTTTGGGTGTGCGTATGGTCTGCGAAATTATTTTCTCCCTTCTATTGATGCGCAGTATTATTCGCACACCTACGAGGTATGTGAATTTATGTATTTTATTTCTATAGAACTCTGATAATGTTTTAACTCTTTCTTTTCGTTTTAAAATTTATTTCACAGCTTTGTTTAGCACTTAATATGATTGCTATAGAGTTCTTAATTTTCTTTAATTGGTTAAGAATATGTTTTGATTCGGTTCCTGGTTTTTTTCAACATGCGTCTATGATTATATTCTTGTTAATGTACCAAATATTATATTTATAATTTTTAAAATGTTATTTTCATCCCAATGGTATTCTCTTCAATACTCTTGTGATGCTTTGGCATTGATGAATTGTTTAAAAAATTTTCATTAGCGAGATTCATTAATTATTATTATGTGTTTTTGAACTTGGGGTGTTGATAAAATGTGCTATGAAATTTTAAAATAAATTTATGTGATTTTGAGGGTGTTTCCCTTAGTTTTGTTTTATAAAAATGGTGAAAATGTGATTTGGGTTTTAATTGTAAACGTTGTGAGTTTATAGGGTTGATTTTTAAATTGTATCTTGATTTCATTGTTTGGCTTATTTTTTATTTTAGGGATGTGTGGTGTTTTGAGTCCCATGTATTTTTCGTAGGGAGTTGCAGTTGATTTCAAAGGTGCACATGAATGTTTCCTAGTTATGGATATGTAAAGATATATTTAACTTCTATGTGTGTGTTCCCTCATGGCATGAGGAACACATGCATCAGTTTCAGGACATATTTATGGAAGTGTGTGCGTACGTGCGAGCGAGATGCTACTTGAGTTAGAAAGCTTTGGCTTGGTCCTGCTCTTGAGGTAGGCATTTCCACCGCTTCTCTCTTTCCAAAGTTTTCCATTGGCACTTTCATGGTTTCATTTAATTTAAAAATGTTATTCTCACCCTTATCATCCTAATAGTTTATTCATTACAACAATTCCTTGATGGTTAAAAGCGTTAAAAATAGCTTTAAAATAGTTCCTTGGTTATTTTTAGGTGTTACCATGCCTTCACTCCCAATTTTAATCGATATAATGCTTGAATTTTCTTATTTAAATATTAATTATGTTTCAAACCTCTATTATGTTTATAGTTAACTTATGGTAGTGTTTTCTTGTTGAAATATTTGATTAAAAATGGATTTTTGGATGCTCTTCTATTTACGCGCATGTTTATGCCTTGCCAACTTGGTTGGAACTAAATGCCTTTATCTGCAATGGTATTGTTTGATGAATTGAGTGTTTTTTTCTTATAGAATCATCTTTTGGAACTTTTTTGTCCTGCAATGGTTAGTTTTATGGATCTCAGTGTTTTTGTAGAAATGATTTCACGTGTCTCTTTGAATTTTTAGTTTTCTCGAATCCTTGGTTATATAAGAAGTTCTTGTTTTCTAAATGTTGTGTGTATCTTTGTGTGGTTCTTTAATGTGGTTTGAAAAGAAATCCATGAGTTTATTCCCATTTGGATTTTTCTGTATATATTTTGTTGAGTGTGTGGTGTGAGGCAACACTTCGTTTGGTTTTAATAAATTGAATATAGTATCACTAAATACTTTTATTGCAATGCTTTGAAACATGGAACCTAAGGGCCCGTTTGGATTTTTAAATAAAAAATTTGTGTTTATAGTTTTTTTAGAAGAGCTTATGAAATGTTTTCATAAATGAATTTGATTATGTAAAACTAGAGGCCAGATTTACAACTCCATGTTTTTTATAAAGTGGTTTTGATAACTGAATGATGTGACGGCCCGGTTGGCACTTTGTATATTTGACATTTATGAATATATATATGTATATGGGGCGCTCCTATATAGGGTAACCCTTTTATGGTTGAACACATAGGAAGTGTCCGTGTTTCGGGTAGGCACGTGAGGTAAGATGAGTCACGCGTGGGAGGGCCTTCCTACTTACACATTATTATTATAACCACCATGGGTTCTTGGGTGTCTTTCAGATGATCGAGTGATGGTTTCTGACCAACACCGATTAGATGGGTTGGTACCCCCTGTATTTATTGTTAGTCTATGAGAGCTCTGCCATTGTATTGGTCATTTAGGGATTCCAGTTGGTTATAGACTTAAAAGCTTCACCCTACGCCGGTAGGTGGTTCCAAAACCGAGTACGCCCAGTGGTCTACTAGGGTTGTTTAGGATCACCCATGGTTACTGGATTATTTATATTGTTTGTTTACTTTTCTTTGCACTTGTTTATTTTCAGTTTTCACTTCTTACATGTTTTACTCTAACCCTTCTTGGTGTATTTCTATTTTGTATTTCATTTATAATATGAAAAATGATTTTCCAAATGGTTTGTAGTGTGTGTTGGGTTTTCTAAATTAGAACAATATGTTGCTGGTTTTAAATTTTGAAAACCCTACTTTTATATCTGTATTTCAAACTTGTGTTAACGGACTGTTTCAGAAAAGAGAACTTTTGGATTCAATGGTTTATTTCTGGCATCCTTACTGATCATCTTGGTGCTCACACAGATTATATATTTTCGGTTTCAGGTTCGTTTTCTTGTTCAGGTTCGTGGTTCAGCTCCTCAATGTTTGGTGATCTTTTGTTCATGGGGAAAATCTTTCCCAACGATTAGATTTTGATGCCCGACACTAGTTTCCAGCCCGTGAGGATCAGGAACGCCCCTCAGGACTTTCCGCGGACCGGCTAGGGGGACCGGTTTAGGGTCGACCCAGGTTGGTTCATGAAAAAAAAAATTATTTAATTACACACAACACAAATATTATATTTTTTACTTAAAATATTGAGTTACTTCAATATCCTTCATTGCACGCAAGACCGAGTTTTACCGAACAACAACATATTATTAAAAACTATTATTTAATATATCACCTACCTATTGAAATAGAGGGTATGAATATGATTAACTAAAATATGAAAGTATATATACTACACACATTTATTATTAAACTATTTTTTATAAATAAAATAAAAATCATTTAAAATAATAATAAATGATTAATGAAAAAATGTTTTCTTTTAAGAACAGTTTAGTCACAATTTTCACAAATAATTTAAAATTAATTTTTTCCAACTATAGAAAATTTATATAAAAAATGAATTATTTTTTAAAATAATAATATCAAAATTAGGTTAGGGTTAATTTTTTATTCTTTAAAAATATTTTAGTTTTTACAAATAGTTAAAATAATGAATTTTAATTGCAAATTTCTATTTCATTCTATTTATTTATAATGATTAGTTATGATCCAAGTTTATTTCAAATTTATATAAATTATAAATCCAATAATCCAATTTAGTTTATTAGAACCAATTTCATATATAATTCTTATATAAAAATATTGAACAATTTCAAACTTTTTCTCTTTAAAACAATACTTTATCATCATGTATGAAGGAATGATTTTAAATTAATTTTTTTTTCACCAATGTGAGAATAATTTTGGAAAAATTGGTTCTAAATTTTAAATAAATTTAACTTAAATTTTCTAATATAGTAAAATTAAATTTTTATCAAAATTAAATGTGAATGCTTAAAAAATTAATTATCACAATTAAGGTAAAAGTTGGATCACTAAGGGTTAAACTAAAAAGAAAAGGGTTACAATAACTTATAAACTTTTTGAACGTTTTTGGCCATATATAGACCATTAAATCTTTTAGGGTATATTTTATTTCATTTGGAACCCTTCTGAATTAATAAAAACTTGGGATAACTCAATTCTTTTCAAAAATATCAACTTTTCCCTGTCACCTACTTATAAAAGGCCACACCCTCTCTTGTCTTATTCATAAATTAAAAAAAATCATACATCCATATACCTACCCAAATAACATCATAAATCCATCCCCTTATCCTATAAGACTTATTTAGTATAACAGATGTTTATTAAAGAAAAAAGAAAGTAATACAAGATAAAATACAAACATGTAACACCCAACAACCATAATGGATAGTTATTGTGTTGGAGATCAAAAACCAAAGAAATAAGAAACACCCATTGAAATATGTTGAGATATAGATGTCAACAGAAGGATAATCCTTTATTTCCAAATCAGAAGGAACACTCTAGGAACTTTAATCCAAAAGCAACAATAATGAAGTCCACTCCAGGCTAAGGGAAAGACTCTCCATGAACTGGAAACAGAACGAGGAGGGTTGCTCATTTAAAATCCCGAAATGGTCTACCTCGCGATGCAATGTGATTAATTATTTATTTAAATAAAATATATTAACGAAGGGTTTAATAATAATATATTATATATATATAATAAAAATTATTATAAAATGAAAATATATCATTAAACTTCCTTTCATTCAATCCAACTTGAAAATGGAAATGATGTTCATGCGTTTAGGCAACATAACGTCCCAATGAACTATGTATTAGATTTTCTATAATTAAATTTTATAGATTAAAAAAACTACATATATACTGAATATTTATGATAATTATATCATGGTGATCGTTATGGAGATAATGGAACCATAATTAAAAAAAATAGGTCTTAATATATAACAAATAAAATCATATATGAAAAACAAATAAGATATTACCCAAAATGTAAAATTAAATTAGAATTGTTAATAAAAAATTAATAAAAGGTAATAAGAGAATCATTTATGTTATGAAATATATAAACATTTTTCATTAATAGATATATAATAAACTTATAATAATTATAAAGGAGGCTTTAATGAGTTCAAAGGACGTTAATACATAAGGTAATGTATTTCTGTCTCACGTTAATTTTTATATGAGACACATACAATGTTCCTAAAATGTTTCTGATTATGGTGTATGTATTGCCAATGAATGTATTTTTTGATTATTATATATAAAATTATTTATATATAAATATAAATTTCAAGATCTATATTTAATGGGGGTTTACTATTAAAAAGTAAAAAAATCAGTAACAGATTACTGTTTCAATCTACCTTCTTTTAGACATTTGTTATATTATACACCAATATCCTTTCACAATGTGTGATTACATTACCTTTACAAGTTATATGATGAATTTATTTATCACCCTTATTTTTTAATGTTTCATTTTATTTTATCCATTCATGGGTATTTTTATTCTTGGTTATCATTTTATTAAGGGTTTTATGTCACAATCTTACCGTTTATCAGGATTATTTTATGACTAAATCTCTAATGTTGATATCTCAACATCCAACTCTATAGAATAATGATTTATTTTATTCTAATACAATTATTCATTATATCCTAATGTAATATTATCATTTTTTTACTCTTTGGTATTGAAAATAACTAGGGAAATGATTTTTATGAAAATATATCAATTTTTCTATCTTCTGTAAGAAATATGTTTTCTTCCAAAACCATGTTTCAAAAAATGTTTCTTAAAAAACGTTTTATCATTCTAAATAAGATTTTTTAAAGAGATTTTTACCATTATTTTAATTTTCATAAAATGTTTTTAAAGATTTCTTCTTGTCATTTTCCAAAAAATTCCCATTTAGATTTTACAGAAAATGTTAATGGAATATTCTTTTAACATATCTGGTTGAAAATAAATTTTTTGACATTATTAAAAATAATCAATTTGAGGCTTCATTTATATTTTTTCAAGGTAATGTAAAATTATTATCAGAATTATTTTTTTAAAAAGTTTTTTTAAATAAGAAGGATGATTTTCTTCAATAATTGTTTTAAATGATTTCAAATCTCTCTTAATATGATTTGATGGATATTTTAAATAAAAATTATTTTAATTTTTTTTAATTACAAAATTTATTTTAAATGAATAGATATTTTCCTCAAGAAATGTTCCATTCAATCATTAATTATTATTTTTCAACTAATATTGAATCTTCTACTGTTACAAATGCTTTACTAGGGATATGAACCAAGGATACTATTATTTCTCTTTCTCTTAATGGTTTATTATGAAATAATTTTTACAAAACCTTTCTATACAATGGGTTATATAATGGCCTTATCCTTGTACACATATTATTACATGATTTTTAGAGAAATTTATCATCAATTACAAACCAAGGATTATATAGACTTGTTTATTTATAATATTAGGTACATAAAACTGAAAACATGGACCCAAAATAAAAAATATATTTTTTAACCGTCATAATGAAGTACTATGTTTTTTTGAGCCCTTACATATTGTCTCCCTTGTATTTAAAACCCTATTATGGTTTTTTATTTCTGAATAGTTTTTAATTGGTTTTTTTCATGGAACCAAAAACAACCAATGGTTCTATATCCATGGGGACTTGTTTCCAATTGTAGGATCTCATTAGGTGTTTTGACCAACGATTCATAAGAACTCACATTGGTTAGAGGATGGCAGGTATGGCTCATCACACCCTTTTGGGGGTATTATTTCCAACTCTTGGACACTCTTATAGATTTAAGATATGTTCGAGAATCCTTCATTTATTCCCAAGTATGATTTGGGTTATCACAAATTAGAAATAAATTATTTAGAATGCATGGAATTCAGAATCATATGTATGTATTTGAAATTATTCATTGAAGGAGATATATGTATTTATCTGAGTTTCTCCATAAATGGTATCCTCCTATATACTATATAGATATTATATTGTTGTTGTTATGATGATTATGGTTTTCTAACCACATAGTGGGGAAATCTTGTGTTTATTATCATTCAGGTAGACGAAGTTCTCTCTGGAGTTTGTTGCCATCCTGGTAGACAAACGTCACTATGGAATTTTTCTTCATCTAGTGAGACTGGAATTTTTTAATGTTTGTGATCGAACCCATAATTAGGATTCCTATGTATCCATGTGGAATGAATTAGAACACACATAGTTCTATGCTTCTTAATGGGGAACATTGTAACTTTAATGTTCGTATGATGAGGACCCAACCATACAACATAATTTCATGTTGAAAGGATTTCTTAGAGAAAGGTTCCTAGAAAATGTTTAGTGTGGGAATTATTCCAAAATAGAACAAGGAACCTAGTTGAGATATGAGTTCCCATGTTGAATTAGTACATTCTGGGGATATGTCCCAAAAAGATCATGGCTGATTTAGGAGTTGGTTTTGAACCTCAGTGAAACTTCTTATGTATCTCATTTGTATGAGAATCAAAGCTGACATAGTTCGGTAAGTCTCTCAGGAGAATATGGCCCTTTGAGAGGATATGTTGGGGATTAATCTAGAGAAGGATACCCCTATGAAGGGACCATGAGGAATGTTTTAACTCATGGTGGATTGGAGGATTAATTTGGGGCTTACTCTTAAGGATGATGTCTAAATTAAGGGAAATATAAATAGGGATTAATCATGTAGAGAAGGCCCAATGAGCTCAGCCCCTAGGTGGGAATCCAATATATCTTGGTTAACATGAATAAAATTCCGCATAGTTTGATCCTTCAGGTGGATTGTGTGGGTGTCGTTATAATAATTATCCTCTAATCACATGTGATTCATGCTCAGTGTAAGAAATAAGAGGAAACCGATGATTTGAAAAATCACACACTTTTCCTCCTTTGGTGTTAGAAGAGATCGGGGTTATGACGGAAGAGGTCAGGGCTATAATGGAATATGTTGAGGATAAAATAGTTACCTATATTCAATTTATATTTTATGAGATTCAAAGGTAAACAAGGAATGGATGTGAATGACATGGAGGTGGAGAAGAGTAAGACTGCTACCTACCATAGGAAAAGTTTGTGGTATACACTAGAAGTGATGAGTTATTGAATTTTGGTTGGGGCTTACTCATTAAGAGGATTCTAATTTGTGATTAAAATATAATAGGGGTCAAGTAATGAGTTTTTATGAGTTTCTTTAGGAGTGTATCAATTTTGGTTACTCGAGGAATCCAAGAGGACAATCTAAACTAGTTACATGAGAAAGGGACCAAGAAGAGTATGTTCAATGAAGTAATTTCAATGAATGTGGAAGAGTATCAAAAATTGTGATATGTCATAGGAGGATGTTAAGTATATATAACATGCAAGCCAAACTTTCCTCAAAACGACCATAGATGTTCAGGTTGTGAGTCTCCATTTTTTATGGGGGTCATTGAACAAAGAAAAGGGATTGGCCAGGAGGGCCAGGACAACATCCCGACACAAATACCAAGAAGGGGTTGTAGGGGTGTGTACCCCAATGTATAAACCATAGGATTCACATAGGTTATTTCCCAAGGTGGGTTGTTCAGGTGCCTCACCCATGTAGGTTTCCTAGGTGGTTCACACAGATTGGTCACATAGGTGATCCTCCAAGTTAGGTCACATAGGTGCTCCGCCAAGTTTTGTCACACAGGTGCTCTGTCAATGTGGGTCGTGTAAGTGATTTTCCTAGGTCAATCACCCAGGTATGGGTCTCCTAGTTATGGGTCACCCTTGTACTAATATGGAGACTCCTCTTTAATGAAGATTTACCTTGTGCGCTCTCCCAAGTAGTGGTGGGAAACTTTGGCGGAGGACATGCAGAGCCAGAGCCCTCTTTAGGATTCACGGTCTAGGAGTTAGGTCGTACTATAAAACTTTGAGGTGGAGTGGTCTATTTATAGACCCTCGTATACTTTCACGGATGGGCCTACACTGATGGGCTTACATATATAGGCATGCAATGAGGTCATTCATGGATGTCTTGTATCTATGGCCTTTTCAGATTACTTGTCTGGTGATGCCATCCCTTTACAAAATTTTTCCAACTTAAGAGATCCAAAACTTTTGATATGTGAGTCTGTTTGGGCTCTAATACAAATAAAATAAAATCTCTTGAAGATATGAACTAATCTAAAATAGGTAATACCCAAAATATTCTTGGTAAAAACTCTGAAATTTCATTTCAATCATTCAAAATATTTTCCTCATCGATCTTGGGAATCCTCAACCAACTCTTGGAGGGGGGGGGGGGGGTATTTCCATTTATCCCACATTGTGGAGAATTATTTTGGAATATATAAATAAAAACTTAATCATCTTTATTCATGGTGAAACAAGTGTACTCCATATTGACATTTTTTGTATAAGTGAGGATAACATCATGAATAATGTTCCAATGTTTATGAAAATGAATTCAATTGTGTAAAAAATAACCCCCTTTAGAAATATATTCTTTTAGAATGAAAAGAATAGAGTCCTAAGATAACTATAGGGAACCTTGATGCATTATGACATCATTTCATGGGTTCTGGAGCTACTTAATTTTTGTAAGGTTGATCAAAATTTTTCCTAATCCATGGGTCTTAACGGGCATATATTTCAACTGACTGAGCTTTAACAAGAAGCTGATGGGGCTTGAGAGGTTGTTCAATAGATGAAGAGTTAAGCTGAAGGCCTATTGTAAAATATAAAAGAAGAACTTCAATTTATGGATGATACTCTAGGTGATTTTTTTCTTATAAATGAAAATAATTTTTCTTCCATTCTTATGTATCGTCATCCCAACCTTTTTCTTGTCGTCATATCATCAAATATGGTTTTTCAAAGCATGACATCGTTATAATGACTAATCATAATTACAATGATAGGGATGGGGTGATCTAAATTTCTTGTCTAATCTAATAGGCCATGTGAGTGTAGTTATGAATATTGCTATGGTTATATGGAAATCCCCACAAACATTATGTATTTTTATGTCATCACTCTAATATTTTTCTAAGATAAATATAGAGGAAACAAAGAGGGTGAGACTCATATTTTTATTAGGCCACCCTTTTCAGGTTTTCAGTCTAACAAGTTTCATGACTTTTAACTTTTTATTACTCTATTTTCCCTAAACCATATTGAATAATGGTCTGGTGAGTTCATACTCGACATTTTTTCAGAGTTATCTTTACATGTTTTAAACATGTTTAGTACTATGACTCTTTTTGCAGGTGGTTTAATGCCATGTATGTTATACTAAAAGGTCAAGTGTTTTAGGTCGAATAACACTGACAATGAATTTTGAGATCATAACCCAAAAAAGGCTTGGTGACTATGAATATTCTAATATTATTTAGATGCTTCCAAGGAGGATCTTGATCCATGATTATATGATTCCCAAATCCAAAACGTGATATTTGGGAAAATTAAAGGTATATCATGAGAACAAAGTTACCACTAGTTTAAAAAATCCTTTATGAGGTCTTTTTTTATGAAAGTCCAACTGAGGAACATATTTCTTGGTCAAGTATTTTAATCATTTGGATGACATGCCTATTATGGAGGAGACTTATGCTAGGCCCCTGGGGGAGCATACATTATTGTGAGTTAAAAGAGTTCCCATGAATCTTGACATTCTATTACTCTTGGGTGATGGAAGTTTAGGGATATTTGGATTTATCAAGAATATAAGGGGTGGTTTTTTCAAAGTAAGATGATTGAAATTGATGGGAATATATGTGTTATCATATGAAACAAATGGGAAATCAGTCCTACATGAATTTTATGTGTTAAAGAAGGTACATTTTTTAGCTAACCAATGTCAGGGGGAGAATGCTCCTCTTATAATAAAGGATGATGTTATCAGGAAGTTTCATTTTCTGCAACTAAGACATTATGTTTTGAAATTTAAAGTCATTCAACAATGCCATTATGTTGTCTAGTATGAAGCTAGGTAGCAAGTAAATTGCCTTTTGTAGTTTAAAGTCATGCAGTAAGGACATTATGTGGTGCATTTTAATGTCATGTAGTAAAGACATTATGTTGTGAAATTTAAAGTCATGCTGTAAGTACATTAGGGGGCTTTAATTTTGGGTCTTTAGCATTGACCAAAAATTTTGATGATCCTCCCATTCTTGATAATTTATTTGGAAATGTTATATAATATTTAGGCGTGGAAGGAGAAAATTGTAAGATATTCTTTGGGGGTTCTTGGATCCAAAGGATGGTATGTGGAAAAGGGATTATAATGTTAGAGGATGTCTCTACCAAGAACAAAGTTACAAATGATTGATAAACCATTATGGGGATTCTTTATGCAAGTCCAATTGGGGAATGTAGTGCATAGATAATAATAACATTATATGGTTGGAAAACCCATTATGAGGGTTATTTTATGGAATAAAAAATGGGGTGCATACTGCATGGTCAGGCGAAGAAGCTCTCATGAATAATGACATTCAATCATTTTAGAGAAGAGTGCCTAAATACAGAAGAGGTATTCCTAGTCATGATTTCCAAAGAATTATGGGACTATGCTTTCTATGAAGGAATAACCCAAACATGAGAAGTAGGATGATTCTAGTTTTAGGACATATGACCAGGACCCTATGATTATGGAAACAATGGATGGTACATGGTCAAGTGGCCCAATATTATTCCTTTATGATTTTAAAATATAATGAGGGGAAATATAAACTATAGTCTTATAGAGTTTTAGTTTGAGAGAAATGAAATGGAAAAAATATGAAGAGGATAACCAACAAATTTAAATTATAGGTTCCAACATACCATCATCAAAAGATTTAAGGTAGAGATGAGGCTTCTCCGAATAACAAAGTTACTACTGGATGAATAACCCACTATAGGGGATATTTTATGCAAGTTAAACTAGAGAATGTACTACATAGTCAAATAGCGGATTCATTTTGATTATAAAACCATTATTGGGTCTATTTGTATAAGGACACATGGGGTACATACTACTTAATCGGGAAAAGGATTTCTTAGTTTTTAGACATTCTGACACCAAAAGCTGAGGAAAAGTTATTATGATATTAAAGTATTCAAGACTATGAGTATGACATGTGAAAATGGGGTTTTTTAAATGAATGAATACTTTCCATGTGTTTGGATTCCCTTCCATTTATTTGACTCATATGTAGAAGGGGGACATATCTTATTTATATGGTGTATTATTTAAGGACAAGACCCAAAACAAAATATACTGTAAAGATTTTTTATTGTATGTAGAATAGGGGAATTTTATTTTACCATGTGGATGGGTCTAGGGCTCAGGCCTAGGTTACACTACATATCACAATGGGATGAGAATCAAGGCACACATAGTTCTAGAGGTTCCATGCAGTTTTAAGTCATGTGGGGAGGATATTAGTCATGCAATTTAATGTATTATAGAAAGGATTTGGGTTATTCTAATGTGAAAAGAAATATTGTAGATGGTCTAGGGTGTGGAGACCAAGAATCACGATGCATCTTATTAGAGAAATAATAAATCCACATGTATTTCTAACAGATATGGGTTCATGCATAAATTCGGAACATGTGTTAGATCTCCCCTTGTAAATATGACTCACACATAGGAGAGTATGTAATTTTTTGTTATTTTTTGTTATGGTTGGGTGCATGATTTATGATCTGGGATTCATTACATATCACATATGGGTGGGAATCAATCCATACATAGTTCTTGAAGGAAAATTTATTTTATCATCATGTGTCTAGGACATCTATTTTTTTCCTTTTAAGTTCTTGCAGCTAGGACTAGAATACCCTCAATGTGAATAGATATTCCATACTTATGCCATAAAATCCTTTACAAAACTCCTAATACCACGTGAGATATTCTCAGTGTGAGAAACAAGGATTGATAAAAGTTTCTTCTACAACACAAAGGTATCACAAAAGAAGGATATGGGAATTTGAATTATGTGGTTGTTGAGCACGGACATAGGATCTGGGCATCGCTACATATCTCATCAGGATAATAATCAAGCCATATGTAGTTATTGATATTTCCTATAGTTTAACGTCACTGGGTAAAAAAAATTAACTAACATGAAAGGATGAGAACACTGAGGTTGAACGAAAGTGTATGGACTAAGTGTCACTATATATCTAAATGGTATTAGAATCAATCCACATGTGGTCCTTGATAAGCTCCCTGTGAAGATCTGATTAATGCATAAGAAGTAAAGGGGATTCATGATTTAATAGATTATGTAATAGTGATAGGAGGTCTAGGAGTCACAAAATATCTTGTTGGGTAAAGAATCCACAAGTTGTTCTTGAACAAAAAATCTCCTTATGAAGGTTTTTTTCATACATATAGGGGGTTAAGGGGGTTTTATGAGCATTACAGCTAGACCTAATATAAGAGATATAGGTTTTAGTACATATCTTTATTGGGTAATAATAAATCCACACATAGTTTTGATAAAGTTCCTTGTGCATGTATGATCCATACACATGGAGGGGTTTTTTCTAAATTGTTTTTGGACCCAAGATAAGAGATCTGGGCATCACTACGTATCTCATTAGAATGAGAATCAAGTTCCACATAGTTCTTGAAGATGGTTCCCCACCCCAACTGAGGTTTGATGTGAGAAAGGGAGGTTTAATATTTTTTATATTTTTTCAAGAATAATGGTTGGGCTCATGGCATCAAATTGTATGAGAATTAGTTCATATGTTTTAGAGGAGTTCCTAGTATTGATTTGGTTTATACATAAGGAAAATGGATGTTTTTCTATTATGGTTGTGGCTGGACCTGGGATTGGGGATTTGGGCATCATTATGTATCTCATTGGAATAAGAATCAAGGAACACATAGTTCTTGGTGAAAAGTGCAGTTTATCATCCTGAAGTAAGGACATGGGACACCTAACATGAAAGAAATATTGTGTCCAGGACAAGGGATGTTACCCAAGTTTCACTATGTATCTTATTGGGAAAACAATAAATCCACACATAGTTCTTGATTGTTATTCCCCATGTAGGTATGATCCATACATAAGGAGAAACGGGTCTCAAGTTCCATAAGGGAGTGGAAATGATGTGAGTGAGGTTTACACATGGAAGATACTCATCTTTTGAGGAACCAAAAAGAGTGTCTAATTGTGATATATTGGGGATTTTAAAATATAATATAACGGAGATGTTAGCCATACAATTTAATTTCATACGGTGAGTAAAAATTGTCCTATGTAGTTTAACATATTTTAGATAAGATGAAATGTCCTAAAATTTATTGTCATGCGACATGGATGATGATGTTAGGTAGTCTAATGACATAAAACATGGTTGAAAATGGTGTTATACAGTTTAGTGTCCTGAAGATAAGATGAAATGTCATGATGTTTATCATCATGCGACACATAAAATGATGTTACATAGTTTAGATCATGTAAAGAGGACACAAATTGTTCTATTCATGTTAACGTCTAGTAGCTAAGATGACATATCATGTAGTTTATCTTAATGTGACACTGATGATGATTTTACCCATTTTATCATCATGAAACCTAGATAAAAGTAGTGCTATGCAGTTTAACGTCATACTTATAAGATGATGGTTGTTACCCAATTTATTTTCATGTAACTATGATGAGAAAAAATGATGAAAAACTACCACATCCCTATAAGTTGGGGGTTCTCATGTTCACTATTTTATGCAAATGAAATTGGTGGGTTTCTATGGATGCAACCATATGATTCTGTTGGAAGGATGAATTAGTGTGGGTGGGTGTATGTTCATTCCCCCAGCTTGCCACCATATTTGGGTGGTGAACTTATTTTGATACTTATATATGATTATACAGTAAGGATGAGTAGCATGGGAAGTTTTATGTTCCTACTCGCGGTTTCTCGCCATTTTTGAGTGGTGGAATTCTTTTGATATTCCTAGATGAGTGATATGGAAGGTTGAGTGTTGTGGGATTCTTTATATTCATGCTCATAATTTCAAACAAATTTTTAGAGGGGGACTTATTTTGATCCTACCAGACGACTCTGATGGCAGGCTGATTAGCACAGGTAGCTATATATTTCTGCTCATAGTTTTCCCCTTGATTTGAGTGGTGGAATTCTTTGGATACTGTCAGATACGCCTACTGGAATAATGATTTGGGCGGGAATTTGTATGTACCTACTTGTAATTTTCCACTATATATGAGTGATAGAATAATTTAGATTCTTCCATATGATTCTATTAGTAGACCACATTAGTGTAGACATGTTTATATTCATGAATTTAATTTGCCACTATATTTGAGTGGTGTAATTATTTAGATGATTACATAAGATTCTTTTTGTATGATAATTAGGGCAGGAAACTGTATGTTCTTACTCACAGATTGTCACCAAATTTGGCTGGTGGATATCATTGGATACTGCAAGAAGAGTCTACATCCATGCTAATTAGTGTGGAAAATGTATGTTCTGGCTCACAGTTTTCCACCATATTTGAGGGTCGGACTTATTTATATGTTTCCATACAAGTTTGATGGTAGGCTTCATTAGTGTGGTAAATTTTATGTTCCTTCTCATAGTTTTATATTATATTTTAGTGGTGGACTTATTTAGATGCTGAAAGAAAAGGTTTTTGGCATAATGATTAGTGTAGGAATATGTATTCTCCTACTCACCATTCACCACTATATTTTAGTGGTGGACTTATTTTGATGTTACCACATGAGTCTACTGGCTGGCTGATTAGCATGGGTAGCTATATGTTCCTACTCATTGTTTTCCACCAAATTTGATTGTTGGACTAATTTGGATACTACTAGATGAGTCTGCTAGTCGGTTGATTAGTGCAGGTAGTTACATCTTTAGATGTTTTCAGCCGAGTGTACTGGTAGGATGATATGTGTGGGCTGCAAGTTGGATATCACGGGTTCTCTTCTAAGATGGGCTTCATATGTACTTGCCCAAGTGCTTCACCCAGATATGTGTTTCCAAGGTTCTAGGTTATAGGTATCTCTTTAGTGAAGTCAATCCATGGTGGGTCTCCCAAGTAGTGATGAACTACTTGGGTGAAGGACCTACGTAGCCAGAGCCCTCACTGGGATTCGCGGTCTGAGAGTTCTATCATCCTAAATAAATTTTAGGTGGAGGGGTATATTTATTAAACATGGTGTACCGTCGTGGATGGGCCTACTGGGATGACTTATGCGAATGGATTTCATGGATGACTTGCACGGTGTCACCATTCCATTACAAAAGTTGTTGATCTTCTGAGAGCCATAACTATTGATCTGTAAGTCCATTTGGGCTCTGCGACCAGTCAAACCAATGGTCTAGAAGAAATCTATGATTATAGATATTGTGAATACACAAAATCTCATCTGAAGAAACAAGGAATTTCAATTTTAATCCATCAACATATTTTCATCATAAATCTTGGAAATCCATAGCCAACTCCTGAACAAGGGGGGTCTTTCCACTTACCCCTTATTCTGATGTAGTCTTCTGGAACATGGAAATACAACCTACATCTTATTTTGATAGACAAATACATTCTACTCAAACATGACATTTCATGTCTATGTTAGTATTGCATCAATAATTCTGTAGAAATGTGTATGAAGTGCATTTTGCGGTGTCAACACATCTACATAGGATAATTTCGGGAATACTTGAAAAAAGGGATGAGATAAAAATCTCAATAAAGGAATAAGCATATGAATAAATAATAGCACACCAGTCATACGGAATAACACGATGACATAAAAAGTCTTGTAAAATGAATAATCATATTGAATAATAACATGAAAAATATGGGATCATGTAATAATGGAATCAATGAAATGTGGAAACAACATAAAACCTGACATAATCATGATTCAAGGATAACTTCCAAGACCATTTCACATGGAGGAGAATAAGTTAAGGCTATCTACTAAGACCATTTCACATGACATCTCAGGAGATTAGACATTACCAAATGCAATGGAGTTCTATCTGGACTCACCAATCATAACATTTCATGAATATGTGTGACACATTAAGAAACATTCATAAGTAATAAAAATAAGGGTTTCCCATAGAAATAAATGGTTATCATAATCATTCCGTAATGGATAACAATATGGAATATCATTATGGTGTCCATAAAATAATGAATTTAAATAATATTTGGACATTAAAAAGGTAAAATAGGAATAGATCATCATAAGTGAGGTAAAATTAAATAAAAAACATGTAAAAATATTGTTAGTGAAACTTTAGAAATAAGCCACATTAGGGTAGTTTAAAGGATACTTTTAAAGATTATTTAAAATGGAAAAGGAATATTTTTTATCATGGGAATTGTGAAGGGAACCTTGTAAAACATATATTTCACTAAAAAAAATGAATTGAGATAGATATATATGTTTTTAAAATACACATATTATGTATGATGAATACAAAAGAATAATTAAGAATTACATTAGGGTTAGGGGAGAGAAAGACTAACCTGAAGGAAAAAATGGGGGTTTGGAAAGAAACCCTTACCCTGTGTCTGAAAGTGTTATTCACTTGAACATAATAACATAGACAATAATATTAATTAAATTAATTAATTAATAACCTATTATACATGAATTTTTTTTATTATTTTAAGAATTTCATATATTTCCATTTTTGATGAGTTATAAGATTTAATTTCATCATTCGGGAGTGATCGTTTCCTTGGTTTTCATGATTGTTTTCCTAATATACGTGCACGGAAAATCATGTAAATTAATAATATTTTTTTGGAATTGAAATTATATATTATTAATAAACTTACAGGATATTAAATGGATCATATATATTTTTAAATAAGAGTGGATGATTCATTAGATAAAACGTTAATGATAACCGTCTATATTTTTTTGGCATTTTTTCATTCATCATGAAATCGTTTTTAATATCATGTTTGTATAATAGTTTTAGACCCTTAAATAAGATATAAAAAATATACTATAATCATTTTTAACCATTAAAAATGGTTTTAGGACAATCATTGATAGTTGTAATAGAAATTGCAAACACATTTCCCTTGAATGCGATAAATCAACACATCACCAATGATGTGTTAATTTTTAGAACAAAAGGGGATGCGAAGAGAATTTTCGATGGGTTGTTCAATTAACCCAATAAAATTAAATTATATAAGAATATTTAATTTATCAAGTCAATGGGATAAGGGTACGTGAGGAGATGATAATAAAATAATAGAAAATGAAAATATAATAAATATTGATAGAGGATTTAACCTCTTGAATTACTTCTCCTTGAGAACCTCCATGGGGAACTCGAATTCGGACCAAAGTCTCCTTGACATCAGCGATAGAATTAGGAATTGGATTTGGTGGAATGTTTACAAGCTTCAAGGATTTAGCGCTATGAGAAAAATAAGTGCTGAGGGGAGGTATTTATAGTGGTTGAGAGGGGTGTTATTTTTCTTATTTTATTCATTTTTATTATTTTGGATCAAGACTATAAATAATAATGATTATTGTGAATATATAATGTTACTAGTTCTTTTTATTTATAACCAAATATTTCTACATCATCCATATATCATCCATGACTCAATAATTCATGTATTTAGATTATTCCATAAATTACTGTATTTCACTATTCACAATAATTCAACAATTTTATAAAAAACCCAAAAATTAACCCTAACCATTTTTTAACATGTAAAATTATAAAATTTACTGCATATTATGAACATAAATTTTTAAATATGAGGAATTTAATTTTAAATTAAAATCATCATTTACTCTAAAAATATTGATTGTAAAATTATAAATGTTTTTGTGATACTTTGAAAAAATAAATAAAGTCTCATAAAATTATCTTACAATTATAAAAATATATGAATTTATGATTATATATCATGAAAATAATTATTATTTTAAATAGTTATACTGATTAAAATATTGTACGTAAACATTTATGCTTAATAAAACTACCAATATTTAGTTTACCAATTTCAAAACATTTATTTTATAATACTACACTATAAATATATCATATATTAATTTATATGATAACTAAATTTTATTTATTTTTTCTTAGGTTAGGTTTTTATTTTATTGGATTGATTACTATTCTTGATGGTCATATTCCTATTACAAAGGTCATGTTATTATCAAATTCGTTTATGTTCCATAATTTCTATAAGAACATATTTTTTCATTCAGTATTCATTTATATTGTTTGTATTGCATTCTATATATTATGTCCATGTGATTTATACTATATCACATAATTATATGAAGGGAAATTTCATTAACATAATTCAAAATCATTATGTTATTCCCCCCATATGATATTTTCTCCCTCAAAATTTATTTTTAAAAAATAAGAGGGAAAAAGGTTATGTTTATTCTACTTCATTACTTCCTTAAGTTCCTAGGTTGCCTCTTCATACATATGGTTCTAACATAGTATATTTTAAAGGTGATATGTACTGGTACGTAGAACTTTATCTCTATGATACAATATCTTCTTTGGTTTCTCTGCGTAAGATAGATCATTTTCCAACTATACCACTCTTGAATTATGTACATGTTAGGGAACCGATATATTCATCTTTAATAGGGATACATGAAATACATCACCTACTAGAGACATATTAGGTGTAAGTCCTAGTCAATATACCACAACACTGATACAATCAAGGATATTTAAGGGGTTGATGTACATAGGAAATAGATTTCATTTAATCCCAAATCTCATGATCCTCTTCCATTTAGGTATATGGAGGAATACCATGTCTCCAAACTCAATTTCCATGTCCCAATAATGATTTTCTACAAACACATTAATTGAATTTAGTTTTCCTTGATGTTTTGTTCAATGGTTTTCACCATTTCTTCAAATTCTTCAACAATTTTAGGTCCAAGAAGCTTAAGTTCACTAACTTCATCCCAGCGCACCAATGTTTTTCATCTTTACCGATAAAGGGATCCATATGGAGAAATTTTAATAATCTAGTTGAAACAATTGTAGTAAGAGAACATGACCGAAGGTAGATGTTGGTCCCAACCTACATTGAATTAAAAAGAAAAAACTATTAAAATTTCTTTACGATTCTGAATTGTCTTCTCATATTGGACATCATTTTGAGGATGACAGACCATACTAAAGTTATTCTCATTGTTTAGAGCCTATAAGATACTTTTCTAGAACGTGGAGGTAAGAATCATATTTTAACCAGATACTATCGATAGTGGTACTCCATGATGCCACACCACTTATTTGATGTAAATTTTCTTTAATGTTTATTGAGTGAGAAGCCCTCTCAAAATTTGATAAAGTGAGATATCTTTGCAAGACAATCCACAATGACAAATATAGAATTATTTTATCAAGATGTCTTTGGATTTCTGGTGACAAAATCCATGGTTATGTTTTACCACTTCTATGTTCGTATGGTTAGTGTTTAGTTCATCCCTTTAGATATTTACCTTTCAGCATTCACTTGAGGACATAATTAAAATGTTGATGTATATTCAATTATATGTTTCTTCCTATTGTCCCACCAATATTTCTCTAAGAGATCTCAATAAATCTTTGTGCTCCCTAGGTTAATAGAGAAGGTTGATCTTTTGTTCTACATTCAGAATATATTTCTTTATAAATGGATTGTATAGTAAACATAGTCATGACTCAAATCCTATGAATCCTTCCCCATCCATGTTGAACTATGAGGATTTACCATTTCTTATAGCTTCTACCTTGTTATGAATTTACTCACCATTTTGAGCATCCTTTACTTTTTCTATAGAAGATGATTGAGAAATAATTTGAGAAAGGATGGATGATATCCCTTACATAACAATTCCTATGTCCATACTTTGTAGTTCCAAGAATATTGGATCCTACTCAATTATATTAATTGAAAAAGATCTAGGATCCTATATACTTAGAGAATCCTCTACCTTATTTTCTTTATGAGGATAGTAATGGATTGAACAGTCCTAATATTTGATGAGTTCTAACCATCCTCAGTAGCGCATGTTAAGATCCTTCTATGTGAATTTATATTTGGGGATCTTCTGGTCAATATAAATTTCACACTTCTCCCCAATGAGATAATACCACCTGATTTTCAACGAGAAGATCATAGAATCCAAATCGAGATCTTGAGTGGGATATTTTTCCTCATGAATTTTCATCTATCTTGAGGCACATGATATCATATTATGAATCTTAATTAGTAAATATACTAATCCCTTCCTTGAATCATTATTTTAAACAACACATATTTCTCCACTTTTTGGTAGTTTGAGTAATGGTACAGAGATAAGCCCCTTTCTCAACACATTAAATCATTTTTCACATTCACTGGTCTAAGAAAACATTACTCCCATTCGAGTCAGCTTAGTATATGGGTTTGAAAATCATTAAGAGTAATTAAAAATAATTATTAATTCGTTATTAGACCAAGGAAACTACATATATCGATTAGATATGATTTTATTATCCACTCTTGGATTTCCTTTTTCTTAGATGTGTCTTCATATATTCTTTTTCTGGTGATAAAATTTACAAAGATTGAAAATTAAATTATCCATAACTCAAATTTACTATTATTTTATTATAGTTTCTCTATTCACATTGTATTTAAAATAGTATTCAAATTCTCCTCATGTTCTTCCCTTCTCTTAGAGTATATTAGAATATAATAATAAAATACTACCAATTTTTTTGAGGTAATCCCTAATGAATCAATTAATTAATTACATGAATATTTCCTAGAAATTAATTAGTATAAAAGGAAACCCAATGAAAACAATGTATCCCCACCTTGTTATAAAGGAAGTCTTGATAATTTCTTCCTTCTTTATTATTAATTGGTGATATCCTAACTGACGTTACTAATTATAAAAAACCTGAGCCCCACATATTTGACCAAACAAGTCATCTATCTATGGTAGGGGATACCTGTTAATTTTTTCGATCTTGTGATAATTCATGAAGAGTTGGATTTATCCATCCATATTCTTGAATAATAAGACTCACTCACCCCACTGTGAAGAACTCAGGCATATAAAACCAATGTCCAAATTGTCATGTAACTAATTCTTTAGTTATTCCATCTCAACGGTGGACATTATATAATGTGTCTTTGATATAGGTAAATATCCCAGAAATAGTTCAATTGAGAACTCAACTTCTTTGTCAGGAGGAAAACCAAGAAACTATTTAAAGAAGACATCAATGTATTCTCTCACAATAGGCATGTCTTTGATCATGATTTTCTCCTTTTTCTCAATCATTTGATCTTGATATTCAATACAAAAAGGCAATAATATCTACAATTTATAAAATGATTCAGATGAAGATTCCTCTTATAGATAAAAAATTTATAGAATTGGCGGATACATTAGGATGTAAAGAGTGATATCTATTTTTTTAAAGTTGATTTCATCTTTTAATAAATATATAAAATCCATTCCAAATATATCTTCAAACTACAACAAAAAAAATTAAGACAATACTCTTATAGAGGTTTAGTACACAATCATTAACCAACGAGTATTTATATAATTTGGATTCAATAATTGTCCCATTTTATGTTCTCATAGATAAATTAACCTCCATATTTTGAGGTGGTTCTTGAATAGTTGTATTAAACCTTTTAGATACGAAATAATGCATAGAAATCGAATCAAATAGTATTTTATTAATTCTTGAATGAATAAAAAGTGTACCTATCACCACATAATTGGTGGGGTCCACCTTAGTAGTAGTGGTAGATTATGTCCTTCAATACTATCTTGGGGGTTGTTGTTGTTGTTTGTGTCCAAAAACCCTTATCTTTGGGAAATGGTTCTCATAATTTCCATGTTATGTGTATTTTAAACAAAACATAACAGGCTGAGTTTTGATCTGAACCTTCCTTTTTTCTTCCAAATTAGTGGGATTTTTCATATCCATTTGGAAATATATTTACTAGATTCCCCATTTTTTTTATTTTAATAATCTCTTGATTCCCTTTAGATAGTTCCTCAGATGATTCTTTCCATAAATTTGACACTTGGGATGTTTGTCATTCTTCCCTTAATGAGATTTATCTATTCATCCTCCCATATTAAACTCCATTTTCATCATTTAATATTTGATCCCACGAGAACACAAAGAGTATTTGTTCTCTACTTCAAAATTTAGTGAAAAATAGACAATCACCTAATATCTATCAAATTCATGAATCAATAATTCTTTTTATATACTCGGCTTTATTGTGATAAAGAATTGATCGACCTTAATATTGGTTTTTATGAACATTTTGGAGGCGTATTGTGAAATCCTTGTGAAGTTTTCTTCATACGATCCTATAGACTCATCTTCCTTCCACTTCAGTCCATGGAACTCCCTTTCTATCTTGATATTGTTGGTTCATGGAAAAAATTTATTGAAAATTATTTTCTTGAATTTCTCCCAATCCACAGAATAAATTTCATATTTAGACATCATATTCTTGATCAGTGTAAACTATTTTTCATCTTTCCCAAAAAAAAGATAGACCTCCAGTACAACATTATCTTCTTCTAATCAATTGATGATAGATAATATCTTCTCAATGAAGTTAATACATTATTATACGAAGAGGGGATCAGAAGATCCACTAAACATGGGATGCCTTTATCGCATAATGAATTTGACCACACCATATTATTTATTAAGATAAATAGGGTGTTCCACATAATTCAATTTTTTATTCGTAACATGAGCTAGTTGGTAATGTATTATCATAATGTTTTTAGCTCACATTCCCGTCATATTTGGAATTTCATTTGGGAAATCTTTACATTTCTTATCCCATTGATTAATGGAATGAGTTCCCATATGTCTAATTATTAACTAAAAAGGAGTACAGTTTTGTGGGATTGCATACTTCGCCAATAATAATATAAATAGATAACATTGAACATAAAGGGATAAAAATATAAATTAAAACCACATCCTAAATTGTGATTCCTTATGTTTTAATCTTGGTTATCTAGGGTGATAGAATTATCCCCGGGGTTCTTAATAAATATTTCTAGTTCTAATATCTAAAATAACTAGAACATTCTCTAATACCAACTATAGCATACCTAACCTTCTACACATATTTGTACATGATTTTAAAAATAATTAACCATCATGTACAAACTAAGGATCATATATTCTAGTGTATATGAAATATTTGGTACATTAAAATGAAAAAGCAAAGAAAAATATAAAATTATTTAATATTCATAATGATATCCTAACTTTCCTTGAGACATTATATATGAATAGGATAACCTATAGAATACATGAACAAAGGGAGGATATAAAATTCCCAATAAGGGAACAATCATGTGAATAAATAATAACACATGGGTTATAAGGATAACATGGAAGAATAAAAATATACGGAACCTCAATAAACATATGGAAGTGTAAAATATAGAACACTAGATCTTTGAGTCATGGAATCATAGAATTTTTTAAACAACATACAACATGACATAATCATGAGTCAAGGATAACCTCCAACACCATTGCACATGGAGGATCATGAGTCAAGGTTAACCACCAAGACCATTTCACATGAAATCTCATGAGACTAAACATTAAAAAATTAATTGGAGAAATATCTAGGATAACCCATCAAAAATTGTTTATGTATAGTTTTACACAATAAGATTCATACATGAGGAATAAACATAACGGTTACCAATGTAATGAAATGGGTATTGTGACCATGTCATAAGGCATAACTAATGGGAATATCATAATGGTGTCCATGAAAGAATTGATTTAAATCATATATAGAAATTAATAATGAAAACATTAATAGATCATGCTAACTAATTTCAAACTTAAGTTAAAACATGTAAAAATATTGTTTAATAAAATTTAGAAATTTGACTCTTTAATACGGTTCAAGGGAAAATTTTAATGATTCTTTAAAAAAGAAAATTCATAGTTATTTATATAAATACATAATGGAATAAATATTGTTTTTCCATGAAACAGTGAGTGATTTTATAAACAAAATGGTGGCCTAAAACAAATTATTGAGTTCACTTGAAAATGGGAAAGAAATCGAGAAGTTTATTTCAATTGGGATTACTTATAGGAAGGAATTGAGAAGGAAACCTTATAAAATACGTATTTCCCTATCAAAGATAGATCAATTGAGCTAGATTCATATATATTAAACATACAAAAATAATTTAAGATGATTAAATTATAATAATTAAGAATTAAATTTGGGTAAAGAGATGGAAATTTTAACCTAAAGGAAAAATAGAGGTTCATGAAGAAACCCTAACTATATGTATGAAATTTTTCTGCACATGAAGATAATTTCCTAGATAGTGAAATTAGATCCATTAATTAATTAATTCATAACCTCGTATACATGTATTTTATTTATTATAATTTTATTATGTTCATTTATGTCGAACTTTATGAGTTATAAGATTCAATATTGTCATTTGGGAGTGCTCATTTTCTTGGTTTTCATAATTGGTTTACTTGCATACATTCATGGAAAATTAGGTAAAATGAGAATAGTTGTACAAAATTGAAATTATATTTTATTAATGATCTTAAAAAATATTAATTTTATTATATATCATTGTTTCAGTGTGTAAGGATCATTTATTAGATAAAACTTTAATGTTAACCGTTTGGATTATTTTGGGGTCTTTTATCATCACGAACTATTTCAAATATTATGTATATATATACTGGTACCAGAACATTAAATAAAATTTAATACATATATTATAATAGGGTTTAACCACTTAAAATAGATATATAATTATACTTGATAGAGTTAATGTAATAGAGTTATCATTTGAATTGGATAATTTTAGTTGAGGAGATTATAATAAATGAGAATAAAATGAAAATAGAATAAAAGAAAACCAAAAGGGATTTTACCTCTTGAATTCCTTCTCCAAGAAAATCCCATTAAGGCACTAGAGTTTGGTATTTTATCGAGACCCTAGGATCTTAGAAGTGGGAGAGAAATATAGAAATATTATTTGAGGGATTTTATAAAATATTCAAGGCATTATAGGTGTTATGAAAAGTCATAGTGGGGGCTGTATATATAGTGGAGGAGGGGTGATTTTTTATTATTTTATTAATTTCTTTATTATTTTTGGGAAATTATATAAATATTGATGATTATTGTTACTAAATAAAGTAACTAGTTCATTTGCGTTCAATCCAAAGGTGATTACATCATCCGTGAATCCATAATTCATGTATTAATTTGTAACATTAAATTAATGTATTTCACTGTTCATCAAAAATTCAACTATTTCGGAAAAAAAAATTTAAAAAATTACCACTATCAATTTTATTATTTTTAGAATTAAAAAATATACTCCATTTTATGAAAATAATATCCTAAATCTGATAAATTTAATTATTAATTAAAATCATCATTTACTTGAAAAATACTTCTTCTAAAATTATAACTGATTCTATGATACTTGGAAACTTTAATAAAGTCTCTTAAACTTATCTTATAATCATAAAATAGGAAAAAATTAATTTATGAATCTATTTTATGAGAATTGTTTTTAAAATAATTATATAAACTATAAATTTTTAAATAAACATTTTTGTTTAATAAATATACCAACACTGTGTTTATCATTTTTAAAACATTATTTACATATACCATGATATAAACATATCATTATTTAATTTTTTAATATACCTAAATTTTATTTATACTTTCATAGGTGAGGTTATTATTATTTTATTTGGATTACTATTCCTAATGGTATCATTAATATTTCAAATATCATGATACCATCCCATTGGATTATGTTCCTTAATTTATTAAAATACGTCTCATTTCATCCAATATTCATTTATAAATAGTGTATTGTGTTATCTATATGATTTTTATGTAATTTATACTATAATAAATAATTATAAGAAGTGATATTTCATTGATAGAATAATGGGACATTATAGGTTATACAATGATAGAATTTTTAAGAAACCTAATTATTTTAATTGGTTATTATTTGAATAAAATATATAATGGTTATAAAACCTATATATTTTCCATAGGTAATATTTTGATGAAATTTTTAAAAAACCCATTTCATTTTAGGTGTTATGATATAATGAACAGCTTTTGATCTTGTGGAACATGTGTGAATGATTCCATTATATGATGGGTGTGACCTATATCTTCCTTAAATGCATTGGATAATGATTTATGTATCATGTGATAATGATGAGAAAAAAGACAATGGGATCTATCCATTATGGGATATATGTGTTTCCTGGTCCACTATGGGAAATAGGTTTTCCTTGATTCACTATTGGAAACAAGTGTGTTTAGGTCCACTATGGTAAATAGGTGTGTCCTGATCTAAAATTGGAAATAAGTGATTAGTACTCATACACTATGTTGATGGACTTGGTAGTGAACCATGACATAAGAAATGGTTTTCAATAATTATGATGGTGCCATAATTTAATGAGATGTGATTATGGTTCAGGATTGATTCATGATGATTCATCACCATTATGAGACATATTTTATGAATTGATAACATGTTATTCCATGAAAAATGATTATTATCCATTATAGATTTTTTATGAACTTTGTAAGTTATATTAAAGATCACATACCCTTATTATTTTCTTAATATTTAATATAATCATAAATTTATATCACTTATGTTTACTCTTACTGAGAATCTAAGCCCCACATTTCTAATGTTTCCTTTCAACATGTTATGAAGAATGTTTTTATGTATGGTATGTTTATGAAGAGTACTAAATTGGGATGATCTTTTCAAGAAACATTGAAGATATTTCATTAGATTTGAATTTATGTTCCATGTTTCCAAATAAAAAAATATATTTTTGTCCTCAGGAAAGTATTTGTGTTCCATAATGAATATTCATCTAAAATATGCAATATCCTTGTATTATAATCTTGGGTCGATATATGATTTAGACATGCTATATTTTAAGAATCGATTTTTTTGAGGAAGATCCAACTTATTTACCCTATATTAATCAAAAAAGTAAAACATATTTGAAGATATTTGAAAAAATATTTCTAGTGGGGAGGAATAAATATAGATATTGAATAGTTTCTATCTCAGGTATTTCTATGCCAAAAAGTTAAGGATAATAGATAGATATATTACAGAACATTGCAACCATTAACCATACTAGAATTGTAATAGTAAAACATCACTATGGATTTTGATATAGATCTCCACAAAATGTCTAAATGCTACAATGATATATGGGTTTCTATCCATCATCATACAAATTCATCACACGTCATTTCTATAAAAGAAATTTTTTCTCTCGATCATCTTTCTAGGATATACATTAAAAAGGTGGTAAGGTTGTATGAACTACCATATTATATTATATTTCATTGTGATTCAAGATTTCCCTCTTTATTTTGGAGAATTAATCATCAATATTTTGATAAAATTTTGAGTTTCCGTAGTATGTATCTTTCTCAGACCCATTATCAGTCAG
Source organism: Viscum album (assembly GCA_963277665.1). Lineage (NCBI taxonomy): Eukaryota > Viridiplantae > Streptophyta > Magnoliopsida > Santalales > Viscaceae > Viscum > Viscum album. Next base: position 549,314,818 of record OY728163.1, read on the forward strand.
AGGGAAAAAATCAAACCCTAGAGGATATGATGAAATCTTGTTAGATTTATTTCAATGGTGGTTGGGATCAACACATTCCTATAGTTAAATTTTCTAAAAAATTAGATTTCACTCAATCATTCATATAGATCATTATTAAACCCATAATCGAATGAAGTCTAGAACTCCAATATGTTGTGATAAAATTGGATAAAAAATTCTTGAGACATGATCTAGCTGAGGAAATGGCAGAAAATATTAGAGACATCCAAATATACATAAAGTTACAAAACAACTAAAGTAAACTTTATACAGAAAATATTCTAAACATGATAGGTTTTGATGTTAGTGATAAGGTTTTCTATGAATTTCACCAAGGAATATGATTATGAGATTTGTGATTAAAGGAAAGTGGAGCCTAAGTATATTGTCCACTTTGATATTCTTGAATGAGTAGGGATGATAAATTGTTTCTTGGTGATCCAAATGAACCTCTATAAATTAAAAAATGTGTCCCATGTATCTTGTATAAGTAAATACCTAACCCATAACATGTAATGAATATAGAGGTCATCCCACTTGATCAGCATCTTTTTTATGAGGAACAACCTATGGAGATTCTTGTTCATATAGAGAATGTGATATGAAAAAATACCACTCACATGGATAATGTTTTTTAGTGAATCAGAAAATTTATAGAATCTATATGGAATCCTAATTAATTTATAATTTATAATAATCTATATTTCTTTTATTAGAGTGATTGATTTTGAGGGAAAAAGCATTTTAAGGGGGTAAAATGCAACTGCCTGAGATTTTAAGAAATATTTTTCTTTAATAAATTTAATTTCTTCGGTATCTAATATGAAATAAAATTATTAGTTTTAATGAACCTCAATACACTATTTATATAATTTTTTTAAACCTGACCATTATAACCTAGCCATTAAATCATTCTATACTTATGAGAATTTTCCCTTTGGAAACCATTTTTTCGTGAGATTTGTGGATTTTATTTTAAATTAAATTGTTCAGATTAAATGAATTGAAAATGATAAAATAGATTCAATATTGGGAATCTAAATAATATATATTACATAATTATAGAAAATTAATTCTTTTCTAAATATTTGTAAAAATCATGAAAACTAATTATTGTGATTGAGGATAAAATGGGGGTTCTCACATAACATACGCATTTCTGAAAATAAATTTTCAACACACATTGGGTCTCTATTTAATTATTTAGAATTCATATTTATAAAAAAATGGGTCAAAATTTCCTATTTATTCAAATTTTAATATTATTTATAATAGGTAAATTAAGTATGTAAATAAAAATAGTAAAGTTACTATTGTAAAAAATAAGATGGTAAAATTGAGTAACTTTAGAAATTATGGAAAAACATGTTTAAAAATGATGTATTTTTTAATAGAGTTGTGGATTAACTATAGAATATCTCAACTCCTTTATTTGAAATTTTTTGTAACATGGAATGAGAGTGAAACCCCAATGTTGACTAGTATTTTATTCAAAAAACACCACCCCCTTTTAATTATAAAGTGGGAACTCCTATCATAACTTAATCACAAAACATAATACAATTTTATAAAAAAACACCTAAAACAGTCCAAATGATATGATTCTACATTGAAGAGTATATTTCATTCTCAAAATACCACGCCTATGGTCCTTAATAATATATCCAAAAGGGATTATTCTAAGAAAAGAAAATTTTCGTTACTAATCTATTTATTTTCATTTCTTCTCTGACCAACTCTATTAAAGACATGTTAATTCAAATATAATAATACTAGTATATACACAATACTAAGATGTTATTATATTAATTTCATAACCTATATCTATCTCATCTTCTTTCAACTATGAAATGAAACTGTTGATCCTATGTGTAATGCCCTGAAAATATAAAGTGGGAACACTGTATTTGATATCATGTATGCCATGAAACACCAAGTGCATCATGGAATATAATATCCCTATAATTTATAATATTTACTATTTTAAATAAATTCAAAATAATTTATAGCATTCAATACACGTGGCACTAAGTTATTATACATTGCACGTAAAAACGAGTTTATTTAATGGATTTCATTACATTCAATGCTGAATTTTTTCAAATAATAATATAGTATTAAAATATTATTATTTTATATAATAATATATGGAATTTCCAATAAATTAGAGGATATGAATAGTATCAACAAACTTATTAAAATATATTTCTTACAAAAATATATTATTAAATAATTGGTTAATAATTAATTAGAAAAGAATATAAGAACTAATTGAATATAAAGGATGTGTTTTTATAGAAAACTATATTTATTCTCAAAAAGAATCATTATCCTAATTACATAAATTAATTCAAAATATGTATCATATAAATTAAATATATATTTTATATATTAAATAAAATATTTTATACATTTATCCAGTATATTCGATAGACATAGGATAAAAACAAATTTTAAATTACTCATAAAAACCTATATATTTATTAAGGCACTTTTATCGCTTTTAATAGTGAAACTATCTTAATTCCAATTTTTTTAACTTTTATAAATAATATATTTAAGAAATTATTTATATTTTAAATAGAAATTGAAATATTAGGTTAAGAAAATTTAAGTTTTATTTTACTCTGAAGTTTTAATTTTTAATGAATAATTACAAATACTTAATTTTAATTCCAAAAATACTTTTTCATATCATTAATTTATAATGTATAATTATATTTTAAATTGTTTTAATGTTTAATTAGATAAATGTTTTACTATTTAATAAATTTTAGGTCATTGCAATAAATTTCATTTTAAAATTGAATATAAAAACATAACAATCTATTGAACGTTTGTACTTTGAAACCCCGCTTTCTGTGGGACTAAATATATATAAATTTATTACACTTATGTGATTGGAATTTTAAAAAATTGATTCCAAATTTGGAATAATAATAATTTATAATTTATAATAATCTCAATGTAGTTTTTTTTAAAAATATTAGTGAAAATGAACAAAATAATCTACAACGATTAAGGTGAAATTATTCTTGATAAAGGACTAATCATTAATCTTATGGGAAAAAATGATCTAAAACCTTATCCCAAATAAATTTAATGTCTATATTTCTACCATATAATCCATTTTATATATTTAGGTCCAATATTGGATCTACTTTCTGTAAAAAAACATGGGTGGAATTTTCTTTTACAAAACATACAAAAGTATTACTCCTCCTCCCCTATAAAGAATCATTAAAGACTCCAAATTCATTCAACCTATCAAGAAAATTTCAATATAACATTATATAACCCAAATAGATCCCCAAAATCCCTACCCAAATCCTATAATCCTCCCCTTATGAATAAATCCATCCAATGAACCCCTTTGGTGAAAACCAAAAGGAGTTACCCAAAGAGGAGACAACATCATTTCTCAATCTCTTGATTTTTATTTCCTTTCTCCACCGCCTCAAATATAAAATTTAACTAAATATAAAAAAACACCATTATCCAAAATATACTTTTATTTTTTAACATATTTCTTAGATATACAGTCACACACACTTCCATCTAAAAGGTAAAGAACTTACTGTTTATTTGTAGAGAGAACTACTGCCTTGAAAAACAATGATTGTTCGTTAATATTTTACCACCTTTAATGTATGGGAATTATGATGAAAATTATGTTTATAAATGACATATATTATATTTATTAAATATTTATTATTAATTATTTATTTAATGACATATAAAGTTATACTTTTGATTTTTTTTAAATATGATAACATCATCTATTGTGGTGGGGATTACCGCCCCCTAAAATCAATGAGATTCAATCACACTATAAATGGAACGTATAAAGGATGGTTTAAATTAAAATATATAACATATATATAATATATATTATACTAGATTTATAATATAAATATATTTCATTTAATTTTTATTCTTTTAATTTGATAAATAAATGAATGTAACATTTATTCGTACGTACGACCGACCTTCTCCCTGAACAATGTATTTCATTTCGTATCTCGTAATATTATGGATTATTATAAATACATATATAGTTAATATATATTATATTTAAATCCAATTTCTCATTATTTATATTATTAATCCATGATAAAATTAATTAGAATAACAAGTAATAAGTCAAAACATACTAAAAAACTAGACAATTAACACCTGAAATATTGAAAATAACGAATGACTATTAACAAATAGGTAATAAAATATTATAATAAGGTGATATATGAGATTATAAATATTATTATGGTCATATTATAAGTTATTATCATGTTTAAACCCCTTATATAAGAAGTTAAAGTATGAAACCCCAAAATGAAATGCATGGTAAGGGATTTTCATCCCACTATTTATATATATGATATAAATGTCATATTCACCACTTAATTAATTTTGGTGGGGTATATAATAACAATTTTGATATATTATATCATTAATCATTTATCATAATAGTATTTAAAACTTATAGTTTATTTTATTCCTTCACGAGGCTTGTGATTTAAAATGTTTCAAAGTGTTGTTGGACACTATGGAATGTTTAAAGATAATTTCTCTATTGAATAATTTTAATGTTCTTTCAATGATATTTTAATTGGATGAAATTATATGACCATTATCCAATAAACCATTCATTTTACTCTACTCTGGTTATTGATGACCTTTTTCATGTATTAGTACTATTCTTCCACTCAATTGTGCTCAAAATGTTTTAGAAATTATTTTTTACAAAACATTATGGAATTTCTATATTTAGTAAAAGAACCTATTTTCATCTAAATACTTGGTTTTCTAAAATTTTAAAAAAAATTATCCATTAAAATAATATTTATTAAATAAATTTTTAACCTTTACTAATTTACAAAATTTTTCAATGGATTTTTTTATCACATTCCAAACACTGTATTTTTATATCATTTTTTCTTTGAAAAATGAATGTTATTTTTACCTTGTACGACATGTACGAATTTAACCTCTATCATTTATTTAAGGACTACATTGTATGTTTAAAAGGATAAATTTTAAATATTTTTTTTAAAATTATATTTTCAAAGAAAAATGTTTTCAAAAGGTTTTTCAAAACGAAAGTAAATTTTCCTCGTGATTGTTTTTCAAAGATCTTTATATTTTATTTCTATTCATTAATAAAAAAAACTTTTTTTACTCAACTTGGGATACATTTTATTGATACTATCTTAATTATTTTTCATGATGGTTTATGATTGAATTTTCCAAGGATATAATTGACATTCACTTTCATTATTCATTTTATTCAAATGAAATATTAAATTTTCTTATGACCATTTGACATTGAATTTCACCTAATTATCCATATCATTTTTCTGGGATATGATTATTTACTAAATCGTATACCATTTTTCACATAGTTTTTACATTAAAAGTTATTTGATTATGTGGGGAAATATATATTAATATTTATTCTTTATTCAATATAGTTATTTGATTAGACATGGTCTTTATTCGATATGAGGAATGATTGGATCATGAAAGACACATTTTGTGGATCATTTAAGGTAAGCCCTATGGGTTGGGGACCAGTAAATGAAAGCTCCTTCATGAATTTTTAGTCTCTTAATATGAATTATTTTGAAAATTAGATGGGTTTCTACACAATAACATAAACCTTCTTGTCGAAGCTCTTGACGATAATGGTTCCATGTACCAAGGAAACCTGAAATCCAATAATTAATCATTTCCCTCATTTAGTTTCAATTATTATTCATTTATCGGATTTTGTATCTATATATCTATGGATACATTTGATTTTTATATATTTGATTAAATTGATTGTGTTTTAGTTTCTTATATTTCTATATTTATTTTCCATTATCTTGATATTTGAATAATATGTTTTTCTAATTATTACTTTTCCATGTTGTTTAAGAACATCCTTCTCAATTCTTTTATTATATTTCTTGTTTTTTCAGTTATTACATAACAATATTGATTTTTATCACTGATTTTCTGTTTCTTTAGATTTAATTTACCCTTACAAGTTATTTGAGATAACCCATATTTTTTCTTCTTTCCCAAGGATTTCAAGAAGTTTAATAAGAATGATATTCAAGGATACACTAGATGGAATAATCTTATTATCCTCAAAAAAAATTGTGTTGTGATTTTTGAATTAATTTTTAAAAAAAGACTCATGTATGTATTTGGATTATCAAAACTAATAAACTAATTGGTCCATTTGGATGAAAATAACTTGTATTTTATTCCAATGTAATCAATTGGAGACACTTTCTCTGAGCTTACTCAGATCAGGTCAGTACAATTGGTATCAAATCCATGATTTTAGAAACCATTTTAACTTGATTTAAGAAAACATAGATTAGATAACATAGACTAAAGGTATAATTTGAGGATAAGTAATAAAGAACTTCCTAGTATTTTGAAAAGGTAGAGATTATTTACTTCTTCCAAGAAATACTTCCTTATATGGATACAACAATTGGATGTCGTTTTGGCACAAATGTGCCTAGGAGTATCAAATCGGACAATGTGTGTTGGGCCTAACTCGAGGTAACCTGGTATATGAAAATGGGACTTACTATGCATATGGTTAGATACTCCTTGGGGATACGCTTATGATAATTCATGTTTTATTTACAAACCAATATGAGGTATTTTGAAAATGACCTAGGTTATACCTGAGGTGTCTTAGGTTGAAAATAATGTCTTAATATTTAGATATCCTAAAAATGATTTTATATTTTTTCTGATATGTTAGTCTATGAACACACTATATTTTTTGGTTTTATGAAAATCCAACTTCAATAGGATTAACTCTAAACTAAGTAAGGATATATGTGTAAATAAGTGGATGAAGTATTTATGCATTTGGAATGTATTTAAATCCTTATTTAAAAGTCTATTTAGTGACTGAACATATTTTATAAATTTCCATCATATTTATTATAGAAATTATATAAATAAGGTTTTAGAAAAAGATAACATGTATGAAGGGTCAAAAACGATCAAGTATGGAAAGGACAGTGGTCATGAACCCATGATCAAATGATGATAAGGGTTTTACCCCAACCACTAACCTATACAGTGTCCTGGTTAATATTTAATTTTTTGAGTTAAATAATTTGATGAATAAATATTAATAATGATCTAGTACTGTATCTTTTTATGTTTAGAGATTATTTTCATAACTATATTTTCCTTAAAGAATAGTTAGAAAAAAATTTAAAGGATTTTCAAAAAAAATTCGCCCTTATTATCTATTAAATGTTTATTTTAGTGCTTCCAAGATAAATGTTAATTTTTAGATACCCATTTTTTGATGTAAGGGATACTTTTGAATTTGATCGAAGAACAATCAAATGATTGAATTGTTCTTATGAAATAAAAACCTATCATGTATATAAATTTCATTATATTATTAGGAAGTAAAGGGATTTATTAACATGTGAAAATGGATCTTGATTTTTTCTCAAATACCCTGATTTTTCATGAACTGATGGTCTTCTAAATCATACAAAATTTATGTCTTTAAGGCCACCAACATTCGATAGACCATTAAATTTTTTGTGACTGATAACCTCAACTACTCTCTATAAATACATAGTGTTTTCCTACAAGTACCTATCTCTACATTCAACTAATGTTCTCATAATTAGAGATCTAGTTATATGTTATTCCATTTGACATTCGCACTTCCCATTTTCTATTTTTAGAGGATTTCAAATGAATCCTTCTCATAATGTAGGATTTCAAACATAAGAAATATAGAAAATATATCACAAACAACATGATTAAATTGTGAGGACACAATTAGTTAACGTGGGGTTAATGTAACGCCCTAAAATCTAAAGAAATAATATTGCTTCTGTTAGTGTGTTTGCGACACAAAACCAAACACATAATGAAATATAATATCACGAGAATTTATAATATTTACTATTTTAAATAAATTCAATATAATTTATATATTTTAATAAACCAAAAACCAAGTTATCATACATCATATGGAACAATGATTTTCTTCAATGTCTTACATTACACATAAGATTGAGTTTTGCTGAATATTAATATATTCTTAAAATATTATTATTCAATATAATTAGATATAACATAGCTGTTAAAATTGTGGATATGAATATGATTAACATAATTATGAAAAATATATGGTGTTACAAAAATATTAAATCAATACATTCGTTTCTAATTAATTTAATATTAATATAAGAACCAATTGAATATAATATCAATGTTTTTATAGAAAACTATTTTTATGATCAAAAAGTGGTTTTAACTTAAAAATTAAATTAAATAAATTTAGTAAATATTATTAATGAAACATATATGTTTCATATTAAATAAAACATTTTTGACATTTATTCAATAGATTTAATAATCATAGGATAAGAGAAAACTCGATATTATAGATAAAACAACTACTTTTACGAAGGCACTTTTACCACCTTATAATGGGGAACCTATTTTAAATACATTTTTTGGAAATTTTATAAAATAAATATGTTAAAATAATATTCATATTTAAGAATATATAAAAAATAGGCTAGAGTGGATATTTTTTATTCGTTTTTGTGAAGTTTCATTTTTTAATGAATAGCTAAAAATACTCAATTTTAATTCCAAAATTTCTTTTTTGTCAAATTTATTTATAAGGTAAAATGATATTTTAAATTTGTTTCAAATTATATTTAGATCCAATATTTATTTATTAACCAAATTTATTTCATTATAATTAATTTAAATTTTAAATTTAATATAAAAACATATGATATTTTTTATCTTTTTTACTTTGAAAACCTATATTTTCATCCTATCTGTGGGATTAAATTTAAATTAATTTATACCACAAATATGATTAGAATTTAAAAAAAATGGATTTAATTTTTTGGAATATTAATCATTTATAATTTCTAACCCTTTAATCTTATTTTTTTACTTAAATGATTAATTAAAGTGATTAAAATTACTTACAATGATTAAGGTGAAATTAAGATTCACAGGGGACTAATCCTTAAACATAAGGGCCAACATGACAAATGAAATTTGTTAAAAATCCATTTTATGGAAATATTAGGACCCCATATTCATTTATTAAATTTGTTTCTATTATTTGATCCATGTTCAAGGGTAAAAATGTGGTTTGAACTCCCTTTTCTAAAATTTACAAGAGTGCTACTCTCCAGCTATAAAAGGGAATTTAGGCCTCCAAATTACTCAAACATCTCATGGTACTTTGGATATACCAATATCTAACCAAATAGATCCTAAAAATAACTAAAACTAATCAAAAAATCCTCCTCTTGGGCATAAATCCATCCAAGGAATCCGTGTAGAGATAACCAAAAAGATTTACCCAAATAAGAGGTAACATCTTTCCTCAATCTCTTTAGTTTTATTTCCTTTCTCCACACCCTCAGTTATACTTATTGCATGATTGTATTAAAGAATAATCCTAAATAAACTTATATATTTTTATGTTAATCCTTCTACCTAAACTCACACATATGTCCATCTAATGGGTAACGAACTTACCATTTTTGTGTACGGCGAACTATCAGCTCGTGAAATGATTGTTTATTTTTCATTTTCAACATTTCATAGTTAGAAATTATGGTGTACACTATGTTTATATATAATATATAAGATATTTATTATGTCTTTAAACTTATTTATTTATTTTATAACATATACCTTTATAATTTCAGTTTTTTTAAATATGATAACATTGTTTATGGAAGTGTGGAGTACCACCTCCTAAAAGCGATGTGATTCGATCACCCTATACATGGAACATATAAAGGAGGGTTTAAATAAATATATGTAAATTAGTTGAAATGTATATTCTATTTTTATTATAATATGCATATATATATTGTAATTTTTATTCGTTTAATTATAAAAAAAGAGCAACATGCATGTGTACATACAACCTACCGTCTCCATGAACAATGCATTTAATTTATTTTATCCAAATATAATGGATTGTTATATATATATATACTGAATATATATTATATTTAAATCATTATTTAAATTATTTAGATGATGAAACCATGATCTAATTAATAATAACAAGTAACAAGTCAACACATACTCGAAAAGCTTGCAATTAACACCTGAAATAATGAAAATAATGAAAGACTATTAACAAATGTGTAATAAGATATTTTAAGAAGAAAACATATGATATTATAAAGATTATTATTGTTATTTTATAATTTATTTAAATTATTAAACCTATTATATGGAATTTTAAAGGATTTTTATCTAAAAGGAAATGCATGGTTTGGGATTTTGATCTCACTTTTTACATGTCTGAGATAGATGTCATATTCCCCACATAATTATTTTATATAGTGTATTTAATTCCTATATTTATATATTATATAATTAATATGTTTATCTCACTGGTATTTAAAACCTTCATTTAATTATATCCCCACATAGGGATTATGATTTAAAATGTTTCAAAGTGGTACGAGACACTTTGGAATATTTGGAGATTATTTTCCTAAATAATAATTTTAATGTTATTTCAATTGTATTTTCATTCAAGTAAATTTTATGAAAATTTATAAATAAAACATTTAATTTTCTTCTCCTCTATCCATTCATGACCTTTTTAATGTTTTATTACCATTTTCCACTCATTGGTACTCAAAATGTATTAAAAAATATCTTTAAAGAAAACCCACCTTAATTTCTCTCTTTAGTTAGAGAACCTGTTTTATTATATGAAAACATGTTTTTATGAAATACTCAAAAATGTTTTCAACAATTCAATAATGATTTTTAAAGACATTTTTACCCCTTTCTATATTACAAACTTTTTCAAAGGAAACCTCTTATCTCTTTTCAAACAATGAATTTTTCTATCCTTTTTACTAATAAAAAGTAATGTTCTTTTCACCTTGTATAACATGTATGGATTGAAATGCAATAATTTCATTCAAACCTTTTAATGTTTAAAATGATAATTTTTAATTTGTTTTTCAAAAGTGATTTACAATGAAAAGTTTTTTCATAATATTTTTCAAAATAAAAGGATATATTCTTCATGAATTATTTTAAATGATCTTTTTATTGTATTTTTACATATCAATGACAACAATAATTTATTTTTACTTCACTAGTGATATATTATTTTGAAACCACCTTTATTATTATTTTAGATTCCTTATGATTTATTTTTCTAAGTATAGTATTGACATTCAATTTCTTTATTCCTTTTAGTCCACATGAAATATTCAATTTCTTAAGATCATTAGACACTAAATTTCCCCTAAATACCCATATCTTTTTTTTCATGGATATGACTATTTCATGAAGCATATACCATTTTTTATATAGTGTTTACTTTGAATGTTTTTTGATTATTTGGGGAAATATTGATAAATAATTCTCCTCTATTCAATATGGATATTTGATAAGGAATGTTGTTTATTCAATATGAGGAATGCTTGAGACCTGAAAGACATGGGTTGGGGACTATTTGAGGTAAGTCCTCTTGGCTGGGGGCTAGTTAATTAAAGCCCCACATTGCATTGGTATTCTCATGAGATAAATTGGTTGGAAAAATTTGATCGGTTTCTTCTTAATAAGCTAAACTATCATGTGAAAGGTCTTGACGGTAACGGTTTCATATATCTAAGAAATAAGAAATCCAATGGTTAATAATTTCCCTCATTTAGTTTCAGTTATTATTCATCCATGAGATTCTTTGTTAACATACATATGGATATATATCATTTTCATTTCATTGATTAAATGACATGTGTTTCCATTTCTTACCATCTCATTTGTATTTTTTCTTATCTAGATATTTTAATAGCATGTGTTTCTAGTTATTATCATTCCATCTTGCTTATAGACATCCTTATCAATTTATTAATTACATGGAAGGTTTGTTCAGTTATTACCTTTCTATATTTATTATTCTCACTAATTAATTATTTCATATAATGTACTTTTCCCTTTATTATAGTTTCATCTCATATTATTTTTTTTCCTTTAAATAGGATTCTAAGACGTGTACTAGGAAATATATGAATGGATACACTGGATAGAATTAATTTTTTATCATTATAAGAAGATACACCATGCTATAATTATTGTATTAATTTTTAATACAAGAATAATTTATGTATCTGGTTTACCAAGACTATTAAATTTTTATAATAATTTGAGAAGTTATTTACTATTATATTATTCCAGTGTAATTGATTTAAGACATTGGCTCTGGGCTTACAGATATCAGGTCGCTACAGTGTGTATAGTGGGACACTACCTCTCAAAAAAATGTGGATCGTTTTCACTCAATTCCACTCACGGGTAGATATAAATAGGAATTTAATTTATATATATTATATTCATTATATAATTATAATTCTATAATTAAAATATCATATATACAATATCTCTATGAGAATATGAAAATCTTGCTCGTTTGTATGTCAGACTACCACCATATGGAGCAATTTCATTCATATATGACATACACATTACAAGTAAGGTAATAAGGATTAATATAAAGAGTATATGTGTTATATATCACATATTAAGGAATATTTAATGGTTATATATCATTTACCTTCCTTTTTATCCAACTGTCGATAAAATTCAAACATTTTTCATGTGTACATACGACCTGTAGTCTCTATGAACGATGTAATTCATTTTCCAATTCAAATATTAATGGATTACACTAAATAAATATAATATTAATATATATTATATTAATATAACGTTTTTAATACTTAATATTATGGAATAAAGATCAATATAAAATGACCAAAAAAATGAAAACATATAGGAGAAACAAAGTAGTTATTAGAAAAGTATTAATTTTAACAACAAATCATTACTAAACAGGTAATAAAAATAACGAATTGAATAATAATGGTTTAAAATTTATGAATATCTTTTAGTAATATATTTATAATAAATATATATTTACTATATAGGATACTTGAATGCATACAAAGAAATTCAAGACATGACGTTAGGGGATTTCATCAAAAAATTTCTTTTTTGAGACATTTTTATGTCATGAAACACTCTTATTTTATAAGGTGAATATACACCCCATAATAAATTTTATATCATGAATTTATTTATTCTAAATATTATTAAATATCCTCTTAATTTTATTCATTCATGCAGCTTGAAATTTTCAATATAACTAATTAGTAAAAGTTTTATTTTACAATCTCATTGTTAATCAGGATTTCTTATGATTATGTTTTTGACGAACAAATATAATGATAAACCACTCAAAAAACTAGTGAATTTTATTATACTCTATTTACTTCATGAGAATAAATTATTTCCTTTCATTTAACACACTTTATGAACTCATGATTGGGAAAATAATTAACGAAATCCGACTTTGTTTCTCTCTTCGTCCAAACAAATCTTTTCTGCCATGTACATGTTATCAAAATATGATTTAATAAATGTTTTATTTACTATTGTTGAATTAATTTTTAATGATATTATTATAAATTTTAGACATATGAAAAACTGTTGAAAAATAATATTCATGTTCTTTTCCAAAAATGTCTATTTTGGATTTTAACATACATGAAAAATGAATATTTTAATTAAAGTGTTTGACCTGAATGATATTTCTCATCCTCATAGCCACTCAATGATTTAAGGATTCCTTTATTTGTTTAAAAAATTTTATTCAAATAAAAAAATAGTCATAATTATTTGTGAACCTTTAGTTTCAAAATGTTGGGACCAAGTTGGCCAAAAGATGTTTTTGGAAGCAAGTAGATAATTGTGTTGTCGTTTGTTTTTAAAGAATAAAATGAAGAAAATAAATCACATTACTTTGTGTTTACTGATGATGAAACACTCAATCATATTCTAATGATCAGACTCAAACTTCTTAAGAAATTCCATCAGATTGAGAATATGTTTTCTGAATGAAGTGGTTTATTAGAATGACCTTGGGTTTAGAGAAAAAGGATGATTATAATGAGAAGTTGTATAATAGTCTCATTGGATCTAATGAAAATAGTAATATTCATTACTGATCATAGAGTTATAATAAATCATAAACTTTATCGAAAATGTATGATACATGCTTCGTGAAAGAAAGGGGGAGAGCATGTGATATCAATCATATTGAGGATCATAATGGGAAGAAATATATTGCTAGGAAATTACAATTCTTCCCAATGTCATTTTTACGATTCTATTCTGATCATTAAAGTTTTCAAAGTCACAAAGAGGTCATGATTAAATAATAAGATATCAAAAGAATGAATTTAAAGATTTCTAGTCTCATTTCATCAGTGTGATATCCCCAGATGAAGAATTGTTTTAAGAGAGTAATGTTTTGTTCGGAACATGAAAATAATAAGAATCTAATTTTACTTAGACTGATAAACCGAGAGATAAAAATCATCAATGAAAAATTTGGTGTGTATTGAAATGAATCTGACAATGATCATGAGATTCAGTAATGGTTGAAATTGAAATCAAAGGATGAAATGAAAATTTGGGGATGTTGGGTCGAGTGAAACTGAGGAAAAATTGAATCTATTGAGACCGATGAGAAATAGGATGGGAAACAACTCAATAATATATTCAACCATTATTATCAACATGAGTTGTTGGTTCATTTATAGTAGATTTAATCTGATTTTGTTTGAATAAATTAGGCCAAGTAGAAAAATAAGTCCTGCCTCTTTAAAAAATGGTTTATGTGAATAAAAAATATGATATATTTTTAATGTGTTCAAGAGTCATTACACTAAAACTGACACAAATTATTAGTGTGGGAAAGATATCAATTTGTCAGATTCATTATGAAATAGATGAAAGTCATTGGATGTTGAGCTTAATTGGATGTATGATAATCGGTTTGAGGAAAAGATAAATAAAAGAGTTGGTTCAAGAAGGCAAAAAAGTTTTTTTTGGAGACATGAAATAATTAGTTTGAAGAATTTTTTATGAGGATTCTAAAGTTCTTCCAAGGAATTATATGCCTCTTTTGAAGTTTCCACTTTTTTATAGAAATGAAAAGGTTCCTAAAGTCTAACAAAGTAGAAACAATGGTTTTGGAAGTATGTTGTCAATGGTTTTCTTATATCATTTGGTGGGGATAATCTGATTTAGAATATTTTATAATATCTAGTAGTTGGTAGGGACTTGAAAAATTGGAGTATTGTTTTTAG
Source organism: Viscum album (assembly GCA_963277665.1). Lineage (NCBI taxonomy): Eukaryota > Viridiplantae > Streptophyta > Magnoliopsida > Santalales > Viscaceae > Viscum > Viscum album. Next base: position 549,330,054 of record OY728163.1, read on the forward strand.
CTAATTACGAGAATCATAACAATAAGAAGTATGTATGGTTTTTCAATTGGAGTGGAGAAATGTAATGAATAACCAGCTATTGAATATATTATACCATCATAATGGGAAAATAAAAATTGAAATTAGAACTGGACCAATGTTTTTAAAGAATTTTTGGATAAGAGATGAAGTTTTGATAAGATTTGTAAGGGTTCACGATGAAACGAGAAGAGTTTAAAAGTACCAAAATTTTCAAATATTCATTGGAAATTTAAGAGAAATTTTAGTTTCATGAAATTTGGTTGAGTGGGAATGATTTTTAGAATCTGGGTGAAACCTTATTTGTATCAAATATAAATATTATATGTACATTTTACTTTCAATAGACTGATGTATAGTTCATCGGTAAAGAGAGAAGGTGGAGAATTGAAGGTTTTTTGAGAGAAATTGTTTTCAGATTATGCTTTCCTATGAATGTATTTTGAATATAAGTGGAAGATTTCATTCAAAGTTTCTTGATCTGACTATGTGACTATAATATGATTTTTAAACAACGGCTGAAGCGATTCATAATTTCATAAGAGGTATTCTAGTAGTGTTTTATTTTCTGATCCAGAAATCAGACTGAAAAAATTAGAACGATTATTGGGATGAGCATCATTACGAAGTTCATGAAGTCCTTACCTAGTGCTGGGTTGAAAAGTGAAGAACTATTTTGAATATCATATTTATGAATATTGAAAATACAAGAAAGGAAACATGTTTTTAAGAATCTATTGAGAGTTTCATAAATTTTTACACAAATTATATTACATCATTTCATGATACATGATGAAAATTCACTATTTTATTGCACATAGTTTTAAACGAGTGTACAAATATAAACTAATCACTGTACGCACACAAAAGAATATTTTCTAGTGTATTTTTTGGTATTTGACTATTTAAAAACCATTCTATGGACATATATACTCTTATTGAGTAGTTATCCTTGTTGTTAAATGTGTTCCAATATATATGGGGATGGTTTTGTTTTTAGCATTATAAAAAATCTTTAATATAAGTTGAATTTTGTTTAAAAATAAAGGAAACATAAAAAATAAAAATATGTCACTTATTCACCCCTTCCTCCTATTAGTGATACATTGATCATACTGAGCATTCTTATTTGGTATCAGAGCTAAGGTTCAATCTGGTTAATCATTACTAATGTTTTGAAAGAGAAGTTTTGATAAAGAATATAAATTTTGTGAATAGTAAAGAGATTGTGATATTTGATAGTAAAAAATATCATATATTGAAATATATAATTCTTACTTATCTTATATCTATTTGGAATAATGTTATTGAAGGTGTAGTAGATGTATTTCCTCCTGTTGATGAAAAATTTCATATTACATCTATTGGACAAGAAGAGTCTCATGAATTATATATGATCCAAAAAAATTTACACTCACAACTTTATGAAAGTTAATTTTTAAGATTTAAAGTTGTTTCCACTAATATAATAATTTTGGATAGGATGAATAAGATTTATGAAATTATTACAGAACTAATGATTAACAAGTTAAAAATCGAGAGATTCAAGTATGGATATCTCAAAATGGGTTAGTATGAATCCGTTGGTGACTTCCATACCCAGGTGAATGAAATTGTTATCACTATGTGATGTCTTATTTAAAAGTTAGAATATTTTACTCTTGTCAAAAAGACCTAGAGAATTATTTCTAAAATGTTTGGTGCCAAAGACTATTCATTATAATTTCAGGATCACGAAACATTATCTATGGATGATTTGTATAGCACTCTTATTACTTATGAAATTAGAAGGGAGAATGTTGTGAAGGGAATAAAAATATTATCTATAAATTTTATTCAGAAATTCCATGTAAGAAAATGTTATGAAGATTCCTGAGGAAGAATAATCATGCGATTATAATTATGAAAACAATGTATATAATAATATTGAAAAAAATATCATCATTTTCTAAAATATTTAAAATAGGTATTGTAAAATATAAAGTGAAACTTCCCATGAAATGTTTTTAATGTGGATTCTTTGGTCACTTTGTGGCTAATTTCCCTCAATGAATGAAATAATAGGATAATGATGAAGATGATTGAGGGTAGAGAAGAACTTTAAAGAAACATGGTGATAAAGATAAATATTATTTTAAATGAAAAAATAATAATTTCTCCAAATCCAAAAAGAGAATATTTTTCTAAATATGATTAATAGAAAGAAATAGAAGTTGAATTAAAAAAACTCTACTGAGCATGCTGGAGAGAATAAATTAATTTCCATTGTTAATATTAAATATTTTTTGACAAGTAATTCTGAATATGATGAATAAGAAACCCAATTAGAATATCATCTCGAAGAAGATTTAAAATAATTTTTGAAAAATATTTGTAGGGTTGATATATAAATTAAGAAGTTTAAAAATGAGAATTCATTAAGATAAAATCAATAATTTTTCCCTGATGACAACATCAAACTTTTTTAAGATATTAGAGATTTGAAGAAGTCACTTCATAAAGAAAATAATCATATTGAATATCTGGATGTTAATTTAAATGAAGAAAAATAATAGATCAAACTTATTAAATTAAATATTTATAAAGATTAATGTAGGGTTAAGAGATTCAAGAATTCTATTTTTGATGTGGGTGAAATCCCTAAAAAATAAACTTAATAAGGATAAAAAAATTACCATCAATGGTTGAAAAGAAATATCAAGTTATTTATGAAAATATGAAAGAATAAAATAATATGTATGTTTCCAAAACCATAAAAGTGGAGAATTCTAGAGTTTGTAAAACTTTGTAATTCCTTCTATTTTCAATAAGGGTAAAAAGAATACCTCAAGGAAAAAAAGGATCTGGTTAAAAAAATTATGTCAATAGTGTTTTGAAAAGATGGATTATGAGAAACACGCACACAACTCTAGTCAGTGTAGAATTTTCATAGGAAATTATTCTTTATATGGATACTGTGGTTATTTAGGTGGATTTGGACATAAGGAAAATATGTGTTTCTTTAATCAGAAATGTCACCAATATTCCAAAAATTATATAAGGAAATGTTTGAGGGGGAGTGAATCCTCTCAAAGTAAGAAGTGTGAGAAGGGTGTTTTCAAGAAACCTATGAAGGTTACTGTAAAAAATGAAAAAAAAATTCCTTTGGAAAGTATTATTTAAATATGTGAATAACCTAAACAATTGGAAAAGGTTATCTTTTTTGACTAATGAAAAAATGTTAACATTTCTTGGATGATGGAAGTTAGGAAAGACAACGGGAAAGAAAAATCTATTATTTTAGAAACCACTATCCAAACTATAAAATGAGAATGACCATAAATTTTGGATACTGGGTGTTATTCTCATCTGATTAGATATTTGAGATTTTTAATGACTGTTAAATATTTCAAATAATGAATTGTGACATCTAGCAACAACGAATCTCTCGAAATCAAAGGTGTTGGATCAGCCATTATTATGGAAGAAAAGAAGAAATATAATAAGGATTTGTTTCATGATGGGATAAAACACAACTTTCTTATAATTTCCCAAATGTTTTATGAAGGAAACAAAGTTTTTTTCAGAAAATATGGTTTTTTTAGAACTATGGAAGAAGGGATATATGTGTTATAGAAACATGATCTGGTTATCTAAGAAAGACATTGTCTGTGGTATTCATGATATTTCATGAAAAAGTAACTTATGTTGATAAATATTTTATAAGAGAAAGATAACAAACATGGTTCAAGAAAAAGTTTACATTTGTTAAAAAATACTGCCATAAGTTATTAATTCTGATATCTATGGGATGATGTGAAAAAAATCAACTAACATAGATGTGTAGTTCACTAATTTCATCTAAGAATTTTCTAACATTACTTATGATATGTATATGAAACGTAAGTCAAATTCTATGAATATGTTTAAATTTTTCAAGAGGAAAGATGAGAAGGAATTTGAGTACTTAGTAAAGAATTTGAGAACTGACAGTGGTGGTGAATGAAAAAATTAAGAGTTTTATTGTTAACTTGATATGCATGCAATTACACATGATTTCAGTACACCATACACTCTTAAAAAATATTGTTTTGAAACAATCATTAAAATAAGAATTATTTTAAAAAATGAACTCTCCCATGATAATGTACATCCAAAAACACTATAAACTTAATCCACAAACCACCATTTAATCATATTAAAATTTATTTCGGATATTATAAATACTATACCGTTTAGTTTTTCACCATAAAACCCTATTTAAATCATTACTATCCCAGCATCATGAACATATTGACGGTTATCTTTCCCTTAATTAAGTGTTCTATAAAAATATCACCTTACCCCCTCAATCAGTTTCCATGCTAACCAATAGTATTCAATAAATACTTTTAAATACATGATGAAAAAACTTTATTGGAATAATCCTTTGATGATTCATTATTCCATAATTCCATTAATATACATTTGAAAAATTATTCCTAAATTCCAATACATAAATAGAAAATAATTCCATTACCTTCTAAAATAATTAACCTGGCTTCATTGTTCTATTCCATAACACTTCTTTCATCTCATCTGTCAGGTATAGTATCTTCATCATCAGCAATATAACATTAATCATGCAACCTTTCATATTCACTTTATGATCTTTCCCCTTATGTAATGGGTTTTCATAATTCCCATTAATGACACATTCAAATCATTAAATTGTTGATGATTCCTTAGGAATACCATTATCCCCGTCCATTGCATTAACTAAACCTTTTCCATTGAAATTAATTTTTTGGGTCCTTCTTGTCCATAGCTAAATCATCTTCGAGTTCCTTCATAACATTATCATTGATGGATCATCCCACAATCTTTACGTGAGAAAAATTGAACTTTATTTCCTCTTTTTTCACTATAAAAATCCATCTTTCTCTTATTATATAGGTTAGGAAAATCAAAAAGGGCTACATTATTGATCATGTTTGATATTTCTGATTAGTCTTAATTTTGACAACCTTCACCCCTGTCATTATCCCATTTGATTTCTCATTAGTAAATTTTCCATCACATTCAACATTAACCCAGTTTCTTCTAGTTCATACCATTGAATAAAACTTGAAATTGTAGTTTTAGAAACACAAATCATAGTGGTATAACTAAATAATCAAGGGGAATTGATTATAAAATTGCAATCCATAAAACCTTAGGTTTGAAAAATTTTATCATAGTTTCAAAAAATTATAGGGTTGTAACCTAGACCTACACCTATGTATTATTCTAAGGTTTTCTCATCATAATTTCCAAATGCTGACACCTTTCATTTAATACCCACTATAGAGACCCAATATTTTCTTACAATTATATAATTTATTTTTATATAAATGTTCTACACATTTCAAAAGAACATGTTTGAGTTCCATAATAATTTTGAATCTTTGGAAACATGGAACACAATATTGTAACTTGGAGAAATATCTTCAATGATTCCCATAATGATCTTCCTATTTAGTACTCATATTAGGCATATCCTATCCTATATATTTTTCATAACATTGGAAAGGAAATATAAGAAAGGATGATCTCTGATGCTCAGTATGAGTAAACATGAGGGATATAAATCTATGAACTCATGATAGCATAATATATTCACAAGGGGTTGTGAAAATGAATAAAAACCTCTGAAGTTCACACCCATTCTATTATAGATGATAAAAATTATCCATGATATAAAACATGATAATTCGAGGAAACATGAGTCATAAGGATAATAAATCATTACAAATAAATCATGAAACATAAAATCTTTTCATAATGGTGTGTCTCCATAACAATTATAGAAAACCATTTCATGTATCAAAGTTGACTACCCGGATCATCAAAATAAAATATCAGGAATCACTTGTTTCCCATAGTGCATCAGGACACACATGTTTCCCACTATGGATTAGGACACACCTATTTCCCATTGTGGATTAGGATGCACTAGTTTCACATTTTGGATCATGCTCACCAAAGTTTTTCCCATAACAGATCAAGCACATCTCTCTGTTTCCCTTAATTACCACATGAGATATAATTCCTCAACCAATCCATTAGAGGGAGATATAATCCCCACCTATCATAAAATAAAATCACAGATACATTTTCCTTAATATAATAAAACATTCATCACATCATAACCTATAAATAGATATGGGTTTCATAATAATTTTATTATAGAATAACATGTGGAATAGAAATGGGTTTCATAAACATCATTCCATAAAAACATAAACCATTCAGATAATGATTATGAATTGTAACCTTGAAGCATATATCCATTATAGAATAAGTAATACAATCATATTTAATATTATCAAGAAATTAATTTTTTTAAAAATAAAAATTTCTTGAGGAAAATATCATCCCACTTTGAAAAACATTTTTCACTGCATAATACATTTTAGAAACCATTTTTTAAAAAAACATAACAAACTAAAAAAGAAAATTTTAAAATGTTTTGAAATTATCTTTTTATGAAAATATCATTAATAAACATATAATAATAAAATTATTGATATTTTATAAAATATTGATCATGATATTTTATCAATGGAAGAATCTTCATAAACAATCCTGATAAACAATGACATTACAACAATAATCTCGTACCAAATTGGTAACCTTGAATAATAATCCCAATGTAATATAGATCCTAAAATTAAAATGTAAATCCCAATAATTCATATTATAAAAATCATAAAATACATCAATTCATAGTATATACCCCACATTGAATAAATAGGTGGTGAAAGTGGCTTGTGTCTCAATGAAAATAAATGTGAGAAGAAATCCCCTTACCTTTTGTTAGGAATTTTTTTATACATGTTAAAAAAACATTTAGAATAAATATAATTTTATTATTAATATAAAATATAGCTTTATATATATATAATACCATATATTTTTTACTTATGACTTTATATTACTCGTTTATTAACAATTCTATATTAATGTTCTCTTTTGAGTAATAACCATTTTTTAATACTAGTTTTGACTTGTTATTTTGCGTCCTATTAAATAGGTCATGATAATATAATATAAATAATGATAAAATTGATATAAATATCATATTTATTTAGTATATATGAATTTATGGTGATTCATAAAAGTTATAGGTAGAAAATAAAACTCACTGTTTATGGAGATGGTACATCGTGCATATGCATGAATGCAATTTCCCTTTTATTTTCTGGTTGATATAATTAAAATTAAATGATATATTATTATTCAAGGACACATTTTTATTTCATATATATCACATATTTTTATTAAATCCATCCTTAACACATTTTAGGTAAAGTGGGGACGAATCACATTGCTTCGTGAGGCCCTTGTCCACAGTACATAAGAATGACATTATCGTATTTCCAAAAAATAGAATCTGTGATGTTATATCTGATATGAAAATACTAGAATAATAATAATATCAAAAAAAAATACATCATATATAAACTAAAAATCCTTCATTATTTTCAACCATTAAAATTGGTAATGAAATTACGAATGACATCAGTTCGTGAGGTGGTAGTCCTCCAAACTCATGAAAGATGATTGTGTATCCCATTGGATGGATATTTGTGAGGTTATATCTGATACCATTAACAGAAAAACATATAATTTTATTTAATATACTGAATTTATTGTATAAATATTATATAAAAAATGAATAATTTTAAGGAAGAAATAAAACAAAAACATTCGGTCATGAAAATCTATTCTTATTCTAGTATCTTCTTTTTTCGTTTAACCAAAAGACTTCATTGGTTGGATATAAGACCAATTTATGGCTTAGAGGATGGAGTTAGAGATGTTTTTAGGTGATATTTATAGGTTTTATCTGGAATAAACAGGTTTTATGGTGTTAACAAATGATAAGAATAGGTGACCTTTTATAACTGAGTTGAGCATAAATTTTGGAATTTCCAAAAATATTAAATTATAATACATTAAATATCAATATAAATACCTCCAAACAAAAATGGATTAGAATATAAAATAACTTAATATTTTAATTTCATCAAAAAAAATTTGAATTTTTTATTATTTTAAAAATTATAATTTTGATCAACTCATAGTTAGACTATTTTAATTATAACAATTGTAACAAATGTTTTAATATTAAACAATTGTAATTTATTCTTTCATTTTCATAAATTTATATAAACTATAAATTTATGACATTTTAGCTCTTTTAATAATTACTTTTTTTTAATATTTTTTTGTTTTTAAAAAATTTAATAAATTATTATTTTCATCAAATACCATTAGGGTCAATTTTAAAATTATTAAATATATTTATGTTAAGAAAATAAATTAAGAAATATTACATTAAAAAATTTATTGAATACCCTTCTAATCTGTCATAATATTCTATAAAATTAGATTCTAACCTTAATTATTTCAAATTATATTAATTTTTATATTTTAAATATCATTTAATTGATTTTTTAATTAATTGAATAATTACTGAATCATCACTGTGTAATTATTAAACGTAGTTATTTATTCACTAAAAATTAGTAATAAAATAATATTAAGTTTATAAATATATTATAATTCATTTAAATATTTTAAGTGGAATATATCATCACTATAACCCTATATTAAAAATATTAAACTTATTAAAAGTAAGAGTGTGGAATTTTGTATCTCCCTTTGATTTTTAATAATATATACATAATTTTCGCAGAAAAGTTTACATTAAAAAATTAAATTTCAAACCATAGGTTTTAGGGGTCTAATTTATTCATCCAATAATATTTTTTCATGTTTTGGAGACATTTTATAGTCCATGTAACTTTATTTTTAACAAATATTAGACAATTTACCCTTTACCATGGTAATAAAAAAATTCATGTTGTTATTCATATTAGCCAAATATAAAACAGATATATTTAATATATTGTGACCTTATTATTCAAAATATAGAATATATTTTTTGAAATAAAAAACACATAATAGGATAAAACTAAATTAAAATCAATCCCACAGAAGTGGCGAGAAATTGGGTTTTTGAAGTGAAAATGTTCAAAAGTTTGAAATATTTTTATTTACAAATAAAATATTAAAATGATTAAAATAAAATAATTTTGATTAATAGATGTATAATAAATCTAATTTTACTTCAAAGAAAGTTAAAATATAATTTAACATTTTAACTTATTCAGATAAAATGTCAATTTTCAATCAAAATGAAATATTTTTCACTCTTCTTCAAGAAAAATAAAACATAACAGAAAAAAACCAACCAAAGTAAATTTTGATATTATTAATTTAAAAATAATGTTTAGTTTTTCAAATATTATTTAATAAATTATTAAATATTAGTTTTAAAGAAACTGCACCATTAAAAGATGACAAAACTGCCTTCAGAAAAATAAATATTTTTATGCGTAAAATTGGACTCCATCTTATCTTATAAAAATAAAATGTTTTCGATGAATTTCAAATAATTTTACTGAATTTATAATATATATATTTCATAATGTTGTTAATAATATTAATTCCCTCCAATTTAATGGCTAAGTTATAATTATCATAATACTAATAGTGTATTGTTGTATGGTGTGACTCAGCCTTATGTGTAACACAATTTATCAAAGAAACTTGATGTTACGTGAAATAATAGATAATCATGGTGTTATATATAACTTAATATAAACTATATATTTTAATATAAAAAATAATTTAAATAATTTTAAAAATCCATTTCATAAAAATCTCGAGGTGATGCATTCCTGACATGTTTTAGATACTACTTCACCTAAGTTAAGGTACATTCATTAACCTGATACTAAATAGATTTAGTACAGTTCAATTGAAGAGGGGATTTGTTCAAGTGTCACATGGAATAAATCTTTCCCTAAAAATATATAATCATACCCAATAGGATACAGATATAATGATCATAATATTATATGCTTTGATTACATGATCAATCATGTATTCCATGTTACATATTAGACTTCATGTTGCCTATGTATTTAGCATTATAGAAAGACATCAATATGATCTAGGTGTAAAATATTTGTTTGTTTATATAGTTATCCTAAATTATTTTCTAATAACTAAGGATATATTACTTGTGTATAGAGGACACAATAATCTAATGATCAAGGGTTATACTGATGCTATTTTTCAAATAGATCAAAATATTTTTAATTCACAGTTAGCATATGTTTTCAGTCTCAATAGAGTTTTTGTGAGATATAAGATTTCAATATAGCTCATTGTCTTTGATTCCATAGTTGATTTCGAGTATATAGAATCTTATAATGTAGCCTCATAATTCATTTGGATACAAAAAATATTCTAGGATATTTATGTGGTATATATAAATAATGACTCAATTGAATTATAATATGATAATACCATGTTTGCATATCTTTCAAAAGATCCAAGGTCACACTAATGTAAAAAATATATACTCTAGAATTTTCACCTCTTCTAGAAATTTTCTTATATTTTTGAAGTTATATTTAATATAGTTTTCAAAGAATAAAACATTACATACCCCTTGAATAAAGTAATACCTCAGCAGAAGCATGAGTATCATGTGAGAGCTAGTGAACTAAAGGTTGTTAGTAGTTGGCTCTAGTGAAAGTTGGATTTTATTAGATTTGGTTCCTTATACCCAAATTATGTGTACCTTATGATTACATATAGTAATATTTTTTAATGGTAATAAATTAAATATAACATCATGACCATTCCTCTACATCACATAGTGTGTGATAATGTTTGAAGAGTAGTTGCCTCACTAAAAGTTCATGGCAGTTTCCTATTGTGATGAGAACCATGAAGTGTCATGATATTATTCTTAAAAATATTTGTAATATTTGGACAAAATTATTTTATGTTAAAAATTTATATTTTGTATTGGGGGAAATAATCATAGTATATTAAGACCACTTCTCATGGTGTAATCCCATGCTAATTTCTAGTGTATGAGATTATGACAATGAGACCACCAGTATGAAATATAATTTGTTATGTGTCACTATATAATCCTATCTACATATATGTTTACTTTTTCATAGTATTTTATTTTTTTATTAATTTATATTATGAATTAGATAATTTCATGTATTGGTGAAAACTGTGATGTCATATGTTCGTGATGATGTAGGATACGTTGGGTGTACCATGAGTAGTATTTCACTAATGAATAATGCTAGAATGGGTTTTTCCATTCTTTTATTTAATGGATGTTTTTATATTACACCTTTGGACTAAAATTATATATCCTAAATAAATCCACGACCATGGTGTTCTATGGGAAAGTTTAATTCTAGAAAAGACAAATAAAGATACATTGACCACAAAAGTTGATGGAACAAGCATGTATCCTTCTTGATTAGAGATATCATGATAAAGGTATTATATTACATAGTAAAAATATTTATTTGTTTTTATATCACTATGAAATTAACATATATTCACTACAAAATAAACAATGTTTAGCGGCGGTTTTGTGGCGGCGGTTCACAAAACCGCCGCTAAACGTTTTCCGAAATACGTTTCGCGGCGGTTTTTAATAAACCGCCGCTAAACCTTTGTTTTTTTTAAAAAACCCCGACCCTTCCGTACCCCGACCCCTTTCCCTGCAACCCTCGCCCGCAGCCCCCCGCGACCCTTCCCTGCAACCCTCGCCTGCAGCCCCCCGCGACCCCCCGGCGATCCCGCGACCTCCTCCGGTGACCTCGCGACCTCCTCCGGCAACCCCGCGACCTCCTCCGGCAACCCCGCGACCTCCTCCGGCGACCCCGCGACCTCCTCCGGCGGTGCCTGCGACCGGCAACCCGCGACCCCCTTCTCCCGACGACCTTTCTCTCTTCGACTTCGGCCCCAAAGTGAGTTTTCTCTATGTCTACTACTTGACATACTCGTGATTATTCATGTACCATATAAAATTTCATAATGAGAAAATTATTTGTGTGGATACAATGTTGATGCATTATTTTTATGATGATACGATAGTGTTTTTAAATGAAAATGAGAACAGTCTTGGATTAATTAAAAGTTATTGGTTAGTAATTAATTTGGAATTAAATGATTAATTGGTGTAAAGTTAATTAATAGACTAGGGTAAATTATAGATTAGGGTTATGTTAGTTGGATTAAACATCACCAATGATCACTTGATAATGAATTAAGAGGTTGATCATTGATATCTTAGTTGGCCAAGATCTAAGAGTTTTACTTCATAATATACTAGATATGCGATGTATATAAGTGTGACTATCCTTGTGGTATTATTTTATATTGATGGGGGTGACTGATTGTGATTTTTATATAAAAGTTAAATGTATTTCAAGTTGTATTATAGGTTTTACAAGATATAATGACCAAGTTTATGATCCATGAATCGTACCCATAGACCCGACCATCTGGTAAAACCTATGGTGAGGGTGTTATTATCACTGAAGGTTAGTTCTATGATAGGGGTGAGGACTTATGATATGTCTAGGATGATTTGTGTTTTTTATTTTTACAGGATTTTTAAGGGATTTGGTACTTGACTTGGGTTTGATTCAATATGTATTTATTCTCAGATGTTGAAAAATAGGGATATTGATTTGGGGTTGCAAGGTAAAATCATATTCAGCCTAGTCTTCGGATGATTTGGATAATGTGGAAAAATGATTCATCCATGTGAAATAATAATTGGATAGTTATCAATAATAATCCTTATAAAGGATAGTTAATCTAGGAAAAAGTGACCTTTGATAAGATACTTATCATTCATTTGAGATAGGGATTTCATGTTAGCATAATTATTTTACTCATAAGGAAATTAGGATGATTGTAAGTTTTTAGAAGCATGGTTGGAATGCATGGAAGTCTTGATAACTAAATTATACACTAATATATGAGTGAAAAATATAAATACATTCAATATTAATGGGGTTTTGGGAAAAGGAAACCTTTTCAAGGTGATTCATAGATGGGGTGTAAGGAAAGAATTCTAGGAAATGGATACACTCGTACTAATGATTTAAGGTGGTGATTTTGTAAATAGGTGATAAGGTTGGTTTATTTGGATCTTAATTCATATGTATATCATAATATAATGGGATAATAATAAAATATCAATGTGGTAAGAGTGTTCATCTGGGGTTGAAATCAAGGGAAATTTCATCTTGACCATGTAAAGTGGTCTATAAAAATCCACTAGGGTGAGATATTGTGGGAGATCTAGAAATTATGGAGAAACATGTAAGAGGGTGGGGGTAAATTCATCTAGTGATCAGCTCACACTTCATTTTGGTGGGTACAAGTACAGATATTGATGTGATAGAATTTCAGTAGTGTGGGGAAGCCTGGTGTGAACAAGTGGTGTTATGATTAATCAGTGATTATAGAATGATTATATGATGATTTAATGGGGTATTTTTTATAGTTTTCATGGTTGGGATTTTATTCCATGACCATTCAAATGAATAGGGTGAGGTGTATTTCCCAAATAATTAATCTAAAAATAGAATAAAGTAAATAAATTGAGTCAACTTTCTATCATCGAATAGTGATTAAGATATTTAATGATGGGAAGCACCGACAGCAACATATAGGTAATTTAACTCCCTATTTTAAGTGAATAAATGAAATTTTAATCATGGAAAATGGTGATTGATTTGTGTATTTTATTGTGAGGATGGTTCCGAAATCTCCCATTGTGGATTCTCCCACTCTTAGGGTTTCCTAATCTACATTGTAGTGTCGTTCCCCTTGGTTTCGCCAATAGGAACTGACCACATTGTCATGACACGTCAAATTGATTATATCTTTAAAGTTGTTTTATGGTCTAGTTAATACCCTAGTTCATCTCTCAAGGATAATTGATAGGTTTATAGTGTGTATTTTTAATAAAAATGACTACAGTTCATCTCTCAACTATTTATTATAAACATAAAATGAAAATTAAAGGTTTAGGTAATGTTACTATACCACCGCACAAGAGGATATCGATAAGGCACTACACTACCCTGTGGAGAGCCAATCGGAACACCTTTGTTCCAATCCTCTCCACAACTCATGGCCCAAAATTCTTAGCACCAGCTCACCTAGTTACCAAAATTATAATGGTGACACAAACTCATTGTCGCTGAAGGGACACATAGATTCCAACCAGACGCATCCGGATTTCCTTCATCCTTTAGGAGAAGGATCCACGGGTCCTTGGTGACGTGTACGAGTAACATGCAAGAATGATGGACCGCATTTTTTTGGCCTTTGGACAAAAAAACGAGTAAAATCTCCAAAATACCTTCATATCATGCATTAACCAGTAAAATCTCCCAAATACCTTCATATCACGCAGTTCTGAAAAGAGTCACTATTTAAAAGAAAGTCACAAATTTAGATACATCTTGAGATGGTCAGTTTAAATACATTTTGAGGGACACTACTAAAGACATTCTCAGATATGAACACATCCCCCACTTTTAGATCGTTGTCTACTACAATGATCTTCCGAACAAGATATGCATTAGAACGCTCATGATACATAGAGAAATTCACTGGCCACCTTCGAGAATGATCTGAAGCACAAACCATGACAGCATTATGTTTTTAACTTCAGCACCTCAATTGAGAATGTGACACCTTTCAGGACTTGGTGCCATTGTATTTCGTTTCGTCCACTGAATGGGTCTATCCTTTTATTTAATTTTTTTAACTTCAGTCAAATAATCTAGAAAGATGTTGTGGCAGATCCTTCACTATTTTGTTTTGCTGAAAATCTCATTACATTGTTAAAAAAAGCAGGGCGTCTTGCATGGGCAATAAGTTCCTGTATTGAAGATGATGCACTCCCATTTATTCGAACCCACAAAACCACCCCACGGCGCGACAGTCATCGGCAGGTGCCTGGGTTCCTCCCCGCCTTCCAGTAAAATATGAGTCCATGTTCTCTCATGCGGGGAGGAACCCAGGAACCTGCCTATGACCGCCGCGCCGTGGGGTGGTTTTGTGGGTTCGAATAAATGGGAGTGCATCATCTTCAATACAGGAACGTATTGCCCATGCAAGACACCCTTCTTTTTTTTAACAATGTAATGAGATGTTCAGCAAAAGAAAATGGTGAAGGATCTTCCGCGACATCATTCTAGAATATTTGACTGAAGTTAAAAAAATTAAATAAAAGGATAGACCCATTCAGTGGACGAAACGACATACAATGGCGCCAAGTCCTGAAAGGTGTCACATTCTCAATTGAAATGCTGAAGATAAAAACATAATGCTGTCATGGTTTGTGCTTCAGATCATTCTCGAAGGTGGCCAGTGAATTGCTCTATGTATCATGAGCGTTCTAATGCATATCTTGTTTGGAAGATCATTGTAGTAGACAACGATCTAAAAGTGGGGGATGTGTGCTTATCTGAGAATGTCTTTAGTAGTGTCCCTCAAAATGTTTTTAAACTGACCATATCGAGATGTATCTAAATTTGTGACTTTCTTTTAAATATTGACTCTTTTCAGAACTGCGTGATATGAAGGTATTTTGGAGATTTTACTGGTTAATGCATGATATGAAGGTATTTTGGAGATTTTACTGGTTTTTTTGTCCAAAGGCCAAAGAAATGTGGTCCATCATTCTTGCATGTTACTCGTACACGTCACCAAGGACCCGTGGATCCTTCTCCTAAAGGATGAAGGCAATCCGGATGCGTCTGGTCAGATTTATGTAGGTCAGTTGTTGTTTCCAATTAAAGTGGTGTCCATTTTAAACAAGAGAGCGACTCTTTGGGTGGTAGCGGTCACACCGTGCCTCGGATTGAGGCGGGGTTGACTCGTACACGTCACCAAGGACCCGTGGATCCTTCTCCTAAAGGATGAAGGCAATCCGGATGCGTCTGGTCAGATTTACGTAGGTCATTTTTTGTTTCCAATTAAAGTGGTGTCCATTTTAAACAAGAGAGCGACTCTTTGGGTGGTAGCGGTCACACCGTGCCTCGGATTGAGGCGGGGTTGACTCGTACACGTCACCAAGGACCCGTGGATCCTTCTCCTAAAGGATGAAGGAAATCTGGATGCGTCTGGTCAGATTTACGTAGGTCAGTTTTTGTTTCCAATTAAAGTGGTGTCCATTTTAAACAAGAGAGCGACTCTTTGGGTGGTAGCGGTCACCCTTCGACATATCCTACAATGTCTTCAGACCCCACCCTTTCCCCTCGGCTGTCAAAAAAACCTAAAAGACAATGGCTAGCAATGATCATTCCAAAATGCATTTAAACTGAAACCTTCCAGAAAAAAATAGAGTACAATACCTGCAAGTTGTAACTTAGGTCGCTTTGCACAAGCCGATTTCCACATTGTTTGTAGCAACCGCATTTGCTCCAACACTCTAATGATCTTCATTGCTTAATGTCTTTTATACTCTTCCAGAAACCCTTCTCTAAGAAGGTCAACTATTGTGTATGCATACTCACCTTCAAATGTGACGTGTACGAGTCAACCCCGCCTCAATCTGAGGCCGGTTGTGACTGACACAACTCCAAGTGCCTCTGTTTTGTTCAAAATGGACTTATTTTTAAGTGAGAAATCAACAACTGACATACGGGAAACTGACCAAACGCCTTCGGATTGTGTTGACAATTTAGGACAACGATTCATGGGTTATATGTGACGTGTATGACTCAACCCCGCCTCAATCCGAGATGCGGTGTGACCGGTATCACTCCAAGTGTATGTATTTAGTTTAAAATGGACAATATTTTACGTACATAGGCCAAACTGATCTAACGGCTTCTGATTGCATTGATACTTTTTCACAATGATCAATGACTCATGTGTGACGTGTACGATTCAACACTGCATCAATCCGAGGCCCGGTGTGGCCGACACCACTCACAGTGTCACTGTTTTGTTAAAAATGGACTTATTTTTAAGTGAAATCAACAACTGACATACGACAAACCGACCAAACACATTGGGATTCTATTGAAACTTAAAGACAACTATACATGGGTCAAATGTGACGTGTAAGATTCAACCCCGCCTCAATCAGAGAAGCGGTGTGACCAGTATCACTCCATGTGTATGTATTTAGTTTAAAATGGACAATATTTTACGTACATACGCCAAACCGATCTAACGGCTTCTGATTGCGTTGATACTTTTTCACAAAAATCAATGACTCATGTGTGACATGTACGATTCAACACCGCATCAATCTGAGGCCCGGTGTGGCCAACACCACTCACATTGTCACTGTTTTTTTAAAAATGGACTTAATTTTAAGTGAAATCAACAACTGACATACGAGATGTTATGGTCACTGTTATGAGGATGTTGGTGACATGTACGAGTCAACTCCGCCTCAATCCGAGGCATGGTGTGACCGCTACCACTAATGTGTGACCTGTGTCCATTTTTAATGTTGGTTTTTATTATGGTAAGAGATGTTATGGTCACTATTATGAGGATGTTTGTTTTTGTGTGTAGGGGTTTGTGGTAGTATTCTTTTAGTGATGGAATATGAAATGGTAATGATGTAATAATGTTGTAAGCTATTGTACATTACAAATATGTGTGGATGTGATATTATGTGGGGCTGATGGGTGAGATGTGGCTGTGGTTTTGGAAAATTTAGGGCAGTGGTGGAGAAGATCCAACATATTTTTTTTTCGAGTTCAACATTTAGCGGCGGTTTTAACCGCCGCTAAATAACCGGAAATCGTTTAGCGGCGGTTAAAACCGCGGCTAAATGATGAACTGGGTAGAATTTAGCGGCGGTATTCACCGCCGCAGAATAGGCGCATCAAACGCCTGAATTTCGCGGCGGTTAAAACCGCCGCCAATAAGATACCCATATAACCGCCGCTAAATAAAGAGAAACCGCCACTAAATAACGGACCTACGACACATTTCTAAAACCGCCGCGGAAACGAAAAAACTGCTTCTAATAGATTGCCGACGCCAAACTTAGCGGCGGTTTTTGTAAACTGCCGCCACACAATATAGCGGCGGTTTAAACCGCCGCTAAACAGGAAAAAAACTGCCGCTAGGACCGGCATTTGTTGTGGTGATTACTTATGGTTCCTTGATATGTTTCGAGATTCAATCCTTAGACTTTTTGCTACTTCATCCAATGCCATTGATAAAGAGGCCTATAGGGTCACACACTATGTATATCCATAATCTGAGCTAAATCAAATTAGTATTTATTATTTAACATGTAGAGATAATATTTTGTTTGAATGTGGTTTAATAATTTTTCATGTTTATTTGATCACATATATTCCATCACTAGTTATTAGAGATAATATTTTGTGAGAAAAATATTTAATTAATATTTATTTTCTATTTATCAATTGTAATATTCACTACTGGAAATATAACTTTTACCAACGGTTTTGGCCAAACCATTGGTATAGATCATTAATTTGGACCTATACCAACGGTTTGGCCAAAACCGTTGGTATATGTCACTTATATGGACCTATACCAACGGTTTTGGACAAACCGTTGGTATTGGGGGGGACCTATAGGACCTATACCAATGGTTTTGGCCAAACCATTGGTATAGGTCCATAATAGAGACCCTATACCAATGGTTTGGAAAAACCGTTGGTATAGTTCCCCCCTATACCAACGGTTTGTCCAAAACTGTTGGTATAGGTCCTTCGATTTTTAATCGAATCTTCTTTCCGAGAACATTATATAAATCAAAATTTAAATTTATTATAACAATACATATATATATTTATGAAATTATGTTCACAAAAGTCTTGTTAGGTTAGTGGTTAAGTCATTCAATTATAAACTAGAGGTACTGGGATCAAATCCCACCGAATGTTTTTTTTTTTGAAATACATATACCAACGGTTTTGAGAACCGTTGGTATAGGTTGTCATATTACTTATACCAACGGTTTTCCCAAAACTGTTGGTATAGACCTATTGTCACGGCTTACTTTCCAAAGGTCCTCGAAACCGTTGGAATAGCCTATACCAACGGTTTGAGGGCATATACCAATTGTTCCAAACCGTTGTTATAGGGTATTTTTCCAGTAGTGATTTATTTATTTTTTGGAAAATAATTTAGTGGTATTTATTTATTAAATAAATAGGCATAATTCAAGGAAAGATATATGTATTATTTCAATTGATGATTGAGTTTAATGGTCTGTTAATATATAATAAAAATTAAATATTATTTGAATAAATAATATTTCATTAATTCTACAGTTTTGGGCATGCCATGAAATAATAATAATAATAATACTATATTTTTGGTTCTATATAGATTAAGGAAATTATAAAGGTGCATCTGAAATTATTTTTCTTTAATCCTAGCATTATTTAAAAAAAATTGAATTATGTGTTTCGTTTGGTTTTTTTGTTCACAACAACATCTGGAGAATTCTCACTAGTCCTTACAAAACTCCTTCACAAAGAAAGAACTCAAGAACATATAGATATATTCTTCCACCACCATTATCAAATCTAGATAGGTAAAATAGGATCCTTCTTGAATCATTTCATATATAAATAAAATATGAATGATTCAAGAATTAGGATTTACCCTACTAGAACCCAAATATTCATTAAGGGGAATTTGGAGGTTTGTGGAGCAAATGTGGATCATTAGTTGAAGAAATATACACATGATTCTTATAATGAAATTACTGTGTAATGAAAAAACATTCTCAGGTTCATCAATTAAGAAATAATTTATCTCAAGGTAATTATTTAATTCCAAAATTAAGAAAAAATCATTATGTGATAATCTTGTATTTTGATTCTGGGGTTCCCACATCATTTAATCTTTAATTCAATTCCATTGTTCATAGTGTTCATCATATATTTACATCTAGGATTAATCAAAGGTTTTGGCAAAAACTGTTTCTTAGAATACCCCATCTAGTGATTCTCCTATTCTCATTACTGTCACTATCATCATGATTTTATGCTGGTGGTTTCTCAATGAATCTAGTACTATTCATAATATAGCACTCATAGATGGATTTTGGGTAATATGTGAAAACCAAAATTAATTAAGAATTTATGGAAATATTTACAATTATAAAAATCTAAAATTTATGTTTCTCTTATTGATTAATGGTTTAGTATTTATTTTCATTGGTATATCTATATGGAAAAAGTAATTTTTCTTTCAAATAATCTAACTGGAAAATAATACATGCTCGAGCAATTAGGTTCATTATACCCTTCTTTTTTAGGCTTGAAACTCAACACAAATGGATATTTATCTAACAGAATCATGTGTGGTGGTATAATTATTTGATACATCAATAGATCAGTGTTTTTCCCTTATAGTGAATTATAAGGTGATGGTGATCCTCACAATGTTGAATTCATTGATTTTTTGAGTGATATTTTAATTTGTATATATAGGAATATTCATCTGTCTCGGGTGAGGTCTAATTCAGTATTGACAATCAAGTATTTCCAAGGCTTCTATATATCTCATTGGTCCATTGAGTATATCATTCTAGAGTGAAAAACAGTTCTTAATTAGAATATAATTATTTGACAAACCAATCATGAGGTAAGCAATGTTGTGGACTTACTTACTTACAAATGAAGTGATTCTAATCCCCTCATTATTTTTTCTTCATTAATTTTACTTCCCCTTGACTATAATTTTTCAGGAATGGAATATTATCTTGGCCTTCACCACTTTATACGAAAATGATGAATACAAATTTTTTTAATTTTAATTAAAATGTTTATTTCAATTAAGTATACAAAATTTTATCTTGAAATATAGAATCTATAAATTTAACATTGAACTTTAAATTGATTATATTTAAATAGATGTTTTAATTTTTACACTTTTCAGGTTTAGAGTGATCTTAATTGGGTTGGTTTATTGTATTTGGAATGGATTTCTTTGAGCTATTATTATAGAAGTGGATTGAAGTCTGTTTGGTTTCCTTCATTAATATTGATAATGGAAATTTTAATTGATTCAAAGATGGTAATGGTAGTGCGATGTTGGAATGTCTTTGTTTATAATTAATTAATCATGGATAAATTAAATTTGTATTAAATCATTGAGTTTGGATGTTTTTTGGTTGTCACTATTTTTGTATGGTATGTTTATCTAATGTTCTCTCAATAGACATCATTGTTTGGGTGGAGTTATGATATTTTATTAATATGATTTCCCCCCCCTCACTAGCCTCCTTGGAATGTATTAGTTAGTTATGTTTCCATCATTAATAATGTTATAGGAGTCATTGTATTGCAAATATGGCTATATTTTGTCCAATAAAGGGTTATGGGTTGGATTCGGAAGTGTGAAATTTCGGGGGATAAAAGTTGAAATAGTTTGAGGTGTTGTATGAGGGGAATGCAATTGTTTAATATTGAATTGGGATAAAATTAAAAATATGTTTCCTAATAGTAACATGTGAATATAATGAACCTGTTATATAAAATAGTTGGTAATTATTTGTGACAACTAAAAATTAAATAAGGAAAGGAAGGGTTAGTGTTTAACAAATTAATAGAATTAAATATTGGTATTTTGGTGGGATATGTTGCATTGTATTTATATTATTTTTTTGTATTTAATGTTGAATATTTATCCATGGAATTAGTGGTTTAATTACACCAATGTTAGATTTTGTTTTCTATGATGATTGAAATTTATAATGATAATGTTATGTTGTGGTCAATTATTATTGAATATAAATAGTTGTACAACACATGATATAATGGAACATGGTCAGTTATATAGATATATTTACAATGTAATACCTTGTAGTTATGGTGTATATATACTACTATTGGTCGTTTCCTGGTTAAGATGCAATATAGAGGACATTTATGTAATGAGGAGGTAATATGGTTGATGTTATTCATGATTACATAACCCAATAGTGCATAGGATGGAAAATTGATATGATTTGGATAATTATTGGACAAATTGTTTGTATATATGTGTTTAGTGAACTTTAGTAGTGGATATGATAATATGGTATGGTATGGTGTGATACAGTCATGGGTTTGTGAAGTGAAGAGGAAGTGGTTATACCTTTGGGGATTTTTATATTTTTTCATATTCTTAATATGACGGTTAGGTGTTATCTTTCCAAGCATGTTACCCGATGATGAGTTAGAGAGACTTCCAAAATGACATGTCAGATGTGGTATAAATTCTCTACACCCTTTTCCATTATTGGTTTTTTTAGTAGTTATATATATCTATGATATTTCTTTTGTTGATTATTATTTTGGTTTATGATATTTCTAATTCTTGGTCTAGTCAGTATGATGGTTTTGTTATTTTATTGGGAATATGTGGTTGTGGTGATATTGGTATATGGAAAAGTTTGTAGAGATAAATTTATAATCAGGAATCATGTTCTTTAAAATTTATCTAAATAATTATGTTTACCCTATTGATAATTCATTACTTTTTATACTTTTTTGTGAACACACATGCTTTATCTTGAATATTTATTTCACATGGATACTGATTCCTTTAAGAAGATGATCTAAATGAGTTATTTAATGTTTTCACTCATCCATAATTTTTCTTGAGTTATTTATTGGTTATATTAGTAGATACATGGAACTATTTTTTTGTAATTTTATTTTGTTTTAGTATGCTACCCTTGAATATACCCAATTTTCATGGTTGTATATGTTTCACTTAATTAACATTTAGTGTATAGGAACTGTTTATTTTTGAGATACAAGGAATTTATTAGTGGAATTTATTTTATTTTCTAGATTTGTGTGAGGGTAATACCTTCCATTTTTTTGTTTTATACCCAACTTGTTTCCAATTATATTAGTTCTTCGAAAGGGAACTAACATATTTAATACTAGCATACGATAGCTTCTACTAGGGGTGGGTCATGAAAGAGTGGTATCAAAACCTTTTTTTGAGAGTCAAAATGGATTTTAGAGTTAAAACCCAGGGAATATTGTATGGGTTTTGTAGGAATATAGAACCATTTAAACATAACATGTGATAAAGGAAAATGAGGCTAGATAAGTTTTAGAGGAACCCTACAATCTGATTTAAGGGCCATGATAACCTATTGAACATATTTAGGTTATTAATCAAATATTGATGGATGAATCGTGAATGGATGGATGCGAACCCTAAACGGAATGATTTTGTTTTGAAACTTGATGATCTGGGGTGAAAGGCATTTCATGGACTAGAGGATGATGAGTGATTCAGCCATAAGGACCTCTTTAGTCGATATGCAAAGAAGGCTTCTGAGCACCGTCGGAATGATAGATCCAAAAAGAGATTTTTTGAAGCTACAAAAATCACAGGTAATGCATCCTTCCTTGAGTGTGAATCGACCACTGCTGGATGAATTTTTTGAAAGGAGCGTATTTCACATGTCTCAACAAATCAAAGTTCTGTTGAGGAAAGAATTTAGTTGTGAAAATTTTCAATCATTTCTCGGGTCGTCATACCAAAGAGAGTGAATCCATGGAATTTAGTGAGCTCACTACTAGGATTTATAAGATCTAGGGTTTTGCTGAGTGGAATATGATAGATATGGGTCATGGATTTTCTCACATTATCTTCCCCTTATATGAGTGCAAAGGACATGCCTAGTGTTTTGGCTTGGTACCCATTAAACCTAGTTTCCTATGGATTCCAGAATGGGGCCAGAATTTTGATCCCAATTTTGTTAAGAACACATTTGCACAATTATGGATAAGGGTATGTAATTGGAATTGGTTGTATTGGCAACGTCATATTCTCTAGGATATTGCCTCATCAGTTGGGAACCCAATAAGGCTGGATAGACAGACTGAAAATCCCACATTTGGTCATTATGGTAGAATCCTTCTGGGATTTGATATGTCTTCTGCATTAGTGGAGGAGGTGGTGTTAACCACGAAGTATGATAGCCTCACTCTTAGAATTATCTATAAATGAAAGAACGTGTTTTGCATGAATTGTCATTTATTTGGACACATTGACTCAGAGTACAACTTGAATACATTTTTCAACCTCTGCAAGGTCTGGGTCATGATAAAGAGAACTATAGATGAGGTAAGGGAAAGAAAGTAGCTCCATCCACCAAACCGGAGCCTTCTTTCTCTAAGGAAGTTGTTCCTTCCACTGGTGCCAGGGGTAATGGTGGGAGTTCTCATATTGATGGGGCAATTCATGATGATGGGGAGACTACTATTGACTGTACTAATCAGAATGATGAGACAACCTTACTGACCCCTGCTGTTGAGGTTAATGAAGGGCAGTATCCTCAGGATAAAGTGCCTCACGTGGATCTTGTTGTACCTATATAGGATCCATGTTCAGACCCAATCCATGTCTTGTTCATAGACACAGATGATGTTTTAGTCCATGTGCAGGACCTGGAGATAGATCCTGCAGACACTCAGCCAGCCTCTGAGCAGAATATCACTACTGCATTTGATTCAGGTCATTCCAGTGAAAACACTGAGCATGGTGATCATGAAATTGAGGACCATGTTCTTGCAAGTTCACACAGTCAAGGTTGCAAAAATGGTACTACCTTATAGTTTACTTGATGTCCCAGTTGATTCTATCAATATGCTTTCCTTGCTCAAAAGTGAAGAGCCCACTTGAGAGGAGGATGACCCTACGTCAGATGATTATATGCCTAGAAACTCTACTAGCATTGATGTTGTCACCTCTGATAAGGATATGATACAGGTAAATAATGTGCCTAACACTAGGCTCAGATCAAAAAAATGATGTTCCTTTTTTTGGAATTGTTAAGGGATTGGGAACCCTCCCATGGTTAGGTCCATTAGGCATTTCATTATGACCAACATGCCCTTATTAATTGTAATTGTTGAACCAAGGATGATGTTAGAAAACTGGAGGTCCTTCAAATGGGTGACTCTGGATTATTTCTATGTTTCCATTAATCGAATAGACATGAGCTCTGAATCTTTATTATTGCTCAAGCATGACAGTGTTTCCATTAGTTCTATATGAACTAATCTTTAATTAGTTACTCTCACTTTCTGTTCTGGTAATTCCCAAATTTCTATGACTTTTGTGTATGATTTCAATCTATACACAAGAAGATGTTTTTTGTGGGGAAACATAGTTGATATTTTGGAGAATATGTTGAATATATGGGGTTTACTTGGTGATTTCAATAATGTTTTGAGGCCCGAAGAAAATACTGGCGACACCTTTTCTCGTGTCTCATCTATTGATCTCTCATCTTGTATGGATAATTGTGGCCTTTCTGAGGTACCCTTTTCTGGAGCTGAATTTATATGGAGTCGATACACTATTAATGGGAGGCAGGAAAAAAATTAGATATATTCTTTGTTCAAGTCGATGATAGGAATGTGGTGGTTGATGTTTCTTGGACAACTCTTCTGAGATTAAATTCTGATAACAATCCCATTCTTATCGATTTTTTTTCCTTCTTTTAGGGGAACACCTCCTCCTTTTAAGTTCAATAATTCTTGGCTTGTTATTCTGTGAAGCATAGAATTTTTTTTGGAGACTTGTAAAAATACTTTCTTGGGAATCCACTCTTATATTATTTGTTTCAAATTGAAGTTAGTCAAGGAAAGGATGAAGAAGTGGAGGAATGAATCATTTGAAACCATTGATAATGACATCAGAGAGGCCAAAATTTCTCTATAAAACTATCAGAAAACTAATATGCATTAGGATATGCCAACACATGATGAGATTCACGCTACAAAAAACCTTGATAAGATTTGGACATGAAAAAATTTTTGGCATGAAATCAGTTTAATATTAGGTGGTTGAAAGATGGGGACAAAAATTCAAGGTTTTTTTACTGCATTAATAGGGAAAAGGGCCAAGAGAAGTCTCCATGAGCTTAATATAGAGGGAAATAACTTCTCTTCTGAGAATGATATTGAAAATGCTGCAATAAATTATTTTGAGATACTTTATTCAGATCATGATGAGGATACCTATGATAGAATTATTCGGTGTTTTGATCCCTCGATTGAGGATGATAAAAACAGAAATATTGTTGAAATTCCCAAGGAAAATGATATATATGATGCCCTCTTCCCTTTGAATGTAGAAATATTGGAAGGTACTGATGGATTCAAAAATAAAATTTTCATGTCTTACTAGGATATTGTATATATTCAGGTTACAAATGCTGTGAATGATTTTTTTAGATCAGTTTATATGCCCTTTTGTATGAATTCTAATTTTTTTTGATTCCCAAGAAAGAGAATGCGCTTGATATTAAGGATTTCAGACTTGTTTCTATTGGTTACACCTTACCAAAGCTGATTAACAAGATCGTGACTCAATGTTTGGGCTGTATTTCCAAGGAACATATCTCGAAAAAACAATATGGCTTAATGCAAGGACGGAATATTCAAAATTTTCGTTTCACTGCTTTTGAGTAAGTCAATTCCCTAAAAATAAGTGCAAAGGATGGTAACATGGCTTTGAAGATTGATATCTCCAAATCTTTCGACACCATCAGATGGAGCTTTCTTTTCACCATTCTCAAAATGCATGGGTTTTCACAGAATTTCGTTGATCTTATTGGATCCATTATCTCATGTTCCAGACTCTCAATTCCTGTCAATGGATTTCCTAGGTGATTCTTTCAATGTTTAAGAGGGGTCAGGTAAGGAGACCCTCTCTCTGTCATGCATATTTCTATTATGGATGATTACTTAAGATAGTGCATTATAGATCTTGAAAGTTTTGGCTGGTATTAGAGGATGAAAGTAGGGTGAGAACTCTGTGCTCCCACACATCGTTTCTATGCCGATGATATTCTGATCTTTGGGAGAGCGGATAAAGGAACTATCACTTATATTAAAGGAATTTTTTCATACTATGAAGAGTTTTTTGGACGGTTTATTAATTGGGGGAAGTCATCCTTTATGTTTGGTTGAGGAATCACCACATCGAAGCAGTATAGAGTTTCATTGAAGCTTGGTGTTAAAAGGGGATAAATTCGTTTCACTTACCATGGTGTGCCTCTCTTCTGGTGCAGAGTTAAAAGGTTCCATTTGGAAAACATTGATCTAAAAATCACAAACCAGTTAGAAATTTTCTAGGGAAAAAACATGTCGTTGGTAGGGAGGACTTTCTTGGCCAATTAAATGATTACATCGGTGTTCATTTATTACTTTTCTCTGTATAGATGGCCTAGAACCCTTATTGAAGGGCTTAATTGTAAAGTTATAAACTTTATTTGGACTGGCTCGATTCATGAGAAGAAGATGGTCATCGTTGCATGGAAAGAATGTGTAAAACCAGTGCACATGGGTGGATTAGGTGTCAAAGATATATGATTATTCAATTACACCTTCATTAGCAAGATCACCTGGAATTTAATCTCAAAAATCAGATGACTCCATGGAATTTATTAAAATATGTTTTTTTAGAAACTCTCCACTGGGTATTCTTATTATCATTGTTCATTTTTTTGGCCGAATTTAAAGAATCCCTATGCAGATTTGATGGTTTGTTCAAAATGGATTGTATAAAAAAACCTCCTTCTTAATTTATGGACTACTCCTTGGTTGTCTCGGCACATATGTGATGTCACTGTTTTCCCTCCTCTCCTAAAAGAGACAACCATTGCTGATTTGCAAAATAACTCATTAAGTAGTGGGATGATTCCTAGTCATATTGACATTGAAATATCAAGGTACTCTTATAGTGATTATGAAACTCTTTTGTGAATGAAAAATTTTAATGTCATGTTCACCACAATGAACTACTACAGGTCTCTCTGTGGTGTTTCTTTGTATCCTTCAATAGGGGTAACATAATTTTATAAACCCTTTATCCCCCAGCCTTTTCATTAATCATTTTGAAAATCTGTAAAAAGAGGCTTCCATTTTAGGCCTTGTTTCAGTGAGCTGGAATGCACCTACATACGACCTATATATTCTGCTTGGAGGCAGGTGAAACAATCTCTCATATTTTTGTCTCCTGCAAATTTGGTTGCAAGTTATGGAATTAAGGGAAGGAAATATTCCACTACTGTCTACCAACTGGTTCTATTGAAGAGTTGCTGCATTCCATCTCCAAGAACAAGGGCAACGAGTAGGTTCATGGTCTTCTCTTGTCTGTTGTGGCGAGCTTGATTCCTTTCTTATGGAAGGCAATAAATTCCTTGATCTTTAATATAACTACACCCTTGGTTCGTGCTGGTATTTTGGCTATTCATCTTGCAGTCCATACTACTTACAAAAATCACACTTGAACCATGAGGAATGATGTTTCCGACCATGTATTGTTGAGATCCCTTGGTGTTATTTGTAGGGAGAAGAAACCACTGATGATGAAAAATATTCGATGGATTCCACCTATATCTAGATGGTTGATAACTAATGTTAATGGAGAAACTTCTTATGACCGGGTCCCTTCGGATGTGGTGGAGTCTTCCGAAACCACAGAGGTTTTGTTAAAGGATGTTTCTTCCACTTCATTGGAAATGGGTTCGTAATAGAAGCGATAATATGGGCTATGATAAAGGCAATCAGATATGATATCCACTTTGGATGGCATGATTTATGTATTGAGTCAGACTCGTCCATTGTAGTTCATATTCTTAGAGAACGGTCAACGAACATTCCATATAACATGCTCTCGGTTTGTGTTGAATTCCTATGACTTGCAGAGACGCTTTCACTTGATGTTTTACATGTCTACCGTGAGGCCAATCAAGTTCCATATGCTCTCTCCAAGAGGGAAATTTCATAGGTGAGTTCTAGCTGGTCGTTTGTCTTACCTGAGTTCTTTAATATCCTTTCTTAGGATGATTATCCTGATGAGGTTTATAATCACCTCTGTAGACCGTCTATTTGAAAAACACATTATACTCTTTGATTTTTTAATTGATTTTATAGGGAGTAAGCTTTCTTGCCTTTTGATCTTCTTGGTATTTAGGTTATCGTATACCCATTTAAGGGTATAAATCTTAGGAAAGGTACATGGATTATTATTATGAGTTTTGTTTTCATTTAGTTTTGAATTATAATTATATTTTTCTCTATATTCTATATTTCAATACTCTTTTTATAGTATTTATATTTTCTAATAAATCTAAATAATTTGTTAATTATGATAAAAATCATAGAGAATTTATTATAATATAACATTTTACTTGGTATATTTATATAATTTCACCATTAGATTTTTTTATGTTTTCATTAGAATATTTTCTTAAAGAAATGCATGATAAAATAGTATATTAATATTTATTGTACAAATATGTAATGATTTCAATCATATAATTAAAGACTAATTCATAATAAATAAAGAAGATAATATTTGGGAAAACCTATAAAAGATAAAATCTAATTTAATAGACTTTACCATGATAATTTTTGTATTATGTTGTTTCAATTACATGATGCTTGAAGTTGTTGTTAAATAATTCATAAGGAAGACTACCTATTAAGAATATAATTTATAGTTAATATAAACCTTTCAAACTATACTTTCCTTGATGATAAATTTTATATTTGTATGATTTTATTAATATAATATTTGAGGAGTTTTTGATTTCATGATTTATTTATTATGTTATGTGATAAGATGAATCTGTGATAGAATAAATGCATTACGTAGTTATGAGTTAAACTGATTAAGGAAAAATCTATATTTATATATTTCATTATTTATGTAGATATTATTTGAAATAATTATAATAATTCTGATAGATAAGCTGGAAAACATTGAAATCATTGATGAGGTATAAATAGTAAATGTGCAAAACAATAATTGGGGAAAACATGCCTAAAATATATATAAATGTTTTCAATATTATTAATTAACTATTCATGTAATAATTTTGGAGTTTATGATGTGTAAAATTGATAAATAATATGATTTTCAACTTATTATTGGTATTAATCATTATTATTTCATATTATTCCATTAATTGTTCTAAATAAATCAAATTCTGGTTAGTATTTACTCGATAATGTTTAGTTATAATAATGTTTGGAAAATAACAAGAAAATTTTAGATAAATCTAATAGATAATGTTAAATAATGTTTATATTATATCATTTAAGATAATTTTTATATATTTGGGGATTAATTGACTTGTAAGTACCCCTATAATTTGGAAACAAGACCAGGGTTAAAAACCCAGAAACAAAGATTTTTTATATCATTGTATTAGTATATTATGGATATTGTAGTTCATGGACTATAAAAACCCAATATTTTTATAAAATATATTTTTCAAAATAATTTTATTTCTTTGATATATTGTATTACACATAACCTAGACATACCATGCCTTACACGCAACACTAAGTTGCTATAATACAATTTTTTTAATAGACCGACCCTAGTTACCCAGATTCAGTGCATTATTACATAACATTGTCCTGATCACAAGAGATCAAGTCTCAAAAGAACAATTAGTTCAGTAGCCTTGGAAGTACTAGATACATACATAACGTTTACATTACATTATGAAATGGAAAAACAAAAAAATTTCATGTACTTTGAACACACTCATATACCATATCCTATTCATGAAGGTCAATCATAATATACTTCTTCACATCCTGGGAAAAATAAAACATAAAAGGGGTGAGCTCAGATGCTTAAAAAGGGTAACAATATAGAAAAAACTATCATAAATAAGCATTAATATTTAAGTTAATGTATAAGACTAAAACACAAGACTTTTAAACATAAACTTCAGAAAAATATGGAAAAGCTAAATCAAATAATTTCATTTAATTATTCACATGGATATTCAACTACTTGAATTATCACATGTAATTTCAGTATCTAATTTCATAATTCTGGAATGCATAATTCCGGACATCAAAACCACATAGTCAAGGCCTCATCCCAAGACTAAAAATAAGATTTTTTCAAGGCCTTGTGCCAAAACACTTGTTTGTCACATGAGACCTACCATTGCATTAAGGAGCTATAGTGAGCACCACCCATAATTTACTAAGTCTAATGCATTCCTTATATGAAAGGTTGAAACATAACATGAACATTCGTATAAAAATTAGAATAAAAAAATGTTAATACGTTAACCATAAACCATGAATGGTATAAAAATAATACATCCATAGTAAATTATATCACAAAACCTTCAATAAAACATGGTAGGTTGTATCATAATAAAGCATTGGATAAATTTTAGGAAACGATTAAAGTACCAACCACCACATCATTTGGAGCTTCAACCTCAGCAGCAGTGATCACATAAGCTTGGCCTTGATCTGTTGGCATTTTTTGAGGTAAGTTTCCTTGTCTCTTAGGAAATTCATTTTCCTGATTCCACATTTCTCTACAACTACAGAATTCAACATTGACAGCCTCTTTCATTCCCTTGCAATCACGATCTTGGTGTCCTTTTTCTCCGCACTTGTAGAAAAATCCCATACCTTTCAAGAAAGTAAGAGGGTTTTTCTTCACACATTTATTATAGCATGGAAATTAAAATTTTCTTTTCTTCTTCTTATTTCCATTTCTATAGTGTTCTGTAGATCTCTTATTCTCTTTCTTGGCCTTAATGTAATAAGACATAGAGAATTCCTTTTCTGTTTTGAAACTATATGAGACTATATATTCATATAACAAGAAGGATTGTGAGACTAATGCTCGATAAAGAAATGGTTTAAACCATCAAATAATATATCAATATTACTCCTTGGGTTACATATATAATCTTCAACAAGCCATGCTAACCATGTAAATTTAGCCTCATACTTCGCAACATTCTCATACTTTTTTTCCTTAGACTCAGAAATTGTCTTTCCATATCCCCTCGATAGTCATGGGGAATGTATTTTTCTAATAAAAGCTCTTTAAAATCCCCACATTCCATATTTGAGACTTGTTTATCCTTATTTTTATTTTGAATTAATGACCACCATTGATTAGTATCTCATGTGAGGCGATAAATTGGCATGACGACGTTTTCCCTTTCGCTACTCCCTAAATCAAGAAATATTTTCTCTAAATAACTTATCATTCCTCAGCTACAAATGTATTTGTAGTCCCATTGAATTTTTGTGGTTGTTTTATCATGAAGCGGTCTAATAATTATCCTCCATGTTGTGGATCAGGGTTCTCCATACGAGTAAGGTTATTATTCATAACCCGAGTGAGTTTTCCTAGTATGGTTATAATTTGTTCAGCACCAATTTCATCACCAACTCCACTATAATTATCTTGAGTTGGAGGGAAATACCTATATGGATTACGTGCATTGATACTGTTTCCATTTATTTCACTATGATCCATTTCTAAATAATGGAATACACTAGATTAGTTTATGAATCACAATGCATAATTCCAAACATGTAAAATTCATAATATAAATTGAACAGCTTATGAATATAATCCATAATCATAAAAAATGTTTTCTTTAAAGAAATATTTACTCATAAATACTTCATAATGGTTTGTAAAGAAAATGTGAATTATCCTGAGCATATCCCCCTGGGAGTGTTGTAACCAATGGTAAAGGCCCATTGTCATGGACCAGTTACCGTTCGAGTCTAGCTCAAAACGTTGTTTTCGGGTTTTACCCCAAGATACATTTGTGCCGGAGCCACCTCTACCTGCTCGTATCCAGACATGGATTTATTGCTTCAAAAATTCACAAAATCTAAACATTACCAAAATTCTAGGAAGTTCTTCTATACTATTACTCAATGTTTATCTTTGGGTAATTTTCTCTAACCAAAGTTTTTCGAAATCTAGTTTCCATTATTTGTAATAAACTTCCTCTGATACCAACTAGAATGCCCCAAACCTAGATACACAGAGTCGATGCATTATTACAGAACATTGGAATGATCAGAAGAGATGCAGTCTCGAAAGACCAATTAGTTTAGTATCCATTGATTTAATGGATACATACATAAGTTTTATATTACATTTTGAAATGGAGAAAACAATATGCCTCCTTTGAAAACACTCATATCCCTTAGAATATTCTTATAGGTCAATCAAAATATACTACTTCACATCTTGTAAAAAAATAAAACATAGAAAGTGGTGAGCTCAGATGCTCAGTAAGGATAACAATATAGCAAAAACTATCGTAAATAAGAATAGAAATTTAAGGCAATGTATAAGACTAAAACACAATCCTTTTAAACATAAACTTCAGCGTAATATAGAAAATATAAATCAAATAATTCCATTTACTTGTCCACATGGACATTCTACTAGTCGAGTAAACACATGTAATTTCAAAATCTAATTTCATAATGATGGAATGAAGAATGTCGGACATCCTAACCATATAGTACATGCCTCATTTTAAGACTATAAATAAAATTTTGTGAAGGCCTTGTACCAAAACACTAGTTTTTCACATGAGACCTACCAATGCATTGAGAATATACAGCGGGATCCACCCATCTCTAACTAAGTCCAATTCATTCCTCATATTAAATGTTGAAACATAAAAAAAATATTGAAACTAGCATACGAAATGTTTATACATTCACCATAAACCATGAATGGTATAAAATAATACATCCATATTTAAACATATCACAAAACCTTCAATATAATATGGAATATTGTATAATAATAAATAAACTTCAAACAAGTGTAAATTCCATTAGAGGATGTTGACATAGATGAAATCAAAACTGTTTGTGGGAAATATCTCTTTCTATTTTGAAATCATTTAAAAGTCACATAATTGAAAAAGAAAAAATTTATTTTGAACATATTATTATCATATTTTAAGGGAGGTTTTTAAGGTTTTATAATGTAGTAAAATAGATTCACCTGCCGTATAAGTTAAAAAATATTCTTACCTTAATTTGTCGAAAGGGTCATAAAGTACCTTGTTTGGAAAATGATGGAAAGATTCCTCTAATTTTTTTTAAAAAAAGTAAAACATGGGAATAAATAAATTTAACCCATATTCTAGGAAATAGTAAAAAAATTTTGAAATACATTTTTAAGAAACACATATGTGGATGATAAAGATGTCCCAGTAGATACTTATGTATAAACAACCTCGGATAAATAAAGGGACTGTAAAATTAAACCTTACCTTGTACTTTTCTGTAGTTGAGGCTATATTAAACTCTTTTATTATAGTTAAATAATTGTTATTAAATTATACAAGAACCATATACATAAATACAATATCATATATGATCTTATAATATTGACTTGTTAATAATATTTCAGTAGTATCATTGTTTCGGGTGTTAACTAATTCATTTTCCATTATATGTTTTATTACGTAAGTTATGTTTGTTATAGATAGGATGTATTTGATTCATATAAAAAATTATATTAAGTTATTAAAACATATTTTTAATCATAAAATGAATATTTTTCTTGAATGGTTATGATGGAGAATGAATCTCATCGCGATCGTGGAGACGGTAATCCATACGTATGCACGAGCGACAATATCATTATATTTATGGTGAAATAGTATGTAATTAGATGATATATGATATATACAGAATAATTACCATGTTATATTTATTATTTACATCAATTAAACTCATTATTATACCTATCCAAATAATGAAGAGTTGAATAACAAACTACACCACGAAGTGGAGACGGTAAGCCGTACGTACGAACGTATGGTGACTTTGTCATTATTAGGATAGAAAGAATAATGAATATTATTGTAACATATTTATAATAACATATAATTATGTTCAATTAAATGGAGTTATTATTTTAGTATGGAAACAACAATGAAAAAGGAAGTGGAAGAAGAAAAAAACTTGAAAGAGGTGATGACACAATTACCTCTTCTTCCGGTGCCTCCATTTGATTTGATCAAAAGGGATCCATAGGTTGGATTTATGATCAAAGTAAGGCCTCTATATTTAATTGAGGGTATTTGGGAAGATATATGAGTAGGCTTTGGCTATGAATAAAGGCTTTGGATGTGTGAATTTGAGATAAGGGGAAGTTCCCTTTTATAAGAGATGTGAGGGGCACCATAGGAAAAGATCGTAATATTATTTTATTATAAAGTCATTTTAGGTTTCTAATGGATCCAAAAGGATTTATTTCAGAGATAAGGTGGGTATAGGTAGCAGAACTATCAACCAATAGGTTTTGGACAAGTTTTGATCACCATATTAACCTTATCTTTTAGATTTAACTATTAGTTAAATAGTTTAACTTTTACCATGTAATCTTGTATTATTATAATAAATGGTTAATAACATTATTATAAAAACCCAAGAGAGTCCCAAGTGGTTCATTATTGGTATATCGGAATTTATCTACGTACTTTTTCCAAACCATAGATTTTTAGAATTATTATATCATTTAATAAAATAGTATATGTTTTGAAAACTCATTTATGTCAATTTTGGCACTATTTAGTATTTGGTTTATGTGAAAGTCATAAAAACCAAATCACTCTAAAAAAAATAAATTAAATCAACTTTAAAATGTCATATTAACAAATAAAATAATTTTAATGCATTCAAAGTCTCAATTTACATTTATTTGGGTATTTAAATTATCAATTATTAAAATCTTTCATTAGTAAGGTAATTACTGAATCGTCATTGTGTCATAAATAAATTTAATTATTTAATGTCTAAAAATTATAAATAAAATACCATGATGTATAAAATATTTTTATATTTCTAATGAATATTTATAGTCGATATTATCTTATGTATAACCATATATTCAAAATATTTTCATTATTAAAATTTGAATTTAACACTTTTAATTATTTTTTAATAATAATAATAATAAATGTCATGTTCTAATCCATGTGGATAAAAAATGATCATATTTTATTTCTAAGGATTATTCTGGTCGAAATAAACTTATCCAATTTAATTATGATATGTGTTAGGTAATTAAAAAATCATTTTTACCGTTAATTACCCTATTTACTTTTAACCGTGGTAAATAAAATTCAAAAGTTATTATTCACCAAAAATTATTTTAATTCTATTAAACCAAATTTTACTTACTGATATCAATCATGTCTTATTAGTTTTTTAAATTCAATTCATAGAATTGGTAAAATTACATTATACGCAAATTTTTAAATGTTGCTAGAAGGTGGGTAAAAGATATTAAAAAATTAAATAAAATTTTATATATCTAATCCTATTATAAAGAGATTTTAATTAATTAAATTGGATTAATAAAGGTATTATGTATCCATTTTGAGTTTTAAATAAATTTAAATTTGAAAATAATTAATTAAATAAATATTTGTTTTTAAACAATAACACAGCGTTTTTCACTATTCATCAAAAATTGAATGTTTTTATAAAAATACAAAAAATCACCCTAAGATAATTTTGATATTCTGAATCCAAAAACAAAGTCCATTTTAAAAAATAAAATTTATAAAATTTTAAAAATTTGGTATTACTATTCATAACTTCTTTTTAAACGGCCAGT
This sequence comes from Viscum album, assembly GCA_963277665.1. Classification (NCBI taxonomy): domain Eukaryota; kingdom Viridiplantae; phylum Streptophyta; class Magnoliopsida; order Santalales; family Viscaceae; genus Viscum; species Viscum album. The sequence goes on from OY728163.1 coordinate 549,366,426, forward strand.
TTGATTGGTCGTGGGGTGCTCGAAGTCAAAGATGTGTACAACGCAGGCTATTGCATTTTAAAAGATAAATGTACCATAGAAGCATGGGGGTTACATTCTCCCCTCTTTAAATAATTTCTTCTAGATAAATTTCTAGAATATTACTGCATAAAAATATTCGGGTGGTTTATTCATCATAATTTCATCAAGTTCCCACGTTGACTCTTCCGTTTTATGGTTTCTCCATAGAACTTTTACAAGAAGAGTCGTATGGTTTCTCAACACTTATTCACTAGTATCAAGAATCCAGATAGGCTCTTCACAATAAGACAGATCAGGTTCTAGTTCTATTTCTTCATAGGTGAGTACATGCATTTGGTATGGAATGTATTTTCTCAACAATGATATGTGGAACACATAATGGACTTTGGAGAGACTTGACGACATGGCCAAATGATAAGCTACAACTCCAATTCGTTCTATAATTTTGAAAGTTCTGATGTACCTGGGACTCAATTTACCCTTCTTACCGAATTTTATAACTACATTCCATGGTGATACATTCAAGAAAACCTAATCTCCTACATGAAATTTCAAATCCTTCCTTTGATTATCACCATAGCATGTTTGGCTACTTTGAGATGATTTGATGTGGGTTTGGATAATCTTCACATTTTCTATTGTTTTCTCAACAAATTCTGGGACTATGAGTATTATTTCACCAACATCACCCCAAAATGTTGGTGTGAAAAATCTCTTTCCATATAATGCTTCATATGTTTCCATTTGAATACTTTAATGGAAGCTATCGTTATAGGAAAATTATAATAGAGCTAAATTCTGATCCCACATACCTTGAAAGTCAAGTGATCAAGATCTCAACATGTCTTCTATGGTTTGAATAGTCTGTACTGATTTTCCATCAGTTTGAGGGAGGTAGGTAGTTCTCAAAAGAAGTTTAGTATCTAGGTATTTCTGAATACTTTTCTATAATCTTGATGTAAAATGAGGATCATGATCAGAAACAACCGATCGGGGTACACCATGAAGTCTTACAACTTCATTAATATGTAGTCTTGCTTAATGTGTAAGTGGTAAATCTTGTATCATAGAAATAAAAATTTTATGACTTGGTAAGATGATCAACAATGACCCATATTACATCATTCTTTCTAGGAGTCCTTGGTATCCCCATGAAAAATTCGATCGTAATATCATCCCATTTCCACTCAGGTATTGGGAGAGGTTTCATGACTCCTCTAGCATACTGTCTTCCAGCATTAACCTATAGAGAAACCATAAATCTTGACACATAATCAGCAAACTCTCTCTTCATGTTTTCCCACCAAAAATGTTTCTTAAAATCTATATAAATCCTGGTGCTAGCAGGGTGTATAGAGAAATTGGAGCTATGAGAATCATCCAACAATTCCCTTTTTAGGTCAGGTATATCGAGAACCCAATGTCTCTTCCAAAATTTCAAAATTCCATCTTCATATACGAAGTCAACCAATCTCACATCAATCATAGCTTTAATTTTCTTTTGAAACTCCTCATCATCAGTCAGATATATTTTTATCCTTTCAAGTAAATATGGTTTTGAAACCATTTGAAAAATTGTAGATGTTTCACCTTTGATTATAATTCCCATATCCATCTTTACTAGATCCATGAACATATGATCTCTATCAACTCTCATCTTGTTCAAAACACCATAATCCTTTCTGCTCAGAGCATCTTCCACCTTATTTGACTCCCCCAGGTGGTAGTGTATAGTGAAATCATAATCCTTGAGTAGTTAGAGCCTTCTACTTTTCCTCACGTTGAGTTCTATTTGTGATAAAATATACATCAAACTCTTTTGATCACTATATATCTCACATTTTTCACCATAGAGATAGTGTATCCATATCCTCATAGAAAACATTACAATTGCTAACTCAAGATCATGAGTAAGACATTTTTGTTCATGAATTTGTAGATTCCCTGATGCATAGGAAATAACCCTATCATTCTTTATAAGGACACAACCCAGTCCTTTCTTTGATGCATCACAATAAATAACAAACCCATCATTCCCTGATGGTAGAGTCGTGATAGGTGCATTGACTAATCTTCTCTTCAATTCTTCAAAACATTATTCACACTCTTTTTTCCAAATAAAAATTATCCATTTACGTGTGAGCTTGGTTAATGGGTTAGCCAATCAGGCAAAATTGTAGATGAAACACCGATAGTAACCTGCTAAACCAATAAAAATGCATACCTTAGTTATACTCGTTGGTGCTATCCATTCATGGATTTCCTTTTTTCTTTGAAGGATTAACATATATTACATCCTTATAGATAATATGGCCATGAAAAGAAATCTACTGAACCTATAATTCACACTTTATAATCTTCTTATATAATTTATTTCTTCTAAGAGTCTTTAGAATAGTGCACAAGTGATTTTCATGATCTTCATAGATTTTGGAGTATACTAAGATATCATCAATAAATTCCGCTACCAAGTCATCAATATATTACTTGAAAACTATATTCATTAGATCCATGAAAACATAGGGTGAATTAGTCAGTCCAAAAGGCATTACTATACACTCTTAATGCCCATATTTGGTATGAAATGCTATATTCATAATTTCCTCCATCTTCACACACGGTTGATGATATCCATATCAAAGTTCAATATTTGAAAAATATTGGTCTCAATAATGTTGGTCAATTAAATCATCAATGCGAGGTAGGGTATACTTGTAATATATTATCATAGCATTGATCTCTCATTAGTCAATGAAAAACCTCATATATCTATCTTTATTCTTAACAAAAAGAATAGAGGATCCCCATAGAGAAACACTAGGGAGAATAAATACTTTATTACTAAATTAATTTAGTAGTATCTTTAGTTCCTCTAATTCCATAGTATCCATTCTATAAATTTTCATCAATATGGTCCTTGAACAAGGAATTAAATAAATGTAAAATTCAATTTCTCGTTCTGGAGGATGTCCATGTAAATCCTCTGGAAACACATCAACATATTCGTGCACAATAGGTGCATTCTCTATTTGAACATTATTTCCTCACCCATAGTAATGTCACTCCCTTCATCTGCAATAATTGAATTTAGTAAAGCTACTCGGGTGGATCTAGAAAAGAATCAGATGGTGACGTTTCTTCTCTAAAGATATGGTATTCCTTATCATCATCAAATATTATAACCTCATTATTATTACAATAAATATTCTTATCATAGTCTGAAATCCAATACATTTCAAGGAATATATCAAATTCAAGCATGGGTATGATAATATGATTAGAAGACAAAGCACATTTATATGGCATAATGGTAATAGATTCACAAAAATTTGATGAAATGATACATCACTTAGGAGTTTTGACTAACAACTCCCTTGATAATTCAAATTGAGAATATCTTATTTTCTTAGAAAACTGGGAAGATATGAAATTATGTGATGATCCGGAATCAAATAAAGCATTGTCTAAATTTTAGGGAATGATTAAAGTAACTTCCATAAAATCATTCGGAGATTCGACCTCAGAAATAGTGATAACATAAGCTTAGCCTTTCTCCCTTGGCCTTTTCTTAGGTTATTTTCTATGGCGATTAGGACATTAATTGAATAATTCACCATTTCTCTACAACTGTAGCATTCAACATTGACATCCTATTTCTTTCCCTTGAAATCCCAATCTTGGTGGCATTTTCTCCACACTTTTAACAAACTTCCATCCCTTTAAGGAAATTATATGGGGTGTTTATTCACTCATTTACTACAGGATGGAAATTCTACTTTCCCCTTCTCCCCCTTATTTCCATTTCCAAAGTGTTCAACATATTTCTTCTTCCCTTCCTTGGCTTTAATGTTGTAAGACTTAGATAATTTATTTTTCCATTTTGATAAAACAAGATATTATATCTTCGTATGAAGAGAGGGATTGTGAGACTAATGCTTGATAGAGAAATGATTTTAACCCATCAAATAATTAACCAATCATACTCCTTATGTTACATATATAATCTGCAGCATTCCTTTCTAACCATGTAAAGTTATCCCCACACTTTGTGACATTCTCAACCTCTTTTTGCCTTAGAATCAGAAATTTTATTTCCATATCTTCTCAATGGTCATGAGGAATGTATTTTTCTTAGAAAATATCTTTAAACTCCATCCATTCTGTATTTGATACTTATTTATTATCCTTTGAGTTTACAATTAATGACCACCATTGATTTGCATCTCCCGTGAGGCGATAAACTGCCATGACAACTTTTTCCCTTTTGATACTTCCCAATGTATTAAATATTTTCTCTAAAGAACTTTCCAATGCCCAACTATAAATGGATTTGTAGTCCCGTTGAATTATGGTGTCTATTTCTTTATGAAGTGGTCTAATATTGACCCTCCAGTTTGTGGATCAGGGTGCTTTATACAAGTACGGTTATCATTCATAATCTCAGGGATTTGTCCTAGTATAGTTATAATCTATTCCACACCAATTTCATCACCATCTCCACTATAAATATCTTGAGTCGGAGGGAAATAACTACATAGATTTTTTGTGTTCAAACTATTTCCATTTCTTCCACTAAGAGCCATTTCCAAACAATGGCATACATGAGATTAGTTTATGAATCACAATGGATAATTCCAAACATGTAAAATACCTAACATAAATTGAACAGTTTATGCATATAATCCATAATCTTAAAAAATGTTTTATTTGAGGATGTATTTATTCATAAATACTTCATAATGTTTTGTAAAGAAAATGTGAATTATCTTAAGCACATCCCCCAGGGGTGTCCTAACCAAGAGTGAAGCAAGGCCCGTTTTCATGCACCAGTTCCTATTTGAGTCTATCTCAAAGTAGTGTTATTTGGGTTTTACCCTTAGATACATATATTCCAGAGCCACATCATCCTTATCGGATCCAGATAGGGATGTATTACTTCTAAAATTCAAAACTTATATACATTACCATAATTATAGGATGTTATTCTATACTAATCCTCAAAGTTTATCTTAGGGTAATGTTATCTAATCCGAGTTATTCGAAATCTAGTTTCCAAGGTTTGTACTAAAGTTACTCAGATACCAACTGTAATGCCCTGACCCTAGTAACCTAGCGTCGATGCATTTGTATATAAAATTGGCATGATCACAAGAAATTATGTCTCTAAATACCAATCAGTTTAGTAGACTTGGAATTAATAGATACATACATTAGTTTTATATTACATTATGAAATGAAAAAACAAAAACTTTGGGTCTCATTTGAACACACTCATATCCCTTAGACTATTTCTATAGGTCAATCATAATATACTTCTTCACATCCTGGAAAAAATAAAACATATATAGGGGTGAGCTTAGATGCTCAGTAAGGATAATAATGTAGTAGAAACTATCATAAATAAGCCTAAACATTTAAGGAAACATATATGACGAAAACACAAGCCTTTTAAACTTAAAATTCAGCATAATATGGAAAATATAAATCAAATAATTCCATTTACTTATTCACATGGATATTATACTAGTCGAATAATCACATGTAATTTCAATTGCTAATTTCATAATGATGGAAAGCAGATTGACGGACATCATAACCACATAGTCAAGGCCTCGTGCCAAGAATATAAATATGATTTTTTCTAGGGATTCTGCCAGGAAACTAATATCTCTCATGAGACCTAACGATGCATTGAGGAGCTACAAAAGGCTCCCCCATCACTTACTAATTCTAATTAATTCCTCATATTAATGCTTGAAACATAACACTAACATTTGTATTAAAAATAGCATGAGAGATGTTAATACTTTAACGATAAACCATGAATGGTATAAAAATAATACATCCACAGTCAAATATATCGCAAAAACTTCAATACAATATGGAAGATTGTATCATAATAAATCAACTTCAAACAAGTGTAAAATCCATCAAAGGATGTTGGCATAGATGAAATCAAAACTATTTGAGAGAAATATATATTTTTAATTTGAAATCATTTAAATGTCACGTAATTATAAAAGAAAACATTTATTTCCAAAATATTATTATAATCTTGAAAGGGAATTTTTGAAGGTTTTATAATTGTGTAAAATAGTTGCACCCGCTGTATAAGTTAAAAAAACATTCTTACATTAATTTGTCGAAAAGGTCATAAAGTACCTTGTTTGGAAAACGACAGAAAGATTCCTTTCAGAAAAATTTATAAAAAGTCAAACATGGTTATAAATGACTTTAACACAAATTCTAGGAAATAGTTAAAATGTTTTGAAATAAATTTTTAAGAAACAAGGTTGTGGATGATAAGGAGGCCCCAGTAGATACTTACGTACAAATAACAACAGATAAATAAAGAGATTGTAAAATTATCCCTTAACCGGTACTTTCCTTTAATCGAGGGTAAGTTAAACTCTTATATAAAAGTTAAATCATTGTTATTAAATTTTAAAAGAACCACATACATAAATATGATATCATATATGATCTTCTAATAATGTTTTGTTAATAATATTTGACTAGTATCATTGTTTCGAGTGTTAACTGCTTTGTTTTATTTTATATGTTTTGTTAAGTAATTTATGTTTGTTATATATAGAATGTACTTGATTAATATCCATAATTATATTATGTTATTAAAAATTATTTTTAATCATAAAATGAAAATTATTCAAACATGGTTATTATGGGGAATAAATCACATCGCCTTCATAGAGACGGTAATCCGTACATACGCACGAGCGATAATATTATTATATTGATGGTGAAATAATATTAAATTTGATGGTATATTATATATATATATAATCATTAACATGTTATATTTATTATTTAAATTAATTATTCTCATTATTAAACATATCCAAATAATGTAGTGTTGAATAACAAACTACACCAAGATGTGGAGACGGTAAGCCTAATGTAAGCACATCTGGTGACTTTGTCATTCATAAGAAGGATAGAAAAATGAATATGGATTTAAAATATTTATAATGAAATATCAGTACATAGATGTTACTAGAGTTATTATTTTAGTATATAAATAATAAAGAAAAAGGATGTGGAAGAAATAAAGAACTTGAAAGAGGTGATGACATAATTACCTTTTCATTGGGTGCTTCCTTTTGATTTGATCAAAAGGGATATTTAGGTTGGATTTAAGATCAAAGTAATGACTCTAGGTTAATGTGAGGGTAGATGGGAGGATAATTGTGGAAGGATTTGGCCGATTCATAAGGATTTGGATTTGAATATTTGAGAGAAGGGGAAGTGCCACTTTATAAGATAGGCGTGGGGCACCTAAGGAAAAGATTGAAATATTATTTTATTATAAAATAATTTTCAGTTTTTAATGGATCCAAAATGATTTATATCTAGGATAAGGTGGGGAGGAGTATAAAAACCCACAACCAATATGTTTTAGACAAGTTTAGGTCACCATATTAACCTTATATTTTAGATTTAACTCTTAGTTAAATAGTTTATCTTTTACCACGTCTTCTTTTATTATTATAATAAATTTTTATAAACATACTATAAAAGGCCAAGAGAACCCCATGTGGTGCATTATTGAAATATCAAATCTTATATAAGTCCTTTGGTGGAACCTTATACTTTTAATATTATTATACCATTTAATAAAACATTATTTGTTTTAAAAACTCATTTATGTCAATTTTTGACACAATTTACTATTTGTTTTTTTTTGGAAAGTCATAAAAACTTTATCACTTGGTAAAAATACATTAAATCATCCCTAACATGTCATATTAACCTATAAAATTTGTGGAATTCATTAAAAGTCTCAATTTACATTTATTAGGATATTTATAATATCAATTATTTTTATATTTCACTAATAAGGTAATTACTCCATTGTCATTGTGTCATAAATAAATTTAATTATTTAATGTCTAAAAATTATAAAAAATACCATCAAGTAGGAAATTTTTTTAGCTTTATAATTAATATTTATAGTTTAAATTATCTATTGTATAACCCTATATTAAATATATTTTAGTACGTAAAATTTGATTTTAACACTTTTAATTATTCTTTAAATAGAATAATAATAAATGTCCTAATCTAATCCAAGTGGATGAAAAAGAGTAATATTTTATTCCTAAGGTTTATTTTGGTTGAAATAAACTAATTCATTAGAATTAGGACATGTGTTGGCGTAATTGTAAATTCATATTTACCTTTAATTACCCTATTTACTTTTAACCGTGGTAAATAAAATTCAAAAGTTACTATTCCACAAATAATATTTGCATCCTATTGAACCATATTTTATATACTAATATCAACTGTGTCTCTTGTATTTTTTAAATTCAATTCACAGAAGTGGTAACATTGCGTTTTATGAAATTTTTCAAATATGCCTAAAAGGTGGGTAAAAGACATAAAAAAATTCAATAAAATTTTACACATCTAAACTTATTATAAAATGACTCCAATGAATTACATTGGATTAATATAATTATTATTTATATTTTTTGACTTTAAAATAAATTCAAATTAAAAAATAATTATTTAACTAAAAATTTGGTTTTAAACAATAACATAGTTTCATTAACTATTAATAAAAAATTGAATGTTTTCAAAAAAATACCAGAAAATCACTGTAAATAAATTTTGATAATCCGAATAAAAAAATGATGACCATTATGAAAAATAAAATTTACAGAGTTTAAAAATGTGGATATTACTATTCATAATTGTTTTTTAAATGGCTATTTTTATTGGTCTTGGTGTTCTAGAACTCGAAGTTGTGTACAACGTAAGCTATTGCATTATTCAAAGAGAAGTGTGTCGTAGAAGCATGGGGTGTTACATTATTATTATAATTATTTAAATAAGAAAATAATAACCAAACTGTTAGAATAGAGGGTATAAATATGATTAACTGAATTATGAAATATTTTTTGGACACATATATATAATTCTTTGACCAATTAATTATAAATGAATGTAAAATATTTTTTAATAAAAAGAAAATGTTTTCAGAAAAACTATTTAAATGCACACAAGTGTGTTTTATACCAAAAATTATTTAAATAATTTTTCTTAGATTATGTTAATATAATACATTAAATCTAATTTCTAACATTTATCTTATATATTTTCAATATATTATATATGATAAAATTCAATTTTATGCATGGAAGAAGTACTTTTCTAAAGAGGTAGTTTTGTCACCATTTGATGGTGCACTAGTAAAAATATAGATTGTGAAAGTTTTAGACATTATATTTGAAAAAATAAAACTATTATATGTAATAAATATATCAAAATATAATTTTTTTGAATTATTTATATTTATTTGAGAAGTTTCATGTTTCGATTAATAGAGAAATTACTTTTTTTGTTAAAACTGTACTTTACATTAATGGTTTTACAAGGTAAAATTATATTTTGGATTATTTTTAAATATTAATAATTTTATTTTGATTTAAAATAATACAATTATGGTTTATGAAAATGATTTTATACAATTATTTATTATAAAACATGTATGGTTTAATTGGTATTTTTTTATAAAAAACAATTTCATCATAGTTTTCCAATTTTGTTTTAAATTAAATTTTTATACTTATATGTTTTGAATTTTGAAAAATGGATTCAAAATTCTGATTCATAATCTCCAAATTTAGTGAATAGTTTCCATTTATTTTCTTCCAACATAAATACTAACCACAGTAAATTTTTCTACCCCAGTAAAGGGTAAATTTGGTAAATTAGGTTAGAAATAAAATGAGAAAGACTATAAAATTTCATTAACACATGAAAAAAATTTATTGACTGAATATACATCAACCCTTAAAGTATAAGTACATAAATTAATTTGTTTATGTGCCCTTGTCTATTAAAATTATTATATTTAATATTATAATCAATGAAAGATAAAAAATGTGACTTTATTTGTCTTAAATAAATATTACATGTCCACATAGTGAAACAATTATGTTTTGAATGATTATAAAGGATTATATCAAGATTTATTTATTTATTTTTATTTTATTAATTTATTTCTAATTTGTTATATGTGAAATAATTACCTCTAATTCTTATGGAACACTGATGGAGAGCTTGCACAAAGAGATGAAAAATCAATAAAATAATTTTTATTAAAATTTTAAGAACCATTAAATGACCAAAGAAGTTGCTTAAATATTATTTTTTTATTATATCTCAACTATAATCATCCATGTGTTGAATTAAGGACTATTTAGACCTACCCAGAAAAAAATTATAACATTTATAAAATTTTATTTAAAGTATATTCAAAGTTATCACATTTATGTTTTTAATATATATATCATTTTTATAAAGGTTTTCCATAAGATATATTTGATTATTTATATAATTTGAAAATATTAATAATTTTTATTTATCATAGTAATTTATTTATAAATTAGTAGTGAATTAGTAATTAAATTAAATAATTGCACAATAATGAAAAACTAATTAATCAACCAATGGAAAAAATCAAACAAATGATATTAAAAATATTAAAATAAATATAATTTAAATTAATTAAGGATCTACACAAATTTTTTATGTGAATATGATATATTATGGGTGTATAAAATGTTTTTATTTCAAATTAATCTTTCTATTTAAAGTTTCTTAAATTCAATTTAATTAATACTTGTAAACATGAGACTAATGATATTCTATGAAAATAATAATTATTAAATTATTTAAAAATCATAAAAATATTTAAAAAATAAAATATGATTATGATTATTTTTAAAATATCATAAATTTATTATTTTTTTAAAATTTACATCATATGAGTAAAAATTATAATGTTTTAATATTGAATAATATTTTTCTATAATTAAAAGTAAAAGTGGTAAATTATGTTTTAATTAAAATGATAAGGTTTACAATAACACCAAAACATGTCAAAAAAATATTGGATTAAATTATTATGACCTTATCTAATATTATATTTTAATAAATTTTAATCTTTGTAAATTGGATTGAGATTGAATTTGTTATAAATTAATATTTTTGGAAATTCCAAAAGTACACCTCACCTGAATTATAAAAGGGAACATCCTCCCTCACATATTCACATACCTTTGATCCATCCAATTCAACCTAAATCTACCAAATTATATTTTCCACTTTAATATATAAATTATAGAGGTTATAGGATTATAAAAAGACCAACTCTATATTCATTTTGAGGAGATATAAATAATCCATTTCGAAGAAGCGGTAATCGCCCTAACTGATCATTTTTTCTACTATTTTATAAATCCACTAAATTTATTCTATATATCATTAAATAATAAATTCATAATCCAAAATATTCTTAAATACTATTATGACTATGAAAACATCACTATATATCCCCTTCCCCTTTGAATAAGAAATGAAAGTACCGCTCATTCTTATACACTATTTGAATCATTTTTTGGTGTATATACTACCCATGAGTGTCTTTTATGAGTATTATTCCAAATATTTTGTTGATATCATAACCATATATTTTTCTTTTTTTCATGGGGAATATGATTCCACTGATTATAAAGTGACAAGTGGTTATTTTACAACTTTATAAATAATCCAGATTTTTTTGTTTGAAATCACAATTGTTAAATATTTATCTTCCACATCCTTGTTTTCGATAAATATTTTAAAAAATGTTTCTAGTTTTATATTATTAATATTTAATATAATTTTGGCACATGTTTTTCACTTTTTAAAAAATTTATTAAAAAGAATACTTTTTTCATTTTCTAAATAAGACTCTTTGCGACTTTACCAACAAAATTTTATAAAATGAATGTTTTTTAACCCATACAGTTTAAATGGAATCTTCCACCATCATTTTAATCCTTATTATCTTCCTTTATATGCTTAAAATTTTATTTTAAAATAAAAGTTGTTTATTTGAAAATTTTATGGTATTTTAAGAAAAAAAAATGTTTTCAAAGAAGAAATGATATTTTCCTCAAGAATTATTTTCAAGTGAACTCTCAAAATTACTTTCTCAATATGATAGAATTTATTGATATTACTTATGATTTAATGGGTATAATTTTCAAGGACACAATATATATTATTCCTATGTTTGGTTAATGTTTAGTATGTATGCATATTTATGAAACCAATTTCCCTTGAAGGGGTTATGTCATGATTAAGTGATGTTTTTACACCCCTTTCATTCCATGGGTTATGATATAATGAATGATTTATTTTCTTATAGGACACATATGTACGGTTTTCATTATGTTATGGGTGGGGCCTATATCTCTATCCAATGCATCATGTAAATATTTATATATCATGTGATATACCATAATAAAATGGGATGTTAACCTGGTTTAGTAATATAGGACTGGAATGGGAATAAAATCAGTTTATAAATTTATCACTCAAATAGTGAGTGAACCCAATTATGAAATGGACTTTTCCACTATTATGGCCTTGAAAATGAGCCTTGAATAATATTAAAATTATTTTATATGGTTATATTTATTATAGAACTTATGTTTTGTGTTATGATCTCATGGAATATTTTCTTCTATTATTTATGATCGTCTATGATTTTTTCCATGAAATGATATCCTGATCTCCGATATATAGGTTATAATTTTTAAAATTTATTTTCATGTACTTGTGCCTTTATAAATGTGTTATATCACTTGATTTACCCTTACAGAGTATATTATCCCACCATTTTCTTATGTTTCCTTTCAATAAGTTATATATAAATGTTTTATGTAGTATTACTAATCATGATGTTATTTATAGAAGATATTGAAGTTCATTCAAAAAATTAGAAAATTTTTCTTAATTTTTCAAAGGCACTAAACAATTATGGGTATTGATAATTTGTCTATTTAATTTAATGAATATTCATTTAAAAATATGTAATATCCATGTACATTAATCATGGGTTTTTATAGTATGTATCAGAGAAAAGGTTAATCAATCATTGAAAACTAGCATGAAAATATTAGTGAAATCCTTAGAGTTATTTCTTAGGATATGTCTAGGGATGTGTCTATAGATATTTCTATGTATAGGTTACCATATTATAATTTTCATTATAATCTTAAATAACCTTGGATTAAATCTATGGAGTCATAGAATAAAAAATTATTAGTAAGTTCTTCTAATTATGGGGTTTAAAAACTATGATTTTTGACTCTGATACTATGCTTTTGGGTTTTAGTAAATGGTTGGAACCCAAAAGAACTATCTTAAAAATGAATGTGATGGGTAATGTAATGATTTTACTCCTGATAAACTAAATATTGTTGCGTTAGGAATTCCAAATTTAATTTGTATCCCCACAAAACATTATCAAGCTATAAATCTTGCTGGACTACCAAATGGGAAAAGGAGGGAAAAAATTTTGTTAAGTCAATCATGAGGACAAATCCAACATCTATTAGTTTGTCCTTTCATCCACTTGTGGTTAAGTAATGGATTAGTACAATTGAAAATATATTTTTGGTTCTCCAATTTTTAGAATATAAGATTGTAATTTTGAAAGTCTGTCCTTTGGAAGGTGAATTGAATCAATGGTGGAACCTCATCACGAATGTGAGACAACAAGATTAAATTTAATCAATGGAATTGGTTGAGTTTATGAAAATATTTTTCAATTATTAGTTTTATTATATTATTTGAACAAAGATGAAGAAGGTGTTACGTGAACTTTAGAAAAAGGGTGATGAATCTATTGCTACTTACAATGAAAATTTTACAAGACATTTAATGTATGATTCTAGAATTATCATTCAACCTAAGATTAAAGTATACTGATTATTTAGTGGCTTCAAAAAAGTATTTGAAGGTTATTAGACATAAGGGACTTTGGTATCTATTAAGAAATCATACAATTGTTTTCCCAATGTTGAAATAGATTTTGGAGTGACCAATCAATCTTATGGATTTTATAAGAATAGAAAAATGGAATTTAGAAGAAAAATATAAAAACCACAGTGGAAAAAGTATGTTCTTCCAATTATCCTCAAATTGTAGAAGGAAACGTAGAGAAAACTCTATTAAGGGGACTAGTAATGTGTGGTAGAGAGGTTCATCAGTAAATTCACTATTTAAGTGATAATAAAAAGATATATAATGATGAAAATATAAAAAAGGTTATACATAATGCAACTGTCACGGTTCAATGTTACCAGTATGAGAAAAATGATCATTATTCTAATCAATAAAATAATCAAAGTGTTATTTATGATTATCGGTGTCTGCAACCAATTAATTCCAAATAAAAAGTAAAATCACATGCGATAACTATTGGTGATGTGGATTATGAAAATTTAGTTGTGGAATGGTTCAGTGTTTATGTAAATTAAATCAAGAGTAATATTTTAAGAAGTAATTTTATGGAATTATAGAATAATAAAACATATATGTATTGGTAAACTATAGTTTTTCTCATATGGATTTGAGATCATATGTTGAATGGTACTGGTAACCAATAAATGTGATTGAGGTGGTAAGGTTATATTTTTTGATAACAGGTGATTAAGGGAAGGATAACGTTAATATTTTCTTGTTGTTGGGATAATGAAATACATATTTTTGATCATGATAAAATAAATGGGATAGTATTGAATACCATAGGGATGATAAGCTGACAAGGTGGTTTATGATATCAGGGATTGAGTTTATAAAATGTTTGGATTTATATTATGAGGAATGAGTTAATTGTCGAAAGCATTCGTGTTTTCACTACGGTTTTAAGATAATTTTGGTTATTACCATATTTCAAGAAAAGACATGACAATAGTATTCACATTTTTGGTGTGATTGACTATTAATAGCTACTTTAATTTTTTTTTGTGGATTAATGATAAATTTTTTTTGGAAATTTAGTGAATTTATTTTTGATGTTTTGGATGGTGATATTTTTTATCGATCATAAAGTTAACCATTTATAAAATTGTTTATATTAGGAATTAGATGATTTTTTAGAGAATAAAGTATTATCTCTACATTTGAGGATTTATTCCTATTGGAAAAAAATTTATATGTTAAATAAATATAGATGTAATAACCTATAATTCTATTTATAGATATCATGATCTAAGAATGCTTCAAGAATGAAAAAATTTCATTCAATTATAGGCATAAAAGATGATGTACAAATTGATCAAGGCACAACAAAAGGATGAGATTGTGCATATTAAATGTAATTAAATGAGGAAAGTATTTATTTTCATAAAAAAATTCGTCAACTCAAGAGAAAATATCCTGAAATGAAAAATATTATCCAAGTTCCTTCTTTTTTTAAGATTCAAATTTTCCCTTATATCATTGCAGATTTATGATTTTATGATTGTTAACCTAATCCTGATCATGTTCTATATCAATCTCCATTAGAACATGATAGTTATATTTCTCTTCCATGTCAATGTTTTCACTTTCATCCTATTTTATCTTATGTTAAAACCTTGTAATGTGTTACATTGGATAATTTTTATGTTTCCAACTTTCCAGTTTTAAAAGGGATATTTACTATTCATTTTTATGATGTGGTATTTTATGAAAGGAACATTCGAGTATAAAACATTGAAAACCCAGAAACATTTGGAGGGAAAAAATAATTTTAAGGGGGTAGAATGTAACACCCCAAGATATTTATGAAAAATACTATATTTATATAATTTTATTTCGTTGATATCTTGTGTTACACGCAACACCAACTTAGCTTGCATTACTCAAAACACTGATTTTCTATGGAATAAAATTTTACTTTTGTAATTATTTAAAAAAGAATATTATAACCTTCATATATTAATAGAGGATATTAATATTATTAACGAAATTATTAACTATATTTGACACATTTATATATAATTCTTTAACCAATTTATTGTAAATTAATTTAAATTGTTTTTAAAATAAAAAGGTAATATTTTTCTAAAAAACTATTTAAATGTGAACATGTGTGTTCTATAAAAATAAACAAAAAAATCAATCGCATTGGATTATGTTAATATAATATAATAAATTTAATTTCAAACAATTATATTTTGTGTTTTCAAGACATGATATAAGAGAAGATTCAATTTTATGTATAAAAGTATTATTTTTTTTAAAATGAATTTCTGTAACCTTTTGATGGTGAACTTGTTAAAAATATAATTTTTTATATTTTTATATATTCTATTTGGAAAAATTATCTTTTTATTTTAAATCAGGATATAAAAATTTTCTATGGGTTAAATTTAGATATTTTTATGAAAAGTTTCATGTTTTTATGAATAGTGAACATACTGATTTTTATTGAAAATTGTATTTTACTTCAAATATTTTACAAGGTAAAAATATGTATTCGAATATTTTTTTAATTTAAATAATTTTATTTTTATTTAAAACAATCCAAATATGGTTTTTGAATTTTTCTATGTATTCATGAATTTATTATAAAAACATTTTATGTTTTAATAGGATATTTTTCTGAAAAATATAGTTTTCATGGTTTTTTACCAATTTTATTTTTAATAAAATTTTATAAATTTTATGTTTTAAATTATGATACATTGAACCAAATGGTGGATTAATAAGGTCCAAATTTAGTGAATAGGTCCATTTAATGTTTTACCCATATGAAAAGTAATAGTGAAAATTTTGTTACCATGGTAAAGGGTAAACTGTGTAATTTAGGATAAAACTAAAATGATATAGACTGTAAAATGGCTCTAACACATGAAAAAAAATTATTTGATGAATCTAAATAGACCCTTAAAACATTTTTATTCATATTATTTATTTTAATAAACATTTTTCCATGAAAATATCATATATATTTTTAAAATCAAAGAAAGACACAAAATGTCACTTTTTTAGTCATAATTCTCTCTTATGTGTCCACATAGGTACAAATTTTGGTTATGAATGAATATAAAGCATTATATTTAGATATATTTATTTATTATTATGATAT
This sequence comes from Viscum album, assembly GCA_963277665.1. Taxonomy (NCBI): domain Eukaryota; kingdom Viridiplantae; phylum Streptophyta; class Magnoliopsida; order Santalales; family Viscaceae; genus Viscum; species Viscum album. The sequence goes on from OY728163.1 coordinate 549,383,386, forward strand.
TAATTTATTATAAATTTTTATATATCAAATTATCAAATTAAATTCATATGAAATACTATTGCAGTGCTGGTGAAAAGAGTTAAAAATCAATAAAATGATTTTAATTAAAACCATAATAACCATTAAATGAACGAAAAATTATTTAAATATTATTTTTTGAGTATATATCAACCATAATCATCCAATGGTAGAATATATGTTTATTTAGATCCACATGGAAAATATTATGAAATTTATAATATTTTATTTAATGTTTATTCAAAGTTTTCATATTCATGTTTTTAATAACTATATCATTTTTAATATAGATTTTTCCAGAAGATATATCAAAATATAAATATTATTTGACATGGTAAACGATTTATATTCATCATATTATTTTATTTATAATTTTTTGTGAATAAATAATTAACTTAAATATTTACAAAATTAGGATACATTAATTATTCAACCAGTGGGAAAATAAAATAAACGATTTTAAAAATATTAAAATAAATAAAAATTGTTTTATTTATGGTTCTCCACAAACATTTTTTATGAAAATTAAATATTATGGGTGTGTTAATTTATTTCAAGGTTATATTTCTATTTATATTTTTTTAAAGTAAGTGTAATGAATAGAGTAAATATTGATCAGAGTTTGAATCTAGTAAATTCCCTTGGGGGATTTATAATAGTGGTGTTGATGTATAAATGATGCAGAAAAGCAGTGATGTAGACTGGATGATGCAAGCATGATGCTGCACTGGGCCTTCTGTCCATGTTCATGGTGCCACTAGGATTTGGGCCAACGGGCTATGTAATGTTTCTCCCTCTACCTAGATTTAATGATGCCTTTTATTTCATAATAAAATGAGGCTTCAACCTCAACATTGAAAACAAATTGTGTCAAAATTGATACTAATGATATTTTATGAAAATAATATATTATTAATTTATTTAAATGTCATAAAAAATAATTCAAAAATAAAAATTGATAATGATAAGTTTTGAAATTCGATACATTGACAATGTGTGGAAAATTTACACTATATAAGTAAAAATTAGACTGTCTTACTCTTTTAAAATTTGTTACCGAAATTAAATGTAAATTGGGTTAAATAAGTGTTAAATAAAATGATAAGATTTACAATAATAATAAATCTTGTCAAAGTTTATTATATCATTAGATTAAAACCTTATCTCTTTTTATATTCTATTAAATTTATTTTTTGAGGTTTTTCAATTTTGATTAAATTTATTTTAAATTATTATTTTTATAAATTTTAAAATTTCCTGTCACCTAAACTATAAAAGGGTACCACACCCCTCACTTATTGAAATCACAATAATCCTTCAAAATTGACCAAATTATAGAACATTATATTCTCCACTTCCATAACCCATTTCTAGATGTTCTAGGATTCTCAATGGACTAGATCTAGTGTTCTTTAGAGGATATTTAAAGGATCCATTTCGAAGAAGAGATAATCGCTCTAACAAATCACTCTCTTTTATACTCTTTTCTACCTCATATAAATAGATGATATATTTCATAAAATAATTAATTTATCATCCTCAATATGATTAAATAATATTAAGATAATTAATAGATAACTATATATCCACTTTCACATTGAACAATAAATGAAACTGTTGTTCATGCGTATGTACGACTTACTGTCACACCACGTAGCGATACAAATCATTTTCCACCACCACATTTTATGGGTGGGAATTAGGATGGAATTGATTTTTATATATAATATTTATGAGATAATTATACTTTTTTAATGATAATATCATGTCTACCTCTTACCACCAAATCTTTTTGCAAATAAAAGCGTCGTCCGTATGTTCGTATGTCTTATAATATCCACAATGTGATGTGATTCATTTTTCATCTATTTTTCCCATAGATAATAATAATGATGAATTTTATGAATAAATATGATATATATTTATATATATATCACATAAATATTATTCTTTAATGATAATATATCATATAATTTTATTTCTTTTAATATGACTAGAAAATGATAATAAAGATCATGTGTATGCCCGACCTATACTCTCCATGAATGGTTTAATTTTTTATATATTTTACAAATTTTTATAAATAATTATGTAATGAATATATATGATATTTATATCATTTTTATCATTTTATATATTTTAAAATGATTATATAAGTAAAAGGACTAAATATATAACAAATCAAAGCACATGAGAGAAACAAAGCGTTCGTTACACGAAACGTAACTTTAATAACAAATTTTTTAATAAATGGGAAATAGAATACTTTAAGTAAATAATATATGGTATTATATAATTGAATATGGTTCACTAACATATCTATAATACATTTATTTTTATTATATAGGAGTTTTTCTTGAGTACGATGAGAGTCAGGACATAAGGTAAGAGAGTTTTTTCTAACTTTCATTTTCGTGGGATGCATGACTTATACACTGATTTAATTGTTTATGTGGTGTATATACTTCCCATGACTGTATTATATGAGTATTATTCTGAATATATGGTATTTTTTATCCATATTATTTTCTATATTTAATGGACCATAGGATTCTCATAATTATAAATATATAAATGATTATTTTTAAATTTCATCAATAAAAAGGATTATTTCATTTTAAATCACCATTGTAAAATATTTATCTTCCATGTCTGTGATTTATAAAAATATTGTCAATTTTTTTATATTTTCTATTATTAATATCTAAAATTATTTTTACATTGAAATGTTTTTAAAATAGTGTTTTTTTTTCTAAACAAGTATCTTTGTGACATTATCAAGAAAAATATATGGAAGGAATGTGTTTCTAACACATACAACATGAATGTAATCTTCTACCTTCACCTTAATTCTTTTAGACACCTTTATAAACATATAAGGTTATTTTCAGATAAGTATTTTTCTTTTAAAATTTCATGGTATTTTAAGAAAAGAAAACAATTTAAAATAAAAAAGGAAATTTCCCATAAGAATTATTTTTAGCTGATCTCTCAAAATTATTGTCCAACAATGATAACATTATTTGAATTTACTTATTATTTAATGTGAATATGTTTCGAAGATATTATCCCTATTATTCCTATGTTTTTTTATGTTTATAATGTATTGGTATTTATGAAACCTATTTCTTTTCCTTGGGTTCTGTTATGATTTAATGATGTTTATTACAACCATTTCATTCCTTGGGTTATGATATGATGAATAATTCATTTTCTTGTAGCACAGATATATATAGTTTTTATTATGTGTTGTGTGATACCTATATCTCCCTCCAATGTGATGGGTAATTATTTATATCTCATGAGTTATATAAGACTATAATGGGAAGTGAACTCTGTTCAGTAATACCTGAATCAAATGGGAATAAACTTTTTTAAATAATTCATAGATGGAATGGGGAGTGAACAAGGTTCATAAAGGGAATTTATCCAACAATCTGTTCTAAGAAATGATCCTCCACTAATCTATAAATTATTTTTAATTCTTAATTTTATTCCATAATTTTATTTATTATTTTCTTATCCCATAAAATATGTTCCTTGATTCTTTATGAATGTCAATGATTGATTCCATGAAATTATATCATAGTTTTTGATATACATGATATAATTTTCAAAAGTTATTTTCTTATTCTTATACCTTTATTCCTATTTCATCTCCATTGATTTACTATTAATGAGTATATGAACTCACCCTTTTTCTTATGTTTCCTTTCCCTATGTTATAAATAAAAGTTTTAAGTAAGAGTACTGAATGGGAAGTTCCTTCTAGGAGTTTTTGATGACCTTTCACCAAAATAGAATAATAAGTTCCATGTTTCCAAATACACAAAACTATTACAGTCCTTGATTATGTTTGTTTTTTCAATTAGTTGAATATTCATCTAAAAAGATATAATTTCCATTTATTTTAAGACTGGGTCATTATAGTTGGTCTCAGAGAAAGAGTTTGGTCAGCCTTTGTAAACTATAATGAGAAAACATTAGTGGGATCCCTTGATATATTTCCAAGGATATGTCTAGGGATGTCTCTATGGATAATTATAAGTATAGGTTGAAATCATAATGTTTTAATAATAATATTTAATAACCTAGGATTATACATAATGTTTCATATAATGAAATATTTTGAATGGTACTTGAAACCATGTAATGTGATATATGTGGTAAGGTGATATTTCTGGAAAACACATGATTAGGGGAATAATAACCCTTAAAATGTGCCTGATGTTTGGATACTAAAATACTATTGTTTTATCATGATAAAATAAATTGGATAGTATTGATGACCTTAGGTCTTATAGATTGAAATGGTGGTGTATGGTATTATGGATTGATTTTATAAAATTTTTGGATTTATGTTATGATGAAATAGTTAAATTTTTAATTAATTAATTTTTTCACCAAGGTTTTTTACTAATTTAGTATATTACCATATTTCTGGGGAATTAAATATAATATTATTCACATGTTTGGTGTCTGTGATAATTAAGATCTATGAAAAGTTGTTTGTGAATTAATGAAAAGATTGTTTTATAATTTTAGTGACTTTTTTTTAATGACTTGGTTTTTAATATTTTGGAACGATCACAATGGTAACCATTTATGAAATTGTTTACATTGAAAACTAGATAGGGTTTTAGATTTTAACATATTATCTCTCCATATAAGGATTTATTCATAATTGATAACTTTTGTTGAGATTTCAAATAAAGATAGATGGAATGAACTATCATTGCATTTATGGTTCTCTTAATATGATAATGCTTACAGAATTAAATATTCGCCTTTATTTTTAGGAAAAACAAATGTAGTAGAAATTGATCAAGCACCACAAATGGATGATATTGTACTTATGGAATTTAATAAAATGAGGTAAATAAATATTCTCATAGAAAAACTATTCAACTCTAGTTAAGTGATATAGAAACAAAAAATTTATCCTAGTGCCTTCTTTTCCAATGAATCTAATGGTCCCTTATATCATTAATGATTTGTGGTTTTATGATTATTAACTTTACCATGATCATGTTCTCTATCACTCTCTAAAAAACTATATAGTTTGATTTCTCTTCCATGTCCATGTTTTTACATTCCACACATGTTCTCCTATGTGAAATCATAATTATGAGTTACTTTAGTTAATAGTTTTGTTTCTAACATTCCCTTTTTAAAAGGTAGATTTAGTATTCATTTTTATGATTTTGGATTTTATAAAAGGAACTTTTAACTATTAAACCTTTCATAACCCAAATTAATTTAGAGGGGAAAATTAATTTTAAGGGGTATAATGTAACACTGTAATATTTTTTATGAAATTGATATAGTGTTAGTAATTTGATTTCTTTGATGTCTTGTTTTACATGCAACATCGACTTAGCTTGCATTACACACAACACTGAGTTTCTTCGAAATATCATTTTACAATTGTAATTGTTTAAACAGAAACATTATAAACTAGACATTAAAATGGTGGGTATGAATATTATTAATTGAATTATGAAATATATTTACACACACACACCGACACACACATATATATATAATTCATTGACTAATTAATTCTAAATTAATATAAAACGTTTTTTTAATAAATAAAAGGATTTTTTTATTCTAGAAAACTATTTGAATGTGCATAAGTGGGATTTATGCCAATAAATAAACAATTATAAATTTTTTATTATACTAATATAATATATTCAATCAATTTTTTAACATTCATCATATATATTTTCCAGACATGACATAAGAAAAATTCCATTTTATGCATAAAGAGAAGTATTTTCCTAAAAAGGAACTTTTCCAACCTTTTGATGGAACACTTGTTAAAAATACAGTTTCTTATAGTTTTATAGTCCCTATTAGAAAATTTAAACTTCTTATTTGGATGTAGGATATAAAAATTTACATCATGTGACCTTTTAGTCTTTTTCCGAGATGTTTCATGTTTTGATGAATAGTGAAAATACTAATTTTTTTTAGAAATATATTTTTAATTTAAAGACTTTACTATATAAAATTATTTTTTGAATTAGTTTTAAAATTTAATTAGTTAATTTAAATTTAAAATAATTTATTTTTTGTTTTTCAAAACAATTTTTCACTCAAATTTATTATAAAAACATTTTATGTTTTAATAGGGAATGCTTTTGAAAAATTGTGTATAATGGAAATTTACTTGTTTCATTTTCAATTAACTTCTGAAAATTCTATGATTTGAATTTGGAAAAAATGGATTTGAAATTTGGATTCATATGGTTTAAATTTAGGTAATACTTCCCTATAGCCTGCAAGGGAAGGCTACAGGTTACAGTGCGACGCTTCCTTGGATCCTCCTTGTGTCACGGTTTTTCTAAGCCTTTCATTCTCCCAGCTTCAGCTCTTCTTATATGGGAAATCTGAAAAATGGGCTTCCCCTGCAGGCTATGTTGCAGTGGGTCTGGTCTCTTCTGCATGCTGTCTTCTGTTTGGAAGGCAAGAACTGTTGCCGCCTTTTGCAGTGCTTCTCCCTCATTTCATGCTGCTGTTCCGCGGGTCTGGTCCCTTCTGTTTTTCACCGTGGCCAGCATGCTGTCTTCTGTTTGGAAGGCAAGAAATGCTGATATCTTTAGCAGCGCTTCTCCCTCCTTTCATGCTGCTGTTCTGGAAATCTGCTTCAAACATCCAAACCGGTCGAAGTTGCCACTGATGGTTGATGATGATGGGGTGGCTTCTGGAGTGTCAGGCTTCGCCGGATGTTGTGGTGTTTTCTGAGCTCACAGAGGGAATGTGCCATGGAGAATGATACCGGTTTGGGTGGAATTTTCTCGGCTCGCAGACTCTCTCTCACTGGTTGTCTTACATGTTTATCGTGAGGCCAACCTCGTGGCGGATGCTTTTTCCAAGAAAGCTTTTGAAGGGATGAATTCCAGTCGTTTCTTTTTGTCATCAGAGTTTTGTAATGAATTTGTGTAGGCTGATTGTCGTGGCGAGATATATACTCGCTTTTGTAGACCGCCCCTCTGACTCTATGTTGTTTGCTTTACTTTTTCATTAATAAATTTTCTTGGGAGCAGGTGTGCCTGTCTCCTGAACTTCGGGGTATTTGGCCAATATAAATTGTAACCATGGTAAATTTGGTTTCCAATGTAAAGTGTAAATTGTGTACTTTAGGTTTAAAATAATATGATAAAGACAATAAATGACTTAAACAAATGAAAAAAATTGGATGGAAATACATCAACTCTTAATATATAATGATAAAAATTATGTTTTTTAATGGACATTGATCCCTGAAAACAACTTATAAAATATTTAAATCAAAGGAAGACACAAAATGTCACATTTTTTGTATTAAATATCTCTTATGGGTCCACAGAGGGAAACAATTATGTTATGAATGAATATAATGTATTATATTAGGATTGAATTTTTTATTTTTTATTATGTTAATCTATTTTTAAATTTTTTATGTGAAATAATTACCATCAATGATTATGTAACACCAATACATTATTTGTACAAAGAGATGAAAAATCAATAAAATTATTTTAATTAAAATTATAAGAACTATTTAACGACTAAAACATTTGTACAAATATTATTGACTGATTATATATAAGCCATAATCACCCAAGGTTCAAATTAATGACCATTTGGATCCACAAAAAATAGATTATCACATTTATAATATTTTATTTAAATTATAGTCAATGATGTCACATTAATGTTTTTGATAAATATAACAAATTCAATATTGGATATTCTAGAACATATATTATATTATAATTAGTATATAGGAAGTTAAATAATTAATATTCATCAAATTAATTTATTTATAATTTTTAGCGAATAAATAGATTACTTCAATAATTACACAATTATTATAGATTAATTATTCAACTAATGGAAAAAATAAATAAATGATATTAAAAATATTAAATTAAATATTATTTGAGTTAATTTAAGTTCTCCAAGAATTTTCTATGATAATATGACTTATTTTGGTTGTATTATTTTTTTTCAATTTATATTTCTTTTTACATTTTATTATGGTCAATGTAATGAACATCATAAGAATTGACACTAATGATATTTTATGAAAAAAAATATTTTATTAAATTATCTTAAAATGATAAAAATATTTCAAAAATAAAAATTAATTATTATAAGTTTTATGTTTTTATTAGTTGGCAGTTTATAAAAAATTTACAGAATATAAGTAAAAATTACAATTTTTTAATATTAAATACTATGTTACCATCATATAAAGTAAATGGGTTAACTAAGTGTTAATTAAAATGATATGGATTACAATAATACTAAAACCTGTAAAAAATATATTTTATGAATATATTTCAACCTTATCTCATCTTATATTTTATTTTATTTCAATTTGGATTTATTTTTAAATTTATTATAAATTAATATTTTTAAAAATTCTAAAAGTACCCCTCAAATCAATTATAAAAAAACACATCCTCCCTCACTTCTTCACATCACATTGAAAATTCAATCTTGACTAAAATCATTCAAATTATACTCTAAAATTCCTTTTCCTCATTATAGAGGTTCTTGGAATCTCAAAATAACAACTCTAGAGTCTTTTAGAGGAGATCTAAAGGATCCATTTCAAAGAAGAGGTAATCTCTCTAACTTATCACTCTCTTTTTACACTATTATAACCCTCCTCTAAATATATGAAATATATCATAGAATAATTAATTAATCACCCTAAATATAATTAAATTTTATTTTGGTTTTTAAAATACTTTTATGCATACATTTCCTATTGAATAAGAAATGAAATTATCACATGTACGTACGTACGACTTCTCGTCATCACCTAGAGAAACAATTAATTTTCACTAAAAAACTTTTATAATTGGGAATTATGATATATTTAATGTTTATATATGATATTTATTACATAATTATACTTTTTTAATGATAATATCATATCTGAATTTTTACCAAATAATCTATTGGGAAATGATAATGTCGTCCATGCGAACATATGGCTTACCATCTCCATGATGTGATGTGACTCATTTTTCATCTATATTTACGAATGATAGTAATGAGGATAACTTTTATGAATATATATGATGTATATAACATAAAATTTATTCTTGAATGACACTATATCATATAATTTTATTTATTTTAACATGAAAATAACATTAAAACATTGTTCATGTGTATGTATGGCCGACCATCTCTATGAACGATGTATTTCATTTCTATATTTTATGAATTATTATAAAAACATATTTATTGAATATATATAATTTTTATATAATTTTTATCATTATATATGTGATACAATCATTAAAAAATTAATAGATCGAAAAATATAACAAATCAAAACACATGTCAGAAACAAAACGGTTATTACAGAAACGTAACATTAATATGAAAATTGTTAATAAATGGGTAATATATTGACATACTTAAAGTATATACGGTGTGATATAGTTGAATAATTTTTTTTAATATATTTATAATAATAATATATTTATTATAAATGAGGTTTTCATGAGTAAGAGGAGAGTTAAGGGATAAGTTATGGGACTGTTTTTCTCACATTCATTTTTATGGGACACATACCTTATACACTACATGACTAATTTGTGTGGTGTATATACAAAAAATGATATTATTTTATGAGTATTATTATTAATATTATTGTAATTTAATATCCATATTGTTTTCTTTCTTTCATGGGGCATATTATTCTATTGATTATAAAATGATAAGTGATTATTTCAAAATTTCATCAATAATCTATATTATTTCATTTTAAATCACCATTGTGAATTATTTATCTTCCAGATCCATGATTTCTTAAAAAATTGAATTTTTTTAATATTATCCTATTAATATTTAAATTTTTTATTACGCATGTTTTACCTTTTTCAAAATGGTTGGAAAAGAATATTTTTTTCATTTTCTAAACAAGGACCTTTGTGACTTTACCAAAATAATATATAGAATGAATGGTTTTTAAAAATTATTGGGAATTGATGGAATATTACACAAATATGATGCCTCAATTATTTTTAGCTTCCATTACAAACTTGAAACGTTATTTTAAAATAATGTTTTTTAAATTTCATATTATTTTTTAAAAAAAATTCACGGAAGAGAGGATATTTTCATCAAGATTTATTTTGAAGTGATCTCTGAAAATTATTTTCTCAATATGGTAACCTTATTTTATGTTATATCTACTTTAATGGGGATATTGTTCAAGGATGTTATCCCTAGCATTCTGGTGGTTTGATTTTTGTATGTTGTATTGATATTTATAAAACCCATTACATTTACGTGGGTTATGTTATGATTAAATAATGTTTATAAAACCCGTTTTATTCCTTGGGTTCTGATATAATGAAGGATTTCTCATATTGTGAGACACATATGTACGTTTTTCATTATTTGATGGGTGGGACATATATCTCCCTCCAATGTGTTGGGTAAAGGATTATATATCACAAGATAACTATGACTGGAATATGATGTGAAGTTGGTTCAGTAATATAACAATAGAAGTAGAATAAACACAGTTCAGTAATTCATGAGTGGAACAAAGAGTGAACCTGGTTCTATAAGAGTTTGTATTCCACGATGATGGTATTCTAAATGTTTCTTGATTAATATGAAATGATTTTCAATGATTATGTGTATTCTATAATTTTAGTAATTATTTTTTTACTCTCATGGAATATGTTATTTGATTCTTTATGAACATCTATGATTTATTCCATGAAATGATACCATTGTCTCTGACATGAAGGTTATAATTTTCTAAAATTATTTGCATGTTCTTATGTCTTTATTATTATGTAATATCCCTTTATTAACCCTTACTGAGTATCTGATCTCACAATTTTTTTATGGTTCCCTTCCACAAGTTATAAAGAAATGTATTAAGTATGAGTACTAATTGGGAATATCTTTAGGAGATATATTGAAGACCTTTCACCAAACATGAAGAATTTGTTCCATGTTTCCAAAGGCACTAACTTATTACAGAACTAGGGATGTGTTTTTTAATATAATTAATATTCCTCTAGTAGCAATTTTATTATTCATTTGAATTAGAATTTTTGGTTGTTTATTTGGGAATTTATGCCACTCGGCCTGCGACCCAACCATGGTGGACCTCAAGGGTTTGTATGAGGGTGGTTTCATGATTTATGGAGTGTAATAAAATGAAAACATATTAATTAAAAGGTTATAGGATGATGAATAGATATCACTAGAGAGGATGAGATTACACCAAGTTTCATTTCCCCATATGGGGGGTCATTAGATACTATGGACATGACTTTGGGTCGATATTTTGGAATCAAATGATAAGAATTTGTGGAGGGGTTTTAAATTTATATTTTCTTTAGGTGACATGTAAAGGATTTTTTTTCATCTGGGTCTTTAGGTTTAGTGTCCTTGTAGTGATATTTTCCTTTGGCCCTCGGATCCATGAAAGGGTTCTCTCTCAACATAATTAAATATAGGTAATATCATGGTAATAATAAAAAATCTAAGGGAATTGGTCCTGGAGAAAAGAGAATGGTTAAAATATTGTTTTAAGTGTAACACCCCAACCCAGTTACCAAGAGTCGGTGCATTATTACGTATCATTGGCATGATCACAAAAGATCATGTCTTGAAAGACCGATTAGTTTAGTAGCCTTGGAATCACTAGACACATTCATAAAGTTTACATTACTTCAAAAAGTGAAAAACTACAACAACATATTGTCTCCATATACCACAGTCATATCCTCATACTATCCCAGAAGGTCATTCATAAAATAGTTCTTCACATCCTGGGAAAAATAAAACATATAAAGGGTTGAGCTTAGATGCTCAGTAAGGATAACAATATAGCGGAAACTTTCATAAATACGCATAAAGCTTTAAGGAAATGTATAACTAAAACAGACACCTTTTAAACTTGAACATCAGCAAAATATGGGAAAGATAAAATTAAATAATGTCATTTACTTATTCACATGGATATTCTACTAGTCGAATAATCACATGCAATATAAATAACTACTTTCATAATAATTGAATGCATAATGCCAGACTATCATAACCACATAGTCAAGGCCTTGTGCCAAGACTACAAATAAGATTTTTTCAAGGCCTTGTTCCAACACACTAGTTTTTCTCATGAGACCTACCAATGCATCGAGGAGCTATAGCGGGATCCACCTATCACTTACTAAGTCCAATGCATTCTTCATATGAATAGGTTTAAATATAACATAAAAATTTGTATTAAACTAGCATACGAAATGTCAATACTTTAACCACAAACCATGAATGGTATAAAAATAGCACATCCACGTTCAAACATAACTCATTTGATACAATATGGAAGATTTTATTGTATCATATTAACCTCAATCAAGAATAATGAAGGATATTGACATATATGAAAATAATCATCAAAACTATTAGAGAGAAATATCCCCCTTTTTCTTGAAATCATTTAAAAGTCACACTATTTTTCAAGAAGACATTTAAAAATAGATTTTTGAATCAAAGTGTCCCATACCACTTTGAAAATTTTAAATTGAATTTTGATTTTAAAACATTAATGTCTATATAAATAAATTCTTAAAACTATTTTTAAAACATGGACATTAATGAGAAATATTTAGAATATTAAATATTTAAAACATTTAAAATGATATTTTAGTTAGAGGTTTTAACCAAAATAGAGACACTTAAATACAAATAATTTAGGTAATCAACACTTTTTAATATCATGAGAATAAAGGGATTCATGATATACTATGTTAAAGTACCTTATACACACCATATAAAAGTGATTTGGTGTAAAACAACAAACGAGTCTCAATGGAATGTAAATTGAGATGAAATCTCTCATAAAGACTTTATTCATAGGTTAAGGATAAATCAATGATATAATTATGTGTGTCAAATATAAATACAGTCAATATGATTGGATATTCAGTGTAAAATAATCAAAGGACGTGATGGGGAATGAATCTTATCGCGTTCCTGGAGACAGTAATCCGTACGTACGCACGAGCGACAATATCATTATTTTGATATTAAAATAATATATAATTTGATGGTATATAATATATAATGAATCATTATTATGTTATATTTATTATTTACATTAATTACACATCATTATTATAACCATACAAATAATAATATATTGAATAACAATTACACCACGACGTGGAGACAGTAGGTCGTACGTACGCATGTTTGGTGACATCTCAATCAAAGGATGGATAGAATACGGAATATGGTTATACCATATTTATAATAACATCACAATATATAAAAGATACTGGATTTATTATTTTAGAATTGAAATAACAAAGAAATAAGAAGTGTAAGAAGAAAGGAACTTGAAAGAGGGTGGTGAAATCATTACCTCTTCTTCGGGTTCTTCCTTTTGATTTGATCAAAAGAACTATTTAGGTTGGATTTCTGATCAAAATAAGGCCTCTGAGTTGAATTGAGGGATGTTGAGAGAATATTTTGGTAGGGGATGGCCGAGCCAAAATGCTCTGAAGGTGTGAATTAGAAGGATGGGGAAGTTCCCTCTTATAAGAGGGGTGAGGGGCACCTTAGGAAAAGCTAGAAATATTATTTTATAATAAATTCATATTCGATTTATAATGTCTCCAGAGTAGATTATTTAAAGTCTAAGGTGGGTATAGGTTCAAAAAAAACTCAAGAAATAGGGTTTAGACAGGTTTGGGTCACTTTATTAACCTTATCTTTTAGTTTTAACTCTTAATTAATTAGTTTGACATTTACCCTGTCACTTTTTATTTTTATATTATATGGTTAATAAACATACTATATACCTCCAAGAGACCCAAAAGTGGTCCATTAATGATACACCTATCATGATATAAGTGCTTCGGCTGAACCATAGATTTATAGGAATATAATACCAATTAATAATATAATATTTGTTTTAAAAACTATTTTATGTAAATTTTGAAACCATTTAACAATTTATTTTTGTTAAAGTATAAAAAAACATTATTAATTAGTATAAAATTCATTTAATCAATCCTAACATTTCATATTATCCAATAAAATTTGTTTATTTCATCAAAACTTTCAAATTATATTTATTTTAACATTTATAATATCAATTATTTGATTCATTCATTAATAAGGAAAATACTACATCATTATTGTGTCATAAATAAATTTAATTATTCAATGTCTAAAAATTATAAATAAAATACCAATATTTAGGAAATATTTTTATCTTTATAATTAAAATTTATAGTCGAAACTATAATATATATAACCCAATGTAAAAAAAATTTCAAAAAGATATATGCTTATGTCAATTTTTTATTTAGATTAACTTAATTAATATAATGTGTCATTATCACTTACAAGTGGATCCATGGGGTCCAAATATCAACCCAAGGATTCCTATGGTCGGAAATATATCAACCAATAGGGTTAAGACACGTTCTAGGGTAAATTAATATTATTATAATATTATTTTTCCCCTTATTTACCGGATTTACCCTTTGACCATGGTAAATAAAATATTTACCGAAGTAATTATTCAAAATGTATAAAAATAAGAGTTACCTATTTACAAAATTTGGATATCCTGATTTCAAATATGGAATCCATTTTTACATATTCAAAACACAGAAGTGGCAGAAATTAATGTAATATTAATTACCGTTGTCAAAACAAAAACCGTGTTTTTAAGAAATAATAAGTATCAAAAGATTGACACTTGTTTATGTCCGGTTTAAATGTGAGATTATGTCCAATGAACAAAATTGTATTAAATAGTAAAAAATATATTCTAAATATATTTTAAAATCACTCAAATTCAAAATTTATCACTATTAATTATTTCTATTAAAAAAGTTGTTTTTAATTAAAATTTAGTAATTTTCACTATTCATTAAAATATGAAAGTTATCTGAAAAGTACCAAAATTTCACCCTAAGCTAATTTCAATATTTTGAATCAAAAATTAATTCCATTTTGAAATATAAATTTTTTAAAATTTCAAAAATTGGGTATTAATATTCATAACGGCTAGTTTGATTGGTTGTGGTGTGTTAGAACTCGAAGTTGTGTACAACACACGGTATTGTATTATTAAAAGAGAAGCGTACCATGGATGTTTGGGGTGTCACATTCTCCCCTCCATAAATAAATTGCGTCCTCACAATTTTTGCTCGGTATTTAAAACATGGGGTCGACATTTGAGAATATCTTAATTGGAATCCCACATCGAAAAATGGATTAATGATTCCTTTATTTAAAATAAAGAGTGGTAAGTATGAAGGTTACCGAAAATAACACATACTAGGGTTCCATATAGGAAAACATGGATATGGAAGATAAATATTACCATCAATATCTGATGGAGAGTGGTAGAGAACATGACTATGAAAAGGCCAATAATCACAAAGCCATAAATTTGTGATGATCTAAGGTACCATCTAGGACAACTTTTTTGTTCTATGTTCCTTTTCTTAATGTTGAATTTTTTTTTATGATTTTATAAGATCATAAGAAGATATACATACTTTTTAAGTAGAGTTTCATCGTTTAATAATTTTCTAATACAAACTCATTTTTTTAAACGATGAGTATTCAAGAAGACTTGGTCACACTGGAAGAGATAGAATAAACTTCTATAGAATCAAATGATCCGCGAAGGATAAACTATATATTTACCTTGTATTTAGAGATTAATAAAAACCAAAAACGGTTATTATAAGGTCTGATGATCCCCCAAGATGATATTCCATTATAGAAAGAAAAACTTATCTGAATTTCTAAAATTAAACCAACAATACCCCAAAGTTAAATAAATACCATTCAATAAACAATTGTCCTTAAAATCCTTCAATATAATCCAATATAATATTGAAACCCAAAACATAGAAGAATTTAGTTATGTATTCCTCCACGTTAAATTGTATCTCCAAATGACATCAACTACTCTTAAAGTCACATACTTAAAAGTAATTAACCTAATCACATGTTCTCTATTATAGGTTAATCATTTCCTTAAATAACCCAAATCATTATAAATCCACAATAAAAACATAAATTAAAATCCACCATTACATCTCAAATTAAATCCCATAGAATTGTATTTTCCTTGGGCATATAGTGTTCCCAACAATGTGAACATCTTCCAAAATAACATTTATCACTTAATCCCGAAATCATTTTCCTATACTAAGGATATTCACTTGATAAGACATAAGATCCCAAATTAACTTTTTATTGATCAATAAAATTATTTAACTAAAAATAATTAGTCACACTAACCAGGGCCTTAACATAGTCCAGTGGTAGGTGATAAATCCCAATCGCACATTGGTTGTGGGTTCGATTCACACAGCTTTGTCCGACGCGGCGGGTTGTCACACGGTCTACGTGTTGTCCTTTTTCAAAAACTATATTTTATAACATTACCAAAACGAGATAAATTCCTCAAAATAACCATAACATAATTTAACCACAAATTTTGTCTCATACCTGGCATTTTCATCACAAAATATAATAACGTGTAATTACCTCAAACCCAATGATCATATAAAACAAAATGGTTATTTATAACTATATCCACAAGGGAAAAGATAAGTCTTCCTCAAATATCATTCTCACATGGAAAGATACGGGGTTACAAATAAAAGAGAAAATTATTCCAAAGTAATCCCCTCAACAAGGATCACTAATACTTTTTAACATTTCTCCAACCATTTATTTCTATAAAGATTCTTCTTTGACCAAGAAAATATCCTATAGAATATGTTATTCACTCAGTTAATGGTCAGGTCCCCTACATTTATGGAAAATGGCTGTAAATGGATTCTTGGGACCATTTTTATTTTCTTCTATAGTACTCTTCATTTTTCTTCAGCAATTCATCACTTTATGTCCTTCTTTCCCGCATGTAAAGAACTTCTTTGTTCCATTGAGACACCTTCCTAGGTGTCTCCTTCCACATTTCCTACATGATGGAAATTGAGGATTCTTTTCTCCATGGTCTCCACTACTGGAGCTCTTATCATTCATCACCTTTCTGTTCTTTGTAGAGTCTGGGAGTTGGTTAATATTTATTTTGTTGATCATATTTTTTTTTTAAAATTGATTTGGCATGAACACGATATCTTTTATGCCTATCAACATTCCATTTTGTTGTTTATTTCCACCACCATTCCCACCTTCATTATCAAAGTTACTATGACTTCCTTGGAATCCAACCATTGACTAAAACCAGAAAGCATTGTGTGAGTAAAAGTATTCATAAAATCATTTAGAGAATATCATGACACAATATTCTTAATTTGAAACACCTTAGGATTAACCAAGGTCATTTATTCTCATCTTATATTAAAATAATTCAAATTGGATTGTAAAAAAATGTAAATTATCCTGATCATATCCCCCGGGAGTGTCACAACCAAGAGTGCAGCAAGTCCCATTATCGTGCACTACTTCCAGTTCGATTCTAGCACAAAGCGGTGTTTTCTAGTTTGACCCCTAGGTACATCTGTGCCAGAGCCGCCTCTACCGGCTCATATCCAGACTGGGATGTATTGCTTGGAAAACACAAAAAATATCTACAATACCAAAATTCTAGGAATTTCTTCTATACTAATCCTCAATTTATCTCTTAGGGTTATGTGCTCTAATCAGATTTTATCTAAATCTAGCTTCCAAGGTTTCTACTAAACTTCCTCTGATACCAACTATAACGCCCCAACCCCAGTTACCGAGAGTCAGTGCATTATTATGTATCATTGTCATGATCACAAAAGATCAAGTCTTGAAAGGCTGATTAGTTTAGTAGCCTTGGAATCACTAGATACATTCATAATGTTTACATTACATCATAAAGTGAAAAACTACAACAACATATTGTCTCCATAGACCACACTCATATCCTCATACTATCCCTGTAGGTCATTCATAAAATACTTCTTCACATCATGAGAAAAATAAAACATAGAAAGGGGTGAGCTTAGATGCTTAGTAAGGATAAAAATATACCAGAAACATTCATAGATAAGCATAAACATTTAAGTCAATTTATAACTAAAACATAAGCCTTTTAAACTTGAACATCAACATAATATGGAAAAGATAAAATGAAATAATTCCATTTACTTATTCACATGGATATTCTACTAGTCGTATAATCACATGCAATATCAATAACCACTTTCATAATAATCGAATGCATAATGCCAGACTATTATAACCACATAGTCAAGGCCTTGTGCCAAGACTACAAATAAGATTTTGTCAAGTAATTGTGCCAAGACACTAGTTTGTCTCATGAGACCTACCGATGCATCAAGGAGATATAGCGGGATCCACCCGTCACTTACTAATTCCAATGCATTCCTCATATAAATAGGTTTAAACATAACATAAACATTCATATTAAAACTAACATACGAAATGTCAATACTTTAACCACAAACAATGAATGGTATCAAAATAGCACATCCACAGTCTAACATAACTCATTCGATACAATATGGAAGATTGTATTGTATCATATTAATATCAATTGAGAATAATTAAGGATATTGACATAGATGAAAATAATCATCAAAACTATTAGAGAGAAATATCCCGCTTTTTCTTGAAATCATTTAAAAGTCACACACTTTGTCAAGAAGACATTTAAAAATATATTTTTGAATCAATGTGTCCCATACAACTTTGAAACTTTTAAAATTAATTTTGATTTGAAAATTTTATTGTCCATATAAATAAATTCTTAAAACTATTTTTAAAACCTGGAAATTAATGTGAAAGATTTAGAATAATAAATATTTAAAACATTTAAAATGATATTTTAGTTAGATTTCTCAACCAAAAGAAAGGCACATGAATAAAAATAATTGAGGTAATCAAAACTTTGTAATATCATGAGAATAAAGGGATTCCTGATATGATTTATTAAAATACATTATATACACCATATAAAAGTGATTTGGTGTATAACAATAAAGGAGTTTCAATGGAATGTAAATTGAGATGAAATCTCTCACAAAGACCATATCCTTAGGTTTAAGTATAAATCAATGACATAATTATGTGTGAAAAATATAAATACACTCAATATTATTGGATATTTAGTGTAAAGCAATCAAATTACATTCACACATAATCTTGTAAAAACAACACCAATGAATTAGATGTTTAACTCAATAAATGGAGATTGAGTTAAAATTACTCTTATCAAGTTCATATAGATGAAATGAGAATTTATCAATGGAGTGATTATCTATATAAAAATTATATACACATAAAGGGGAGTGTAAATTATGACATAGGAAAAGAAATACTGATTCCACATATAATCTTGGAGTAAAATAATTAATGAAGTATGCGTAAAGACGAATGAGTGGAAATTGAAATTTCAAATTTCTTTATAGATTTGGTAACTTATGAAACCTAAAACCATGAAAGAAGGATAAAAAAATGATTATGTAAATATACATAAATTAATTTATATTACACAATGAATACAATCATGGGAAGTACACACACCACATGCAATAAATAAGTGGTGAACAATGGAATTCTCACGGAATTAAACGTGAGATAAGAAACCCCTTAATTTTTAATTTTTCTTTGGTCAAGGGTAGTTTAACCTCCTGTAAAATGGTGAAATAATTTTTATTTAATTATACAAGAATCATATACATTAATATGATATCATATTTTATCTTTTAACATTGATTTGTTGATAATATCTTAGTGTTATCGTCATTTTGGGTGTTAACAGATTCTTTTTACTTTATATTATTTGTTATGTGAGACATATTTGTCATGGATTTGATGTATCTTATTCACATAAAGAATGATATCATGTCTCTAAATATTATTTTTAGTCATAAAATTAAATTTAGACCTGAATGGATATGATGGGGAATGAATCTCATCGCGTTCGTGGAGACGATAATCCGTACATATGTACAAGCGACAATATCATTCTTTTGATATTAAAATAATATATAATTGGATGGTATATAATATATAAAGAATCATTATTATGCAATATTTATTATTTACATTAATTACACATCATTATTATACCCAACCAAATAATAATATATTGAATAACAATTACACCACGACGTGGAGATGGTAGGTTGTATGTACGCACGTATGGTGACACGTCATTCAAAGGATGGATAGAATACTGAATATGGTTGTACCATTTTTATAATAACATCACAGTATATAGAAGATACTGAAGTTATTATTTTAGAATAGAAATAACAAAGAAATAAGAAGTGGATGAAGAAAGGAACTTGAAATATGGTGGTGAAATCATTACCTCTTCTTCGGATTCTTCTTTTTGATTTGATTAAAAGGACTCCTTAGGTTGGATTTTTGATAGAACTAAGGCCTCTAGGATTAATTGCGGAAAGTTGAGAGAACATTTGGGCAGTGTTTTGCCGAGCCAAAAGGCTTTGAAGATGTGAATTATAGGGAAGGGGAAGTTACCTTTTATAAGTGGGGTGAGGGGCACCTTAGGAAAACCTAGAAATATTGTTTTATAATAAATTTATATTCTGTTTCTAATGGCTCCAAAGTAGATTATTTAAAGTCTAAGGGGGTGATAGGTCTAAGGCAACTAAACCAATATGTTTTAGACAGGTTTGGGTCACTTTATTAACCATATCTTTTAGTTTTAACTCTTAGTTAATTAGTTTTACATTTACCATGTCACTTTGTATTTTTATATTATATGGTTAATAAACATACTATTTACCTCCAAGAGACCTAAAAATGGTCCATTAATGATACATATATCATGATATAAGTCCTTTTTCTAATACTTATATTTTTAGGAATAGAATATCAATTAATAATATAATATTTGTTTTAAAAACTCTTTTATGTCAATTTTGACAGTATTTAATAATTTATTTTTGTTAAAGTCTAAAAAACTTTATTAATTCGAATAAAATTCATTTAGGAAATCCTACCATGTCATATTAAACAATATAATTCGTTTATTTCATAAAAACTTTCAAATTATTTTTATTTTAACATTTATAATATCATTTATTTGATTCTTTCATTAATAAGGAAAATGCTGCATCATTATTGTGTCACAAATAAATTTAATTATTCATTGTCTAAAAATTATAAATAAAATACAATTATGCATGAAATAGTTTTAGCTTTCTAATGAGTATTTTTAGTCGAAAATATAACATATATAACCCTATGTAAATATTGTTTTTCTAAAAGATATTTTCTTATGTCATTTTTGTATTTACTTTAACATAATTAATATAAAGTGTCATTACCACTTAAAAGTGGATCCATGGGGTCTCAAAATCGACCAAATGGTACCCATAGTCGGACATGTATCAACCAATTGGGTTAGGACACGTTTTAGGGTAAATTAATATTGTTATAATATTATTTTTTTACCCTTATTTACCAGATTTACCCATTAACCATGGTAAATAAAATATTTACCGAAGTAATTATTCAGAATGTCTAAAAATAAGAGTTCCCTATTTACACAATTTGGAAATCCTGATTTAAAATATTGAATCCATTTTTCCAAATTCAAAACACAAAAGTGGCAAAAATTATTTTAAAATAAATTCCCGTTGTCAAAAAAAGCGTGTTTTTAAGAAATAATAACTATCATATGATTGACACTTGTTTTTTTCCGGATTAAATGTGAAATTATGTCCAATGACCAAAATTGTATTAAATAGTAAAAATATATTCTAAATATACTTTAAAATCACTCAAATTCATAATTTATCACTATTAATTATTTTGATTAAAAAAAATTAATTAAAATTTAGTAATTTTTACTTTTCATCAAAATATGAAAGTTATCCGAAAAGTACCAATATTTAACCCTAATCTAATTTTGATATTACGAATCCAAAAATGAAGTCCATTTTGAAAGATAAATTTTATAAAATTTCAAAAAGTGGGTATTACTATTCATAACAGCTAGTTTGATTGGTTGTGGTGTGTTAGAACTCGAAGTTGCATACAACACATGCTACTGTATTATTTAAAGAGAAGCGTACCGTGGAACCTTGGGGTATCACATTAAGGGAGAATCTTATAGTGAATGCATCAAAATTATGACAAATCAAAAAAATATGGGTATGAGATTGATTATATTTTTCGTATAAATACCTTATGAAATGATTCATGATGACTATAATATTATTATTTCTTTGACATATTGTTTTTCATTACTATTAACATGTTCCCAAAAACTGAAATTTTGATAATTTAATAATTTTAAAAGAAATAAAATTGATGTGTGGAAGTTCTAATATTATTGTGATTGAAGTTAGTGGAAATTTAAATATTTTTCTTTGATTAGTATCTATTTATCAGGAATTCATTAAAAATAGCATGTTTGGGGAGTATGTGGTTGATGGGAAGGAATGAATATTATATGGCATTCAAGACCCCATTATTTTACCATATATTTTTCCTTAAATAAATACTATTACAAATATCTTATTTCTCATTAAATACTGATAAAACACAATTATATTGAATATTTTATTGATAATAAATGATATAAAGACCTAAAATTATGCTAAATATGATCCATTATGGAATATTTGGGATTAGATCATTCATTTCAAATTTTATGAAAATTTTAGTTTTACCCTTTTAAACATCACTATAGTATTCCGGGAATAAATATTGTTTTGTAATTTATTTTGACTTAAAAATTTTCAAATATGTTACTGACATAATGCGTGACAAATTCTATTCAGATCCTGAGAGCAAGATTGTGAATTTTAGTGGAGTAAGTGGGCCATAAAGACAAAGATGGAATGAATTATCCAGATTGGACATCACTTCCCCATCTGGGCGGTATATTATTTATCCAATCTTGGATTGGGGCCACATCTTGAGGGACTCTCTTGGACATGATTTTTAACAAATCTTCCTTCTATAAGGCCATCCAATTAGCACATTTTAGAGCTCAACTATTTGTTGAAATTGAGATTAAATAATTTGGCCGAATTTCTCTTTCACATTTAATTTTTTTTGTAACCCTAGCCCTCCCCATCTTTATTTAAAGGATGTTTTCACTCTTTTTGAGGGCTTTTCGAGGTTTTTTGAAGGTTTGGCTGAATGGGTGTCTCTTGGGAACACCTCACAACCCTTTGAATAAGTAAGGCCTTGTCAAAAGTTCTCTTCCAAGAAGGCTCTGCTATCCCACCTCCTCTATCTTTTTCCTTGTTTTTAGGCTTGTACGATGAATTTTCATCAATAGATGTTCATTATTATTATATTTTCATTTTCTTATTTTTCTTCTTGGGATGAAATCTAATAGTTGAGATGATATTGGTTGTTCCCCAATCAATCTATTACTTATGAAAAATGTCTCCATGATGACAACTCCTCCCATGGAAGAGTGATTTATTTCATAGTTGATCAAATCCCTACACCCTTATTTTATTTATTTTAAATCCATAAACATACTATAATCCATAAACTGTGATCTTTTAATTGAGCTTTAATTTCAATGTTACTCGATCGACTTGCACTTGACAGCATAGTCGGGCTTGTGTAAATCATTTGAGTGAAACCTCAATCAAAAAATCAAATAAACATGGGATAGAATTTTAGGGTTAAAGTGTCATCCCAAACTCAATTAATTCTACAGTCTAGGGAGTAGATTATGCTATAATTTTCCAATGACCATAAGTTGGCTTTTGGATCACAATCAAAGCAGGGTGCTACGATTGGAGGTCCCGAAGATAACATAGGGCCAATTTTCACAAATATTTGTTATTGTGTTAATTTCTGTATGGGTCAAGGTTTATTAAGGTTAGGGGATCATAATTGAATAAATTATAATTATATGGGATAATGATAAATGAATGATGAATGGTTTAGATTAGACTTAGTCTGTCTTCACATATAAGTGTTTTTAAAGAAACTGTGGCTTTGGTTGTTTTTGTCTACTGTTTAGTTTATTCTAGAAAGTCACAAAAAAAAGCCCCCATCTTGGGATTCATTTGATTTCACTTATTTTCCATTTTTTGTTTTATTAAATCCTATTAAGGGTTGTTAAATTCACTTCCTCCTTGAGAGAACGACCTTGGTCAACCACTGTGCTACACTTAGTTAAATCACGAACATTTCTTTGAGTGTGTGTGCGACAATGATCATCAAATTGGATTCATTGCTGGGGAGGCAAGTAATTATTTCAACCATTTAGAGGTATTTATTTTATTTTACATTTTATTCTCTTCCTACCTTCTTTCTCCATTCTTTACCCAATCTATTTTTTTCTCCTATTATTTTCTTCTACTACTTTTTGGACCATCAACTCAAACGTCCCATTTTCATTTTACTGTGGTCAACCTTCCTTCATTTCATTTTTATTCGATTTACGACATGAACTAATCCCGAGTATCTTTTATATCTTGACCCTGAGATTGAACATAGCCTTCGATCTTGAATTAGACATTATCAGTCTACGGGAAGTTTCAATATTCAACCAGTTGGAGAATTCCTCCACTATAAGAACATTGAAATTGGAAACACATATAAATCTAACATAAAACAAGAACCAATGGCTGAATAAAATAGCAATGAACTTAATAGAACTAGTCGAGAATTGGAGGCACCTAATATTAACTATCAACCAAATTGTAATGCATACCTAAATCTTGACTCAGACATTGAATTGAAATTTGGGTTAATTCATCTTATTCCAACGTTTCATGGATTATCTGGTGAGGATCCAAACAAATATTTAAAATAATTTAAGGGGGTTTTCTCAATCTTAAAACCAGGAAATGTTTCTGAAGATAAAATCAATCTAATGGAATTCTCATTTTCCTTTATAGAGCTGCAAAGGAATGGATGTATTATTTACAACCTGAATATGTAACTTTTTAGAAAAATTTGAAATGTTTTTTCTTGTAGAGACTTTTTCGAGCATCAAGGACCACATCCATTCAAAAATAGATCTTGAGGATCAATAAATCACAAGGGGAGTCAATGTATGAGTATTGGGAGCGATTCAAGAAGTTATGCACAAGATTTCCACACCACCAAATCAGTGAGAAACTCCTCATCCAATACTTCTATGTAAGACTCCTGCCTATAGAGAGGATCATGGTGGATACCACGATAGGAGGAGAATTCGTGGAAAAGACACTAGTAGCTTCAAGTTCATTGATCAACAAGATATCCCAAAACTCCCTATAATTTGGCGATCGAGATATGCCGTATGTCAAGGGAGTACGTCAGGTAAGTCCTTATTCTCTTGAGAGTCATTTAAATGATATCAAGTTAGAAGAATTGACCACTATGGTGAGAAAGATAGCTTTGGGTCAAAAGACATCCCAACCCCCTCCTTCAAGGCCTTGTGGCATTTTCACTAAGACAAGCCACCCAACTGACTATTTCTTGGAACTACAAGAGACAGTGGATTACACATCAGTATTCCAAGGGAGACCATATGAGAAACAAAAAAAATATCCCCACAAGAATTTTGAATCATTTTCTCCAACATACAACCAAGGGTGTAAGGATCAATCAAACATGAGGTATGGATATGGACAACAACAATAGAACCCTTTTCAACAAAACATCAAGCAGCCTTCGCCTTACCAACGAGGTTTCCAATAACCCCAAAAGAGATTTGAATCCCAATCATCAACATTACTATACAAAGTTAATCCCACACCCACAGTAGATTCTAACATTGATAACCTTTTGAAGAGAATTATTCTTAATCAACATAATGAGCTGAAGAGTCATGGTTCAGAGCTAAGGGATTTGAAGACAAAAATGAAACAAATTTCCTCTACCCACTATGAACTGGAAAGTAAGAACTCTGGAAATATTCCATCCCAACCTACTCCAAATAACCAAGGGAATGTTAGTGTCTTCAAATTGAGAAGTGGGAAGAAAAAAAATGATACATCTGCACCTATCATTACACCAGGATTCACCTCAACTCTAGAGAAGCCCCATTCTATACCAACTAATGAGAAACCCCAGGAGAAAGACAAAGGTAAGAAAAATATTGATGATGTTCCTCTGAAACCTCATCCATTTTCAAATAGATTTGTACAAACCAAGATTGATGATGTTCCTATGAAACCTCATCCATTTTCAGGATCGCCTAATCCATTGAAAATATGGAATACAAGGTTTCCAAAACTGGATGGAGGATATATTGAATCTACACATTCAGGGTAAAATTTATTTTCTAGTTGAACTTGTGCATGTTTACCTTCCATAGTTTCTAACCGAGCTATTAATGACTCAATTGTAGTTATTAACTTTTGAGAAACATCCGGTTGAACTTGGACTTGGGTAGGTGCAACGACTCGAGCTTGGACAGATGTGGTGGTTGGTGTTGCAGCTGATGGTAGCACTGCCAACTGTTGTTGCACTTGGCCCATAGGATTAGACCTGTGAGGGTGTACTGATAGAGGAGGATATTCTTGATCCATCTCAGTAGTTCCAACAAATTACTTTGGCTGACTGACTCCAGCATGAGTAAGAAGAATACTATTCTGAAGTAGTTCTGCATTCAACCTTCTTAATTCCTTCATTTCATCAACCTATTGTGAAAAACTTTTCTCCAGTGAGAGCAAATGACCTTCTCCAGAGGAAGGATATGTAACCTAGTTCTTTCCCTTCCCTTTGTTGGATATTTTTCGGAGAGGGGGAAGTGGTTTACTCGAAGGATTACCTAGGTTCTGAGTAATCCTTTGATTTCGTGTATGCACACCTTCTTCATTTGTGTCGGTGCGTATATATTCTTGAGAAGGAACCTCTTCATATTAGTCCCCCCGAGTGAGCCTCATCTGGTGGACCAGCAACAATGGCATTGATGACATTGATTGATGTATAACTCATTGCATCCCTTCTATCAGTATTTCTGTGATATTGTCTTCTTACATGTCTTTAATGAGACATTGCCTTTTGTTGATTTGATCCCTTAGGAACTTCTTGACGAACCGTAATTTGGAGGGAATCTCCTGATAATTTGGCACTTCGTTCCTCTTGAGGATTCTTTCCCAATCGAGAAATGATCGACTTTATCTGAGGAGGGGATTGATGATTTGAAAAAGTCCCCAGTTCGGTGGACTAGGGTTGTTCCTTCTCAACTCCTCGAATCGTATTTTTTGATTCTGAGGGTTGGTTTAAAAGAGTCCCTAGTTTGGCGAGGTGGGGTGGCTCTTGACATGCTATGTCTGATAATTTCTTAAATGATCTCCTGATCTTGCGAACCTTAGTCCGGAAATTATCTAGATTCATTAACCTGTGTCCACTTTTGTCACCTGGTTCAAAAGACCGTTGGATGATTTTTGACACTTCTGTCATTTGGTGACATGCTTGCTCCAAACGAGAGGCATGTTCAATATTCTCGTTTGCTTGTTGGAGGAGTAATTTAACAACTTGTTCTCTGTATTCTTGATTTTGAGAGGAACTAGTTGAGCCATGTTCTTGGGAAAGCTTTTGATTACAAACAAAGCCTGGTATTTGTGGTCATCCATGGGCAATAACATTGCATGAGACCATTTTAGGCGAGCTTTTCTGACTAGAGGGCACCGTGAAATGTAGTGCTCCATGAACACCCCATCCTCTGACATGAATACCAGATGGGGAATTGGCAATTAACTGACGCAATCTTTTTAGTACACCAAAGCATGAATGTTGAAGGGCTCTCTGCTACTTTTCATCCTCCGAATATCGAGAGACTGATAGAGATTCCAAATCAATCTGATGTTGTAACCCTTCTATTATCTTAATATGATTTTTATATTCATCATAAGATAATACTATACTTTTCAACTGACAAAGAGTTTTCCATATGTTGAGACGAATATCATGAATTTCATCTTCCATCAACATTTCTGGAATGTCATACTGAGAGTCATCCAGAGGCTAAAACATGACTGGCACTTCACCTTTCGCTATTTGTTTTTTCATGTTCATCATTTCATCTTTATCATTTTATGAAGATTCTTCTACCTGATTTGACCAGAGTTGGTGTTTCCTTGTTGCTTCATTGGATTCAACAGGATCGGTAGAGAAATCATTGATCAAACTAGAATATGCATGACTTAGGGGTGGTTCGGAGAATGACCTACACCCTTGGCTATCTTCTGATTGAGAAAGTATTTTACCTGCTAGTGATGAAGCATCAGACATGACTGGTTTTGCATTTTCACGTGCCTCAAGATAATAGGGCTTTCTCGGAACTACATTGTCCACTAGAGCATTTTCTATGCAATGTGCATCACTGATGTGAAGAGGACTTTCGCAGCGAAATTCATCATCATGGGGAGGACCACCCTAATGGGTTACAACAAAAGATGAGATCTCTTGCTCCTTGGTCTTCTGACCACACAGAGGGTTCCTGTGGCTCTCATTTAAAGATGAAACTTCGAGATCGAACGAATTGTCATGAAGAAAGCCTTCATGAGGAAGTGTATGTTGGAGACCTTCGGAATTAATGTCCCCACTATTGGGAAATGAGGGAGTAGAATCTTGAATTCCAATAGATAACTGTCTGAGGGCTTCAAGAAATCCAGCATTGAGCAAGGCCTTTTTACAGATTGGCTCTTGATCTTCTGACTGTGCTGGGCGGGTCTTTTTCTTAGACGCCTTCTTACTCACCTTGGAAACCACTTGATGACGAAAGTGGCTGCTCTGAGCAGGTGAATGTGCTTGATCAGGAAATATGGTCAGGTTAAGCTGACGATCTCCACTCAAATCAGGTGTATGTGCCTAACTTGGTTGTCTGTATGATATGGGGGAGTATAACCCACAACCCTCTTGGACTGGAACAAATGTGTGTGTCTATTATGGAGTTAATTGTTGATGTGTCACTCCACTGGTAGGGATAGATTTATGTGTCTTTCCCTGAAATATTTTTGAAGTTGTTAGAATATTTTGGAAAGCATCCAGAATATGAGGAGGGATTTTCTTCTCCTCTTTCACCATTGATAGAATATGCTTGGTGACTTCAGCTGCCGGAACAGGAATATACGTCCATTCCGGGATTGGAGTAGGTGTATGTGCCTGCTCTTGTCCTCCTTTTCCGGTCAGTGAATCCTGACAGTACTCAAGTGTGGGGGTAGAGAGTTACGTCTTCCTCCTATCTGTTGTTGGGGCTTTCCGAATAAATTCTATGAATGCTACTAAGTGAGACTGTTGGTAAGCTTGATTAGTACTAGAAGGTGTATGTGCCTGCTGATTACACTTCGCTGAACATAGTTGACAAGATCCATCATATGTAGTTAGTCGGGCAGGTGTGTGTTCCTGCTCATTGCTTGCCACCAAGTTAGGTTGGTGGACTTCTCCGGAGATGGAAAAGATGAGAACCTGCTCACTATTAACCGGACATCACCTCTGGCGATTCATCTTGCCTGCTCGGGTTCGAGGAACCTGAGCTGAATGCCTGGAGTCGGTACCCTCATCATGTTGAGGGTGCACTGCCGCATGAGTCTGGCGGTGATTTTTGCTGGGAGCCCTGACGAAGGACTCATGTTTTCTTGAATTAAGGACCTAAGGGACCTGCTCATTCACTTCCCCATAATAATGGAGCGAATGGGGATTGTGTTCCGGGGATAATGACTCGAAACGGTTGGAGACGGTAGTCAGCACTGCCTCCTTCTTGATCACTGGTCGTCGTTGTCCGGACGACCGGTGTGAGTTGTTCACTTGGAGGGCTTGTCGGGTAGCCTCCAGAGATGGAATGGTACCGTGTTGATGGTACTCCTTAACCAGTTAGTTTGATACCCAGCGTTGAAGACGTTGATTAGGTGATATCGTCCTCAGAGTGGACGATGATCCAGCAGGAGTAGCAGCAGTAGCATTTACAGCAGCAGTATTCACAAGTGTGAACTTGAGAGCAACCATTCTAGAAATGTAGAAGATCTTGGAAAAGAGTGCATGTTTGATATAACAGACGTAATCAAGATAAATTCAGTCACTACAACTTTTGGATGAACACATATGTAAAGAATTTTTTTTGTTGGCCCTCTTATTGAGTTTTAAATAGGGGCCTAAAAAATATGTAAAACATCAGTTTAACTTGGTTAAGGATTCACGTCAGTTTCACCATTTTTCTTTCCCTTGGACTTTGGGGATGACCTCCTTTGATGTGAGGTTCAAACATTCTGATCGGTTTCTAACGGGTTTGTTCGTAGAACGGAAAACATCTAATGATTCCACATCCATTCGGACCTAATTTCCAAAGGTAGGTGCTCATTAGATTATGGACTGATGAGGCTTAGGAATTTTCATTGGTAGAGAGGATGGGAGGTCGGACTCATCACATCTTTTTGAGCTGAATTATTGTCTACTCTGGGACTCTATTTATAGATTTAATTTATGTTCGTGAATCCTTATTACATTACCAAATATAAAATTAGTTTTCCTTTAGATTTGACAATCAATGATCGATATGTAAGAAATTTAAAGAATATTTTATATGTATTCGAGGTTCTTCGCTGATAAAGAATCATTTGTATTTGTTAGAGATTCTTAGTCAATGTTATCCCTTGATACGTAAAAGTCTCTTGGTCCTTATGATTACCATACTGGTTTTAAAGCCACTCAGTGGGGCACTTGAAGTTTATTATCATTCAGAAGGACATGAATTATTTCAGAGTTGGGATCGAACCCGCAGATGGGTTACCTACATATCCTCTGTTTATAAAAGTAATCAAAACCCACGTAGTTCGAGTAAGGGAGTATGATGTTTATGATTGATGGCTCAATGAAGGATGTCATAATTACATTTACACTCTAAGCTCATGTGAGTCATGCTCGATGTGAGAAACAAGAGGTATTGGTAAAACTCATACAATTGTGTCATGAAAGATGCAATCATAAGAAATAATGTGGGGCTTATGTATGTATGACTACCCAGATAAATGAAGATTATGATTTACTTCAGGGAAGAAATCCAATAACAGGGTCCAAAAAGGTATATGTGATTCATGGAGATTTGAATACTCTACCTTGGGGCTTACTCCTGAAAAGGAGTCTCAGATTAGGACAGGACTTATGATTGAGTTTTACTCCTGAAAAAGAATCCCAGATCAAAGGTAAATTACGACTGGTTAAGAGAAATTAAAACTGGGGCTTACTTCTAAGGAGGATGCCCAGATTAGGGGACTGGGGCTTACTCCTAAGGAGGATGCCCAGGTTAATGAGTTCTCTCATCGTAAAGGATGAGGTTGAATGAATGAAATCTCAATCTTTAGTGACATAAAGATGAGTAAATCACTAGATTTTGAGAGTTATTCCACTGAATTCCTTTCAGATAAGGATGTCAAATCAAGAAATCATGCCATAAATGGCATTGAAGAGTGTATTGAAGATTGAATCTTGAATACGAGTGGTGGAATGAAATAATAGGGGTGAAATGGGAAAGAAGGGAACCCATGGAGGTAGAGGCGCGCAAGTCTTGGCAGGGACGCAGGTACTGCATGGGTATGCATGTCCTGGTCACGCAGGTATACCTGCGCGACACATGGGTACTTGCGTGATGGTTAACCAGTAGGGTCATACTTGAGCGACTCTTGGTTAAAGCCTTTAGAATCTTCTTGAGGTTCATCCAGAAGAGGGGTGCACAAGTTCTATTGAAAGAGTAAGGAGGCGTTCAAGTGTGGCCTTTTCCCTTAAGGGCTGGCCACTCAGGCATGCAAGTGTTAATAAGTTTCAACACTTAATCCTTCCTCCCCCTCTTTAGATCTTCCGTTCTAGGTAAAAAATTACCATAGAAGTGTTTCAGAATCTTTGAGAAGAGACTAGGGCGCCGGGAGCTCAAATCTGTGTTTCTGGGAAAAAAAAATCCTCCTCAGTGGGGGGCCCACAGGGTCTATTTATAGGCTGGAGAAGACCCTGGGCGGTTATCACTTTGGGCGCGCAAGTGTACTTGTGCGACCATTGCAGCGCGCAAGGGTACTTGCGTGACCATCGTAGAACTTGCGCGACCCTAGTAGAATGTTCTTCTTATTCCTTCCTTTGTCAATTTTTGATATTTGTCCAAAGGTTGAATCACTTTGACTTAAGATAATCCCCTTTTCCAATTTGTGACCAAAGGAGCATTAACAGTCATGTCACGCCAAATGGTCCACCTCCGAGCACTATCCTGTCCTGGCCCCCTCAGCCTCAATCAGTGTTGTATGTCATCTTAAAAAGACACATCAAGGTGCGGGCGTAGCCGGTGCATGGGTGTGTATAACAATACTAAGTAGGGACCCTGAGACCCCCAAAGGTCTCCCTGAATTCCACAAGGTAAATACCAAAAATAAATACCACAAACTCAAAGCATTAAGTCATAGAAATCAACTCTACTTAGGTATTTTCCCATACATATACCTAAGTTATCAAGATATACTCATCTCATACATGAGGGAAGAGTACAACAAAGGTGACACCACTAAGGTAGAAGTACCACACTGTAACACCATGAAGAGAACACCACAAATGTAGAAGTACAACACATGTAACACCAGGAAGACAACACCACTAAGGTAGAAGTACAACACTGGTTATGCCATGAAGATAACACCACGAATCTAGAAGTACCACATAGGTAACACCACAAAGATAACTCCATGAATGTAGAAGTACCACACAGGTAACACCACGAAGATAACACCACGATGATAACACCACGAAGGTAGAAGTATCACACAGGTAATACCATGAAGATAACACCACAAAGGTAGAAGTACCAAAGAGGTAACACCACAATGATAACACCATGAAGATAACACCATGAAGATACCACCATGAAGGTAGAAGTACCACACAGGAAAGAACACGAAGATAACACCACAAAGGTAAAAAGACTCATCACACAATCAGGTATAACTTAAGTACAGAAGTAAAAATTATTAGTTGTAAGATAGATCATCATATTCTGTTAAGAGGCACCACTTCTGACCCACACAGGATCGATAGGTAATAACCCCTGCTGACCCTCACAAGATCGGACCCAGAGAGGATCAGTATGCACCGACCCACACAGGATCTATATGTGTTGATCGACACTGGATCATTGAGCCCTGAATGATTTTAACCCACACAGGATTGATAGATGCTGACCCATTTAGGATTGATGTTCTTTCTTCATGTTACAGCCAGCCATAAGATTCCTCGCATCCGGTGCGCTCACGTTTCGTAGAATCTACCCCTTGAGATATCAGTCATACCTCTAACACCACTATGCTCCAAAAAGTAGTTTCCCAAAAGACTACCATATCGTAAGTGTTCCAACATGATAGGCAGCGCGTCAATCAGAAACCCGGTCGGTGACTTATAGGCACTTTAGTTCTGAGGGATTAGTTGGATTCGGGTTCGATCCAACCCAACCATACTCCAACGTTCTCCAAATCTCATGTGGAGTATAGAAAAAGTATAGTCTTGCTCCAAGGGTCTCAGTGTCATAGACGGTTCATCAAATGGTAGCCTGGTTCTCAAGTTATGGCCATTTAAGCGAAACATGGCATGGTTGGGGTCGAGTCCGGTCCAACCCAGTCGGATCGTCTCGGTTCGGGTCGACCCAGCTGGGCTGGTCCACAGTGGGCTCGGCAAGCTGGGCCATGGTCCAGCCCATCCCGCAAGGGAGTGCATCCTATCTCGCAAAGGCTGGCACAACCCGGACAGAAAAGGGGGGCGCGAACCATCCTGCAAGGCGGCGCGTCCCATCGGTCTGGCCCGAGGTGGGGTCCTCCCTAGCCGGTGTGGGGGGTGAGACCCCTGGTCTCCCTAATGTCCTGAAGGCTATTCATCTTGTGAAGCAGCAGCACCATGTGGGTGCTAGCCGATCGCTGCTAAACCTACGGAAGGTGTGGGTTCTCCCTCTGATCGATGCGGCTGACGAGCTATGGCTCCTTACTCATCAGCGGCGCGCGATTGCGGGCTGATCCTCCTCTGCAGCCGACCAGTGTCGGCAGCTCCGCTGACCTCCGTGGCTTAGTGTCGTGGTCTCCTTATACGGCATGAAACGGTGTTCCACCTCCATCATAGCTGGTCGGTACCACCACACCAACAGTCTTCCATAGAGGCGCAGGGGTAGCAAGGTAGCAGAGGGTCTAGGCCAGGTTTGTTAGGCCCGCGCCCTCTGTGTTAGCTTGTAATCATGAGGGAGGATTAAAGGGTTCAAGAGAATCTCATGAATTTAACAAAAATCATATCCCTAGCTCAAATTGTTGGAGAGAGCTCGTGATTGAAGAAGTGGGTCGGTGTTCATCTTCCTGCAACAGGCTTCCAATGATGCCGCTCGTACATCATCCTTTGGTTCGGTACCACCCATCACCGCCCGCTGGAACCACCTTATTCCTCCAAGGGTTTGGAGTTTTTTTAATTTATTAGTACTTCATTTCTTGTTGAAGTTGTGCCGATATCTCTCCTCAAGCACTATATAAATATGAGAGGGGGGGTATCTAACATTCATGAAATTTATGAGGGTTCATTAATTAGGAACCTTCCTCATTCCCAATGATTCTATTAATTAAGATTGAAGGGTCAAGCCATTTAATGGCTTGACAGATCATTGGTCCCACATTGTCACTTTTCCATTGGAAGAAAAGAAAGGAATAAATCAAATAACAAAGTTATTTTATTTATTCTTTTAAAAAACATCCCAAAATCCAACTTTTTCTCCAGACCTACTACGGTAAAAGTGAATCCTCCCTTAAGAAAATCCCGGCGCTCTGGATTCAACAGTGCCCTTATATTTTTAATTCGAGCACAACTTAAAAAGTTAAAAAATACCATTTGCACGTTTACTGAACGTACGTTAAAAAGAGTTCAATAAATTAATGACGTTCACCCACGACCTGCTCCGGTCTAGGTTAGGCTCCGCCTAAGGAGAAACATGATCCAATGAACTCAACGATATTCTTATATTTTCAATCCGAGTTACCATTTAGAAGTTATGGATTTTAACAATAAAATAATTGTTACTTAATTATCTTATTTACGACCAAAAACTAACATCCACTGTTGGCCCGCACCGGCCAATGTTAGTATCCTCCTAAAGAAAGAATACCCTTAAGAGCTCAGTAGTGGTCTTAGATTTTTAATCAGAGTCATTGTTCGTGAGTAATAAGCATTTCAAAAATAAAATAACATTATTTAATTGTTTTATTTACGGTTATGCCATTTTCAATTTTTCTCACAGGAGGCCTGCGCCGACTAAACGTAAGTCACACCTAGAGTAATCCTTCCATCCTGAACACAATAGTGCCCTCGGATTTCTGATTTAGGAAACCATTTAATAGATATTCCACTATTTTAGGAAAACTTCTTACACATGCTAATTAAATCTTTAACAAACTTCGGTGGATTATTCTAGGAACCTCGGGCCTTGGAATCACGTGTCGTCAGATTTCTTGATCTCGAAATAATTCCAAATAATTAAAAAGGAAATTATAAAAAATATCTGGACATTACAGTTTAATAATTTAGTTAGATAATATTTAAACCAATTATTTCAATTTAGGACATTAGAACCAATTTCTCATTGAAATTGGATAAAAAACATAGTAATCTTTT
Source organism: Viscum album (assembly GCA_963277665.1). Taxonomy (NCBI): domain Eukaryota; kingdom Viridiplantae; phylum Streptophyta; class Magnoliopsida; order Santalales; family Viscaceae; genus Viscum; species Viscum album. The sequence goes on from OY728163.1 coordinate 549,418,993, forward strand.
GATCATTTTTACTTTAAAACCCTATCGTGTCGTCCCGACAATAGTATTAGTATTAAATTAATTTCTATCACATATGTTATTAGAATTTGGAAAAATAGATTCCATATTTATAATTATCATAATTTATAATTTCTAATAATTTAGATTTTTTTTTGAAAAAAAAAATTGTGAATGTTATTAAAATTAATTACATATATTAAGAGATAAATAAGGTTAATAAACTATTAACCCTCAAATTTTAGAACCAAAACGACCTAGAAATCTGTCCAAAACCCATTGGAGATCGATATTTCGACTCTATCATAAATTTTCCCAACCGTAGTACATTATTGGATCCATATTCATCCTGAAAAATTCTGGTGGAGTTATCTCATAAAATATTTACAAGAGTGCCACTCCTCCTCCGCTATAAAAGGCCACCACATCTACCCATTACTCAAACCACTCAAACCATTTATGTTCATAAATTATCATCAAAACTAGCCTCCCAAAAATAATCCTTTTTAAATTGAAGTATTCTGTTTTTTTGGGATCCACTCATAGAGGCCTTTTGCCACAAATCAAAAGGAGTTACTCAGTTAAGATGTAACATCCTCTCTCAATATTCTTTCCTTTATTTTCCCTCTTCACACCTCTACTCCCTTTATTCCATTATTGTGTGAAAAAACAGTATTTTTCATATACTATGAGGTTTTTATACAGATATTTTAACATAAAATTACACACACCTCTATCTAATGGATATTAAACATATTATTTCAGTGTTTGGTGAACTAATGCCACACTAAATGATGATTGTTTATTTTTCATTTAGCACATATCCTAGTGGAAATTATAAAGGAAACTATATTTATATAATTCATATATTATATTTATTATTTATTAAATAATTTCCATTAATTTTTCAATACAGATATCATTACATTCCATTTGGTGTTAATATGATAATCTCGGTTGAGGAAGTCTGGACTCCTGCCCCATCAAAGCGATGTGATTCGTTCATACGCCACATGGAATGTATTAAGGATGAGTTTATTAAAATTATATGAAATATATGATTTAGTAATTCTACTATAACAATCACATATATATGAATACATATATATACATATGTCATTTAGATACTTTCTTTCAATATGACAAAAAATGGAAACAATGTTCATTCGTACGTATGGCTTACCTTCTCTTTGAACGACATATTCTATTTCACACTTATTGATGCTAAAAATTATTATAATATTAATATAATGGATGTACCTAATAGTTATATAATTTTTCAAATTATGTAATCATGATATATTTATACGGACCAAATACATAACAAATTAAGACACATGTAAAACAAGCGAATATTACTCGAAGTGAAACATTAACACAGGATCATTAACAAGAGGGTATTATATGGTCATTATAAAACCATAAATGGTATTATTTATAATAATATTTTTATATAAAAGATTTATAGTAAATTTACATTCATTTTATAGGTGGATTTTATGAGTATGAATGAGAGTCAAGTCACAAGGAAGGGGTATTTCATCTCACATGTAATTTTTGTGACATGCCTCTTATGTTCACCAATAATTCCATTTGTGTGGTGTACATACGGAACACGATTTAATTATATGTATATTATACATAAATTAATATTTATTCACATATTAATTCTATGATACTTCATTCATGGGGTTTAACTTTCAAAATTTACGGAATTGGTAAAACAATTTTGTCTCAATTTTCCTTATTTGAACTCATGTTTTGTTATGCACATAAAGTCATTTTTATAGGTTTATATACATCCATTATACATATTATAACATAAATATCTTTATTTTAATTTATTCATATACTTAATGTAATTTCAGTTTCTTACATGATTTGTATGATCCTAATTTACCAATTTATAATAGTTTATTGAGACAGCCTCATCTCTTTTTGAAATGTTAATGTTTATGCTTCCTTTGATGAAATATTATGATCCATAACACAAGAATATTCATAAGTTTCCTTATCCTATGATTATTCAATATATCCTCATGGTTTATTACTATTTTTCACCCTTTGGTACTAAAGATAATGTTTTAGGAAAAATATGATTATCTCTCTTCGATCGAAAATCTATTTTATTCAAAAACTACGTTTTGGAAAAAAAATTAAAAATTATTTCAAAAGATCGTTGAAGATAATTTTCAAGAAAATAGTATTTTAAATATTTTAATTATTTTGCAAGATTTCGTTATATATTTTCAAAGTTATTTTAAAATAAAAAGGTTTTCAAAATGTTTTGTGTAATAAAAATCATTTTTCAAATAATAACAGATATTTTCCTCAAAATGTTTTTTAAATATCTTTCAACATTATTTCCCATATAAGATAACAACAATTGGTGTTACTGTAATGACACAAATTTTTCAAAGGAAATTTAATTCTTATAATTATGTCATATAATCACATAAAATAACAACATAATGAACTACTAAGTTCTGGGTGACCTTTAAACAATGTTTTTCACTTATGTGATTTGAATTTCAAAAATCTGACATACAGAGTTGGAATCAGTAAGATGTTTGGAGTCCGACTAGACAAACTTATTTTTTGATGAATATAAACATAACCTTATGAATAGAAAAGTTAATATTATGCGTATTTACATATCCTAATGAATATTAACCTTACTTTTGATAGTATATAAATAATATTCAGGTGGGATTATGATATACTTGTATTTTGGAATAAGAAAATAAATGCTTTAAAACAGGGTTTTAAGAATAAATTATGATTTTAATTAAATATTACATTAATTATATTTAAAAAATTATTTTTGAAAAATGGATTTCATTTTTTGACTCTAAATGTGAAAAAATTTCTAGGGTTAATTTTTGGGATTTCTCTAAAATACATGAATTTTTTTATGAATAGTAAAATACAGTAATTTGTGATAAATGATAAATAATGGATTTCTTGATTTCTTGACTCTGATATAATGATTTAAGCCTGATTGGATCGAAATAACATCTATTTATTACTATTCTATTTCAGGAAATACTCACTATTTTTACATTTTGAAGAAATAATAAATTAATGATTATAATGTTTTGAAAACACTCCTCTCCTCCACTGTAAATACCACTAATACTTACATCTTCTCTTCACTCTTCTCAAGCCTTTTTACTTGCCAATATTGGGCCCAGATATCTCACCAAGCTCCTCCCCCACGTCCAACTTCCCATATCCACTTCAAAATACCAAAACCTATCTCTTTAAGAGGGTCTCAAAGGAGATAGACTAAAGAGGTAAATTTATTTGGCAAATTATTTTATTTCGTTTATGTTAATTTATTTTCTGGTTTCTTTCCTCACATCCATTAATCCAAATGGTATAATAACTCTAGGAACATAAATGTACTGTAATTCTATTATTCTAATGGTATAATTCATTATCTTCTCTCATTTCCCCATATTTTATTTGAATGAAAGGAAAACACCATTTGAGATGTGTTAATTTAGCACAATCAAGGACAACAAGTTATCAATATCCATTTCAATCTTCAATTATAGTCATGAAACCATTTTTATGGTTGAAAAGATCATAATATATGTATTTTGACTCATATATGGTTCTTGAATCCTTTTTTAAACATGGTTTTGGTTTATAAAACAAAATGTGTTCTCTGTGGTCAAAAACTGCCAATTAACCCAAAAGGATATTGTAGACCCCGGAAAACGCGTTCCTGAAATTTTCCAAATGCTTCCATACACGATCCAAGATCGTAGAAATTTTCTTATGCTTCGATTTGGTAGGTCGCAGTGCCCGAAAGGAGCTACTGAATAGGAGTTATGGATGTTTGATGTTCGGGTGGAAATCTGGTTCGTGAAGCTGATTCGCGAAGCCCCCTCCGTGATCGCGGAGCGCCGCCACGAAGCAATGAGGCGGGAAGCTCCGCAAACCTGTTTGACATTCGCGATGCACCGCGAAGACCCGCCGCGAAGCTCCGGAGGTGGTAACTCTCCACGAACGCATTTGACATTCGCGAGCGCGCCGCGAAGCACCTGAGGCGGCGTGGGAGTTCTGCTTCGCGGCGCCCCTTGCCTATAAATACCCAACTCACCCCCCTTCTCAAAAAAAGGACAGCCACGGCCACTTCGCCCCTTGGGAGGCCGAGCGGAGCTTTGCATTGCAGCTCCGCGAAGCCATGCTCCGCGAGCAGCTTCCTTCGTGTTGCTGCTCCGCGAGCTGAGACTCCATGAGTCCATGCTCCGCGAGCCTATGCTCTGCGATGTTGCTCCGCGAGACCAAGCTCCGCGAGAGCCCTTTGCTTCGCAAGCCTATGCTCCGCAATGCTGCTCCGCGATACCATGCTTCGTGAGAGCCCGTTGCTCCGCTAGATCCCTTTGCTCTGCGAGACCCCTTCGCTACCGTCACAGACCCCCATGAAAAATGGAGAGTCGCACCGCGAACTTTTCGGGCCGGGATGCCGGGATTTTCCATTGCGCCCTTATGCGCTCCCACCTTCCACCTATGGAACACCATGATATTAGATACTCCTCCACACACCATGAAACACCTTGAGTTGACATATTCCTCTTGGTTTCATTCCATGTCGTGAGTTGAGATTCTCATTATCAATTCCCCAGGTACCTTGAGTCGAACCATTCCTCAGGTAACTCCTCCAAACCCAATCACTTTGATCCTATGCCAGGTTGAACCAGAAAGGGCCGCCCTTGCTTAAGTCCCAACACCAACCATTTCTAGGCACCTTCTGCCTAGAAGTCCTTTCTACATGACTCTAAACTGTAGTAATCCCTATGTTCCAAACATAGGATGCCTCTTGCTTCTAACGAGATATGCCTCATGCTCTTAGCATGAGATGCCAGCAGTCCTTTCTACATGACTCTAAACTGTAGTAATCCCTATGGGCCAAACATAGGATGCCTCTCGCTTGTAACGAGAGATTCCCCATGCTCCTAGCATGAGATGCCAGTAGTCCTATCTACATGACTATAAACTGTAGTAATCCATATGTTCCAAACATAGGATGCCTCTCGCTTATAACGAGATATGCCTCATGGTCCTAGCATGAGATGCCCGATGTCCTATCTACATGACTATAAACTGTAGTAATCCCTATGTTCCAAACATAGGATGCCTCTCGCTTCTAACGAGAGATGCCTCATGGTCCTAGAATGAGATGCCAACAGTCCTTTCTACATGACTCTAAACTATTGTAATCCCTATGTGCCAAACATAGGATGCCTTTCGCCTCTAACGAGAGATGCCTCATGCTCCTAGCATGAGATGCCAGTAGTCCTATCTACATGACTATAAACTGTAGTATTCCCTACATGAAAAACATAGGATGCCTCTCGCTTCTAACGAGAGATGCCTCATGCTCCTAGCATGAGATGCCAGTAGTCCTATCTACATGACTATAAATTGTAGTAATCCCTATGTTCCAAACATAGGATGCCTCTCGCTTCTAACGAGAGATGCCTCATGCTCCTAGCATGAGATTCCAGTAGTCCTATCTACATGACTATAAACTGTAGTAATCCCTATGTGCCAAACATAGGATTCCTCTCACTTCTAACGAGAGATTCCTTATTCTCTAAGCATGAGACACCAGTAGTCTTATCTACATGACTATAAACTGTAGTAATCCCTTTGTGCCAAACATAGGATGCCACTCGCTTCTAACGAGAGATTCCTTATGCTCCAAGCGTAAGATGCTCAATGCCATGACTACAGTGGCATGATTCCAATGCACCTTGGCATTATCCCTCTTGTGCACCAGTGCATAGGTGAAGGCCTCAATTCATCAGTGAGTTGGGATGCCCTCATGGCCAGACATGAGGAAGACATTACGGGCATCATCCTTGTGTAAGCCCCACTCACCATTGCCTCTACATACCTGCATCCGGGCAGCACCTTGCATAAGCCCCATTCACCATTGTCGCTCCTTAGCAGCATCCGGTAAGCTCCTTGTATAAGCCCCATTCACCATTGCCGCTCCATAACGGCATCCGGGCAGCCCCTTGCATAAGCCCCATTCACCATTGCCGCTCCTTAGCAGCATCTGGGCAGCTTCTTTGTGTAAGCCCCATTCACCATTGCCGCTCCATAGCGGCACCCGGGCAGCTTCCTCGCGTAAGCCCCATCCACAGTTGTGATACTATTCAGCGGTAAGCCGTTGACATCCTCATCCAGTGGTATGTCGTTGCAACCCCATGCAGCGGTAAGTTGTTGCATCTTTATTCAGCGGTATGCGGTTGAAATCCTCATCCAGCGGTAAGCCGTTGTGAACCTATTCAGCGGTAAGCCGTTGACATCCTCATCCAGTGGTAAGCCGTTGTGACCCCATGCAGCGGTAAGCCGTTGCATCTTTATTAAGCGGTAAGCCTTTGCGACCCCATTCAACGGTAAGCCGTTCACATCCCCATCTAGCGGTAAGCCGTTGTGACCAATCCAGCGGTAAGCCGTTGTGATCCCATCCAGCGGTAAGTCGTTGTGACCTATCCAGCGGTAATCTGTTGTGATCCCATCCAGCGGTAAGCTGTTGTGACCTATCCAGTGGTAAGCTGTTGTGATCCCATCCAGTGGCAAGCCATTGTGACTCAATCCCACGGTAAGCCTTTGAAACCAACCAATCGGTGGTAAGCCGTCATCAGGAGAACTACATGGACTTTGATTCCCAGCCATGGGGATACGTAGGAAGCCTCCATGAGGCTCAAGCCCAAAACTATCATCATCCTTTTCCTCGGGCCTCTATCCTGGAGTATGTCCCAACACTATGGGCCACCTATTGCGTAATCCCCTCTTTGCTTCTCACGGACACATCCTTCGCGACGTGATCGTCAGGTCCTTGCAACCTCTTGTTTCTAACACCGAGCATGACTCACGTGGGCTTAGAGTGAGCACCAACCCTGACCCCCCACCCTCAGTGAACTACGAGGACTTTGATCCATGTCAAGACATTGTATGTAGGAAGCTTCCATGAGGTTCAAGCCACATTACTCGGTCGCTCAATTCACGTCGAGTTTCGCCCTCGTCCAGTATGACGTTAAACTTCATACACTCGTCCAGCATGATGTTAAACTGTAGGCCCCTCGTCTGGCATGACCTTAAACTGCATTCTAGTCCGACGGCAAGCCGTTGTGACCAACCCGAACTACGAGGACTTTGATCCATGTCAAAGCATGGTACGTAGGAAGCCTCCTTGATGTTCAAGCCCAACAATCATTGGCCCAGACCGTCTCCTTGTTGGTGTGCCAAGCCCCCATCTCCCATTGGACCAAGGTCCCTCATTTACGTCTGTTCGCCGACACCCAATGCCCGTCATTTATTCACGACAGGGTTCACTACCGTCCAGCATGACGTTAAACTGTATTCCATCAATTTGAACTACGAGGAATTTGATCCATGTCAAGGCATGGTACGTAGGAAGCCTCCCCGAGGTTCAAGCCCATCTCTCATCGGACCAAAGTCCACCTTCACGTCGGTTCGCTGACGACATCCATCGGGCCAAGGTCCCCCTTCACGTCGGTTCACCAGCACCATCCCGAACTACGCGGACTTTGATTCCCTACCACAGGGATACGTAGGAATCCTCTTCAAGGCTCAAGCCCAACTTCACCGTCGCCCCTGCGATGGTCCCATTTCACTCCCCCTCCACTTCATTCATCCATCCATCAACCATCATGATTCTCACCCGGGCAACCACATCTCGGTGGGATCATGCCATCCACCTCCTCGCTGCTCCTAGCGGCATATGGGCCACTTTCGATGTGTAAGCCCCATCATATTTCTGAGTCGTTGTCCTCTGTGTACACCCTGATTCATCACCCTTTTGAACTACGTGGGTTTTGATCCCTGTCCTCTACACAGGGTACGTAGGAAACCTCCAAGAGGTTCAATCCCAACCAATGGCAATCTATGGTGTCCCCCATCCTAGGGTGCACTTCCCCTGATCCGCCCTCAGTGGTGTTCAGATCATCCATTACGGTGTAACATCTCCCTTCTAGGGAGTGCACCACCTCGGATCCGTCCTCATTGGGCGTTCTGATCCATCCCCTTGGTAAACCTTCCAGGTGTTCCCTCCTAGGGATATACCAATTTGGTCCGTCTCTATGGGACATTCTGATCACCCTCATTCTGTCTCCGTAAGACGTTAAACTCACAGCCTACCTCGTGATAAACATGATATGCCTAAGGAAAACCTCGGATGACACGCCTTTGGCGTAACCGTCTCTGCTAGACATTAATCTTGCACCATACCCTGTGTTAAACACGGGAAGCTGAGGAAAACCTCAGATACATTCCTCGGGTTCTGCACCCTTGAGATGCCCTATTATGAGGAAGAATATAGGTTCCCCTATGTCCACGCACCCAGAGATGCCCCGACATGTCTGATGTTTCCGTCTACTCCGACCGAAGGTCGCTACCATGTCAAGACCCTATGGAAAGTCTTGACGGAAGTAGTGTAATTAATCGGCGTCCATGAAGATATGGCACCGAGAATGAGATTCACGAACAATGTATTAAATCTATGAGGGAGACCCGGGCTAGGTGATGAGTTCTGAGGATAAATCCACAGAAGGAAGAACCGACATCCCATCATCCCATTTAGATCAAGGAGGAGACGTCCCTAAATAAGGAGAGAATGTCGCCCGCCTTTGGAAAGTGGGAATGCGGGGCAACAAGCGCAGTGCGTCCTCCCCCGCGGACGGACGGATGTGCGCGCCCCGGCGAAAGCGTCGGAAACAGATATCATTAATGTTTTATATAATGTTTCGAATTCACTCGAAGTATCCAAGTTAAACTTGAAACCATGTAATCTCTTGTGTGTTCAGTTATAATATATAACATCAATTCTGTACAACCAATTTCATCTTACATGTTTATCCGAACATGAATATAAGTGAACCGATCATTAAAACCAAGTAAGCAAATGGACCCAAAGAATGAAATTGAATCTTATAAACAATCTAGAAGGTCTTGAATGAACATAAGAAGGTTATAATAAATCAATTAAATATAATATAGGTTGTATAATTATTAATTAATAAACCTAATTTGTTTATTCATGGCATTAATAATATGTGAAGAACACCATCAGATTCAAGGTAAGGGGTCCTCTCCTTTTCACTTTTGTTCAAGAATATCCTCTATGATATGACATTTTATGTGTAATACCTAATGATGGATTATGATTTCACACCTCCCCCATACTTCCCTCATGATTTATAATTAATGTTAAACCCCTTTATCTCTCATGAATCTCTACTAAGTACACCCAATACCATCCCAATAATCTGTAAGGAATTATACCCGAACCACTTTTATTCCTTCAGGTTGATCTATATTTCTTATTTCCCAAATGAAGTTGTATTTTATTTTCATTTAAAAATTCTACACACTGTTTATATTCTTCAAACTCGTGTTTCAAGATCTATCCCTCATTATCTTTTGGGGATATGTATTCTTTTAAGTGACTCCCTACTCAATACTTCCCAATAAGTAAACTCGTTTTAAGGGAACTTCCCGAATTCTTACCTGATTTCAAGTGAAATATATTCTTTGTATAAATCGATGTTGGTTATTATAAAATCAGTATTTTTATTATAAATACTTCATGTTTCACATTGGGTTTTTCATAAAATATTATCCCTTTTTCGATTTGAAATTCTATTTAGTGTTTTCCTTAAAACCGGACTAAAATGTTTTAATGCTAAGAATTTCCAAAATACACTTATTACATGTTCTCACTTCTGTTTTACTTCACTTACCATGATATATTCCTATTTTTTCTTATTAATTTCCATTTATGTTTTAATTATTTTCTCTCATGGACACTTTTGTGATACACCCATTCATTATGATTTATGTCATGAATGTGATACCTATTTTTCTCCATGGGTTTCCTTATGTTTATGAATGACTGATTATGTATGATTATTTATGTGGAAATAATATTCATCAACATGTTAATATGGGTGTTCCTAGATAGTTCTCCTATTCATTGGATAAAGATAAGCCTCATGAGATGTTATGTGTGACGGTTTGGGCGGTAAGCATTGGCTTGTGCTTCTATGGGTAAAGATCTTGGCGGTTATCCTTGACTCATAATAAAGTCATGTTTTATGTTGCTACCATATTTCTATAATTCCATGTTTATATGATTCCATGTTTATATATTATGATTCCTTATGTTACATGACTTTTTATTTCATTATGTCATGTTTTCTAACCCATGTTCTATGGATTTATACTTATTCTTATTCCCATACTATGCTTTTAGATCTTCCCTTTGTTCATGTTATCCCTAGGTTATCCTATGAATATGTATGAGATCGATGGAATTTAAGGGCTCCTTATGAAGACTAAATAATGAAATGTTATATTTAGTTCCATGTTTTCAGTTGTATGTACCTAGTCTTCCCACACACTTGACTTCATGATCCTTGGCTTGTACTATGATGTATAATTATGCATAAATCTTGTATTGGTATGTGTAAAAGGCTAGGGTCTCTATAGTTGGTATTAGAAGATGGTATAGTAATTATTAGAGATTATGAATATATTACCATTGTGAGAACATTAAGGATGAGACTATGTATAAGGAAATACCTCTATGTGTTGGTAAGAATATAGTTAGTATTTCATCAAAAAAAATTCGTCCCATTATGGAGAAAAATATATAGAGGTGGCTCTAGAATAGATGCACCTATGAGTCAAAACTCTAAAAAGGAGTTTCGGTCATGACCTGAGGTATCATGTTGCACGATAATGGGTCTTGGTGCACTCTTGGTTTGACACTCTTGTGGGATATGCTTTGGTAATTTCATGAGATTAGTAAAACCCATTATTAAGGGAATAAAAAATACCATACTAATATAAGATATGAAATTGATCGAGGATAACCTGGATTTAAACCTAATGAATCATAAGTTAGGATATACTTCTCCTATACAACTTTAAATCTTTTATGCTCAAAAGTTTCATTTTTTTGTTCATTAACTAAGCATTAAAGCCCTCTAATTGTACAATATTTTTCTATGTAAATGGTGTGAAATAGAAAAACATGTTCCAACAACCAATGTGATAAGAAATGTGAATATTGCTATAATGAAATGCCTGAAATGACAACAATAGGTGCTCAAAACATCATGACAGTACTTGCTCAGCTGGATCAAGTTAAGAATAATAACTTGAATAATGTGGAACACCCTCTCCTCCATGGAAATAAGAAGTTTCTTGTAGAATCCTTCATTCGGTAAATGCCTCCCATGTTTAGAGGATCTTATGGTCCCCACCTTGCAGAAAAATTGATTAACTCCATTGAAAAGATATTCTCTGTTCTCCAGTTCTTGGATGAAGAGAAAGTTGTTCTGATGGTCTATTGTTTTCATGAGGAAGCTGGTCAATGGTAGACACTAATTAGGAATGCAAAACCCCATGAGAAATTGATTCCATGGATTAGAAGGAATTCAAGAGGATGTTTTCCAATAAATAGTATCCTTGAACCATCCATCCCAAGATGGAAATATTTCTTATGTCTCAAGCAGAAGGAAGTTGATTCCATTGGGGTGTATGAAGAAAACATTACAAGGCTTTCAAGTTACACCACTAGCTTTTTCATGAACACCGAATGCAAGGTGGATCACTTATTTAGCAGGCTAAAGTTGAGTCTATGGAAGGTGTTGGTGATTTGAGACATCGACAGTTATGAGGAGATTGTTTTTTTACTCTCAATGATGAAATGAAGATTAGAGACTCTCAATGAGCTCGTGGGCCTGGTTACAAGAAGTGAAAAATGGATAACAACATGGGTGGTTCAAAAATATCCCATGATGGAAAGAAGCCTGAATATCCAAACAGTAAAAGCTGTGGGAAGAGCGATCCTGAGAACTGTCTAAAAGGAACCAAGAATTTCTTCTAATGTGGAAAGCTGAGACTTCAGGACAAGAACTGCTGAAGGGATAGGAAAAATCCTGCTAATGTGGAAGAATAAAGTAAGGTTCATATCAATTATCAGTCAGTGGTGCAGTGTTACAACTACAAGAAGCATGGTAATTATGCAAACAATTTCCCTAATGCAATGGTTATTATAGTAAATCAGCAACAACCTCCTAGGAAACAACGATGGGCTTATGATATCACTACTACTATGGTGGAGCCAAGCAATGATGTGGTGAAAGGTACGCTAGTTATTCATTTAATAATATAAAACATAATATTTGATTTTGGTTCTATGCATTTTCTCATTACTTGAAAGTTTATTATAACTATTCAAAAACAACCTCAAAATTTGGAGGAAAAGTTATCTGTTAGAACAATGAATGGGGAAATCTTCACATCCATGGTTTAAAACTCCTCCTTGGTTAATGTTTGTGAACATAACCTCCTAGAAAATATTTTCATACTTTATTTAGTATAGTTTGGCACTATTTTGTTCATGGATTGGATATCTTCATAGAAATCTAACATCAATTGTCAGGAAAGGGAGATCACAATTCACATCTGAAGCATCCTCCAATTCATTATAAGTGTAAGGAGGAAGATGAATCTCCATTAGAATCAGTGTCTTAAGTGTGGATATTAATTCCTTATGAGAAATCATTTCTATCTCAAATGATTGATACAAAGGAGAGAATAATTCTTGAAGACATGCCCATCATGAGGGATTACACTAATGTATTTCTTAAAGAGTTGTCTAGTCTTCCTCTTCAATGATATGTTGAGTTCTTTATTGAACATATTCTTGGATCTCAACCAATATCAAATACACCTTGAAAAATATCCACTGTAGAGCTCGAAGAGCTGAAGAAGTAGTTATAGGGGAATATGAAGAAAGTTTTTATACGACCTAGTGCTTCACCATGGGGTGAACCAATCATCTTCTTCAAGAATAAGGATATATCAATTCACTTATTCATTTATTATCATGAGCTCAAAAAAATCACGATAAAGAACATGTATTCCCTTCCATGCATAGATTACTTGTTTGATTAGCTTCTTGGGGCCAATTATTTTTCAAAGGTGGACCTTCAGTCGGGATATCACCAATTAAAGGTGAGGAAGGAAGATATTCCCAAGAATAACTTTCAAATTAGGTATAGACATTATGAGTTCATATTGATTCCATTCGAGCTCACTAACGCTCTAGTAATTTTCAAGGATTTAATGAATAGAGTGTTTATATATTACCTCGACAAATTTTTGGTAGTCTTTATTTACAATATTATGATATACTCCAAGAGTAAGGAGAAACACGAGGAGCAGTTGAATATTGTGTTAAAACCCTTGGGAAGGGATAAGTTGTATGAAAAGTATAGTAAAATTGAGTTCTGGATGGAGGAATTATCATTCTTGGGGCTTGTTATCACCAGCAAAGGGATATCTATGGACCCTTCCAAGACGAAGGGAATTGAACAGTGTCCTAGGACAATATCGGTAATGTAGATCCGCATCTTTTTGGGTCTAGATGGGTATTATTGATGATTCGTGAATAAATTTTCATGATTGTCATTCCTAATGACCTAATTAACATAGAAGGGGGAAATGTTTGTCAGGACTAATGAATGTGAAGACTATTTTAAGGAGTAGAAAAAGAGGCTTACAATTGCACCTGTACTCACACTCCCAAAACGTAGATAACTCTTTGTTGAGTATAGTGATTCTTCAAAGAATGTATTACGCTGTGTGTGGATGAAAAATTATAAATTGATAGCCTACACCTCAATGAATCTCAAAATACACAAGAAAAACTACCCCACACATGATATAGAGTTGGTAGAAGTGATCTATCCGTTAAAATTCTGGAGGCATTATCTCTATGGGGAGAAGTGTGACATATATACTGATAACAATATTCTCAAATATATATACCCATAGAAAGAGATAAATATTCACCAATGAAGCTGGATAGATCTCATCGTGGATTATGACTTCTCAATCCACTACCATCCCAGTAAGGCAAATAAGGTGGAGGGCTCTCTAAGTAGTAAGGATCCTGCATCTTTATCGATGATGATAATTGAAAATGATATTATCTTCTTAGATTTATAGAGGATATACATGGTTATAATTAATTTTGGAACATCAACAATCCTTTCTCAAATAATTGCTCAACCATCCCCCATGGAACAAATAAAGGATGCTTAAAGAAGAGATGTGGAAATTCTGAAAAGGGTGGATGCTATCATAAATGGAAAATCCTCAAAGTTCATGATTGATAAGGAAGGAGTTGTAAGATTTTGGTCACGATTATGTGTACCATAAAATAAAAAGACAATGTAGGAGATTTTGAACGACGCACATAGCTCAACAATCTCTATCGACCAAGGGATCCCAAAGATGTATCTAGATCTCTGAGAAAACTTTTGGTGGGACATTATGAAAAAGGTAATTGTCGAATATACATCAATGTGCTTGGTATGTTAGTAAGTAAAGGTTGAGATAAAAAATTCTAACGGTATGTTGCAACCACTACACATACCAACATATAAGTGGGAGAAAATTACCATGGATATTGTCACTGTACTTCTAAGGAAATCTAGAAGAAACAATGTTATATAGGGAATTGTGTATTGTTTTATGTAGACATATCACTTTATCAAACTTTTAGAGGACTTCAAATTGGATCAGCTTGCAAAGGTTTACATCACAGAAGTGGTAAGGATGCATGGTGTACCACTATCTATTGTATCTGATCATGATTTGAGATTCACCTCAAAATTCTGGATAAGTATCCAACATGCTCTAAGCACTGAACTGAACTTCAGTAAGACCTATCATCCTAAAACTGATGGAAAATATAAGAGAACGATTAAGACACTAAATGATATGTTGAGAGCATGTTCTGTGGAATTCAAAGGAGGATGGGACCAACATCTCCCACTGGTTAAATTCTCCTACAATAAATGTTTCCACTCTAGCATCCAAATGACACCACATGAAGCCCTTTATGGGAAAAGTTGCAGAACACTAGTATGTTGGGTTGAATTCGGTGAGCATAAGCTGCTAGGACCTAAAATGGTCGAACAATGGTGGAGAAGGTGAAAACCATTTAGCAGCATCTCAAGGCATCCCAAAGTTGAGAGAAGAGTTATGCAGATAATCGTTGATAAGGCCTTGAGTTCAAAGTTGGAGACATGGTATTTCTATGCATATCTCTATAGAAGAAGGTCATGAGGTTTGGGGAGAAAGGGAAATTAAGTCCCAGGTACATCATCCCCTTTGAGAACCTTGATTGCGTCGGAGCTATGGCATATCGACTGGAACTTCCATCTACCATGGCCACAGTACATGATTTATTTCATTTATCCCTCTTAAGGAATTACATACCAGACCCTTCACATGTACTCTCTTTTAAGGTGGTACAATTGGTGGATTATCTTTCTTATGATGATTAGCCAATGAAGATCTTGGATTAAAGGGATAATGTTCTACATAACCAGACTACTCACCTGGTCAATGTACTTCAGTGAAAGCATAAGTATGAAGAGGAAATGTGGGAACTATAGGAGGAAATGAAGGAAAAGTACATGCATTATTTTATGTCCTAGAATGTAAAATGAAATTTCTAGGGTGAAATATTCTAATGGGGTCAGAATGTAATGACCCAAAGTTTTAAAAGGAAATGTCATTATTATAATTATGTCATATAATCACATAAAATCACAATATAGTAAACTACAAAGTTCTATTTGTCCTTTAAACATATTTTTTCACTTCTTTGATTTGAATTTCGAAAATCTGACATACACTGTTGCGATCAGTAAGATGTTCGGAATCTGATAATAAAAACTCAATTTTTGTTGAATAGTAACATACCCTTATGAATAGTAATGTAACCTTTATGAATAGTAATGTTCCCTAATTAATAGCAACCTTACCTATGATATTATATAAATAAGATTCAAGTGGGTGTACGATATACCTATATTTTGGAATAAGTAAATAAATGTTTCAAAATTGGGTTTTTAGAATAAATAATGATTTTAATTAAATATTAACCTAATCATAATTACAAAATTATTTTTGAAAAATGGATTTTATTTTGGGATTCTAAACGTCAGAAAATGGATAGGGTAAATTTTTGGGATATTTCTAAAATACTTGAATGTTTATGAATAGTAAAATACAAAAATTTACGATAAATACTAAATAATGGATTTACTGTATCATTGATGATGATATTATAATGTAAGCACAATTGGTTTGAAATCACGTGAATTTATTACAATTCTAGGTCATGTAATACTCACTATTTCTAGACTTGTGAAGAAATAAAAAATTAATGATTATAATATTATGAAAACCTCCTCCCCTCCACTATAAATATCTCCCACCATTACCGCTTCTCTTCAATCCTTTCAAGCCTTGGTACTTCCCAATATTCTACCCAAATATCTCCCCAAGTTCCTACCCTACGTCCAATAGCCCCCAGTATCTTCAAAATACCAAAAACCTCTCCCCATAAGAGGCTCTCAAAGGAGATAAACTGAAGAGGTAAATTCTTATTTCAAATTCTTTTATTTTTTTAAGTTATTTTCTATTATTGTTTCTATCATCAAATCCATTCACCCAAATGGTATGATAAATCTATTCACTTACATGTACTGGAATTATATTATTCTAATGGGATAATTAATTATCTTCTCTCCTTTCCCCATATTTTATTTTAAAGAAATGAAAACACTGTTTGATTTGTGTTAATTTAGCATAATAAAAAATGACATGTTATCAATTTCCATTACTATCTTCAATTATGGTCATGAAACCATTTTCATGGTTGAACTGCACCATAATATATGTATTTTTTTCTCATATATGTTTCTATAATAATTTTGTAAACATGGTTCTGGTTTATAAAACAAAATGTGTTCTATGTTGTCAAAAACCGCCAATAACCCAAAAGGATGTCACCGCAATTTTATATGTTGATTGGACTTCACTATAAGTAACCAAATTAAATTTTCCACCATGTAATCATCTTTATGTTCAGTAATATCATATAACGTTAATTTATTATATCCAATTTCATCTTACATGTTTTTCCGAAATAAGAATATAAGTGAACTGATTATTAAAACCAAGTAAGCAAACTAACCCGAACAATAAAATTGAACATTATAACCTATCAAAAAAAGAATTGAATGAACCTAATAAGGTTATACTAAATAAATTAAATATATAATAGTTTCTGGACTTATTAATTAATTAACCTTATTTTTTATTCAATTCATTGATAACAAGTGGAGAACACTATCAGATTTAAGGTAAAAGATCCTCTCTATTTCACTTTTGTTCAAGAATGTCCACTCTGCTATGCCATTTTATGAGTAATACCTAATGATGGGGAATGATTTAGAACCATACCATACTTCCCTAATTATGTTTAAGTATTTAGAAACCCATTTATCTCACATGAAACCCTATTAAGTACTCCCAATACCATGTGGATAATCTATAAGGAATTTTACCCAAACTACCCTTATTCCTTCAGGTTGATCTATCTTTCTTATTACGCAAATGAAGTTGTATTTTATTTTTATGTAAAACTTCTAAATATTGTCTATATTCTTAAAAATAATGTTTCAATATCCATCCCTTATTCTCTTTTAGTGATATACATGCTTTTAAGTGATTCTGTCTTCAATACTTCCAAATAAGAAAACTTGTTTTAAGGGAACTTCTCGAATTATTACATGATTTCAAGTGAAATATAAACTTTTATTAAACCCAAATTTTTTCATAAAATAAATTTTTTTATAATAAAAAACTTCATGTTTCACTTCTAGTATTGTATAAAATATTATTCTATTTTCAATTTTAAATTCTCTTCAGTGTTTTCCATAAAACCGCACTAAAATTGTTTAATGCAATAAATTTCTTAGATACACTTATTACATGTTGTCAGTTATATTTTACATCACTTACCATGGTATATGACTATTTTACCTTATTAATTTCTGTTAATTTTTTAATTACTTTCTCTCATGGTCACATTTGTGATACACCTATTTATTATGCTTTATGTCATTATTGTGATACCCATTTCCCTCCATGGGTTCCCTTACGTTTGTGAATGATTGATTATTAATGATTATTATATGGAAAGAATATTCAAGAAAATCATAATATGGGTGTTCCCAGATATCGCTCTAATGAATTGGGTAAAGTAAAGTCTCATGGAATGTTATGTGTGATGGTCTTGGCGGTTAGCCCTGGCTTGTGCTATAATGGGAAACATTCTTGGTGATTAGCCTTGACTCGTACTAAAGTAATGTTTTAAGTTGCTTTCAAATTTATTTGATTACATGTCTATTTGACTCCTTGTTTATATGTTATGATTCCCTATGCTAGATTTATTTTTATTTCATTCGTCGTGTTTTCTAACCCATGTCCTATGGATTTATTCTTATTCTTATTAACATACTTGGATTTTAGCTCATCCCTTTATTCAAGTAATCCACAGGATATCATAATAAGATGAATGAGAATAGTGTAAGTTAGGGTCACTTTATAAAGACTAAATAAATAACTTTTATGTTTAGTTTCATTTTTTCTGTTTTATGTACCTATTCTTCTTAGACACTAGACTTCACGATCCTTGGATTGTACTCTAATGTATAATTATGCTTAAAATCACGTAATGTTATGTGTAAAAGGCTATGGATTCTATAGTTACTAATGAATTTATGGTAAAATTATTCAATGTTTCTATTCATATTTTTTCTCTAGATGGATTATGTTATGATGAAATTATTTTTGGGAATCCTCTTTCTCATTCACATGTTATATTCTTTTGAAAACCGCTTCTTTTAACAGGTGATGTTTATGATGAAAGGATTATGAAACCTATATCTTTCCATATCCTTATGATATGTTTACATGTTTATGATGCACATTTCATTTCATGGTTTATGATATAATTATTTATGATATTGTTTCACATGTATGTATTATTTCATTATGTGATGGGTAATACCTATATCTCCCTTTAATACATGGGTAAAGTTTTATATCTCATGAGACATACTAAGATGGTATTATGAGTCAACTCCTGATACTATGATGGTCTTGGGAATGAACCTTGTATACTAAGATTTCTATGGGTGTGAACCATGACTAATAAGATGGTATGAGGACTAAACCCATGCTACTAAGATGGCTATGGAAGTGAACCATGACTACTATGATGGTTTTGGTAGTAATTCATTGGATATTATGGAAATAATTATATGTTAATGGGTTTTACACAATTCTATATCTTATTCCTATGTTATGATTTAATGGATTATACTCTTTATTTCATATGATTCATTTCTTATGAACTTCCAATCTTTATTGCATGATTTTAGTTATGATCTTTGACATGCATGGTATTATCATCTATTTTCAGGATCACATTATTGTACCCTTATTTCCCTATTTATGCTTATATGTCATCCTTGTTTACCCTTAATCAAAATTTTAGATAAACCATTTTATGTTTCTTTCCCCCCAGGATATGATGATAGGTACTATTTATGATATGTCATAGAGGGGTTCCAATAAAGAAGAACATGGTGCAAGAAGATGTTGCTATCATATTTACTAGTGTTTATGTTTCAATGTTTCTAAAGGAAATATACCAATAATAGTCTTTGATCATATATTTTTATAACATTTATGTATTCCAAAAAGTTAATGTAATGTCAATGGTTGAATGGCGAGGGTCTCTATAGTTGTTATTAGAGAAAATTTATAGTTAACCTTTAGAAACTAGGATGAGAAAACCATAGTGATATCCCTAGGTATATTTCTACGTATATGAATAGGG
Source organism: Viscum album (assembly GCA_963277665.1). NCBI lineage: Eukaryota > Viridiplantae > Streptophyta > Magnoliopsida > Santalales > Viscaceae > Viscum > Viscum album. The sequence goes on from OY728163.1 coordinate 549,438,818, forward strand.
ATATCTCTAAGGATAAGTATAGGGATGAGTTAACATTTAAGAAAATTTATTGGATCTTTGGTAAATGATATAGTGAGTGGTTTCTAAGAAATACATCCATGCCTATATACAACAAGTGGATTTATCTCTAGCATATAAGTATTTAAGGGTTACAAATTTGACAAGATGTTCCGAGATTGACTTGAAGTAATCTAGTACTCGACAATGGGCCTTGATACACACCAAGTTTGACAATTCCGAGGGATATGCTTTCAGAATTCACAAACACTTCATGAACTATTATGATGGATTTAGATATATGTTAGCTATAAATAACATTAGATAAACACAAGGTGTAATATATTATGTAAGGATTTATGATTTAGAAATCCTAAGTAATTATTTTCATAGATATGTGGTTTTATGGTATGATAAGTAATGCTCACACTATGCTTTTTATTTTAGTAAATGGCGAGAACTGGAAGGAACTAGAATAATGTTGAATATGATGGAAGATTTTCTGATGAGTAATCAAGTGGGATGATCAATAGTGTGAAAGATGTGGTGATCATTCCTAATCCATTTTCACAGAACCTGATTTACAAAGTTTACCTTAACCAAATAATAGACTCCCCAAAGAAGAGAAAAAGGAGTTTTTTGAGAGTTTGGGTAATAGAGATCGTGAAGGAAAGAAGATAAAGTTTCCTTTGTGTCAAGAATGTGAAAATAATCACCTAATTAAATCTCTTATAGGAAAAAGAAGGTGTTTTGATGGTTTAAAAGAAGTATACAAATCAAGTGACTTTAAGGTTAAAATGAATAGTTTGGTTAATTAAATGGATGGGAATTTTGGCCTTCCTTAGTTTTCATCAAAGTTTATGTGTTTTAAGTCTGGAAAAAATGGTCATTATTCAAACCAATTTCCCAAGAATAATGTTACTTAAGAGAATTAGCATGGTTGTGTGAGTAATAGTAACATTATGGATGATGATGATACTACATATGAAATGTGAAAGGAAAGAGTTTTTGTTATTATGGAATAAGGATAAAGTAATAAAAGTATTTATATATTTGGATTTAAATGTTATGAATGATGAAATATAAAATAATTTTTCTAATTATGTTTTTTTATCAGTATTTATAAGTTTATGTTAGACTGGTGTAGTGATTTACTGTCAAGATGATATTTTGACTAAGGGAAGGTAACCCTTAATATGTTCTTTATTATATGATATTGTTATATGGATAAAGATATGTAGGATATGAATAAGTAAATTAGAATGTATTGATTACTGTTGAACTATGTAAAGAATTTTTCATAGGTGGTTTATGATACCACTAATGAAATTTAAAACATTTTTATATTTAAGTATTAAATTCGATATACACTGGAATGGGGATGAATGCATGTTTTCCAAAAGGATTTATGGTGATTCAGGCTGTTACCATGTTTCTAGAGAATATATGATGGGGGTATTCACATGTTTGAAATGTGACAACTAGTATATACATGGTGATATATATGAGAATCAATGTTAATATGATTCTGTGACTTTATTTCTTATATTTTGTATTTTTCATCTTTGACAAGAGTTATATGTTTAAACTTTCATGAAAAGATTAATTTAATATTCAAAGGAAGTATTTATGCACCATGTTTGTGTTGAAAACCTTAGTTAGAAGGATAATTAGGTAATAACATTAATATAATGATGTCCATTTTATATATTTTATTAGTGCAGTTTTAAAAATATACATCATGTTTTTCAAGTGACAACCAATCAAGTTCGACAAGGTTGTGAGTCTTAAACCCATGACCGAAGGACGATAAGGGTTTCTCGCCTACCACTTTCCTGCATGATATCTTGTTTAATGTATAATTAGTTTTATTGAATAAATATTTGTGATGAATTGGTAGTGTTACTTTTTATTTTTACAGATTAATACAGGTTTATATTTTTAATAGAGAAATAGGTAAAAATTTTATTCTTTTCTGGGCCTTAAGATCCATTAAAAGTGTATTTTAGTGCTTTATTCATTATAGTTAATTTTTGTAAATTCATTCTATGAGGTAACAGATGTTTTAAAAAAAATCAAATCACAAGACAAGTATTCAATTTTGTTTATAGAAAATTATCAATAATTACTCAACATATTAAAGTGATAAAAAATTGTTGTCCTAATGCTTTAATTTTTGTTGAGATGGTGGTCTTTTCAGTCATCATTGATTTATGACTTTGAAGCCCTCAAATTTAATTTTATCATTCTCCTCTTTTTGATTTATGACCTCAATAACTCCCTACAAATATTTATTATTTTTTTCCATCTCCAATCTTCACCCTATCTTATGTTCTCTTAAGATGAATCCCAGTTATATGTTAAATTGGTAACCATTATGGTTTAAAATTTCTCTTTTTAACGGATGTATTAGTATCCATTTTTATGATACGGGCTTCTATGAATTAAACATTCATGTATGAAACCCCATGGTGGAAAAAAAATTTAACTTACAATTTTCCAAAAACATTAGAAGAATCATGGGATAACAATCTAAAAGGAATAGGTAAATACTTCTTGTGGATAAGAGAAGGTCATCATGCAAGTGAATGATAAAGAGATATAAAGAGTCCAACAAATGAAATGGTTAAAAATAAAGACTATTATAACGTACCACCCAAACTTCCGTGAATTAATTATATATAGTATAATCATTATTCCAATTGGCAATCCAAATCAAGGGTTAATAACGAATCCATTACATGTAACATTGTAATTAAATGGAAAAGGGGAAATCATAGTCCAACGTAACTATAAAACGGGTCCAAGAAAATGAATAGTTTCATTTTACACTTATCATCCCCTCAATAAATATAAATTTTTTATTTGATTCTAATTCAACCCATTCTTTTGTATATAGAAAATTTTACACGGGAATAAAATTACCACCCAAATAGTTAGATATTGAATTATCTTGTAAAACTCTATGTTTTTTGAGGATTGCATCCCAGGTAGAAAAATTTTATTCGATAATGTTTTATGGAAACATGCTTCTTTAAAATTATTATTATTCACTATTTAGTATTATTTGATGTTATTGGGTCATATCCCTCTATATAGGGCCTATATTAATTGTTTGGATAGGGAAATCACATTCAATATCCTAAATCAACCCATTATATTATACCTGTGATGGGTTAACTATGAACTTTCTATAAAAATTACTTTCATTATATGGGTATTAATACCTAATCATGAATGGTATTTAGTTAAAATTCTTAGGAAAGAACTCAATATTTAAAACTTGAAAATTCTGTGGGAGTATACCGATCTATTTCTTGAAGAACACTCTAAATTTCTCCTAGAATGTGAGTTTTCTTTCTTAATTAAACTAATACCAATATCTATGATAATATTAAAGATCTATTATGTAATGAATAAACTTTTGTAATAGGAATTAAAGAATAAAATTCATGAATATATAAATAACTGTTTTATATGGCCAAGTGATTCACCATGGGGTGCACTTACAATGTTATTAAGAAAAAATGATGGATCAATGCACTTTTTAACTTTTTATCTTGAATATAACAAAATCACAATCAAGAAAAATCACTCACTAACTCATATTAATGAAATATTAAATCATGTAATATGGTCTTATTACTTCTATAAAATTGAAATTTGGTCTAGATATCATCAATTATGAATGAAAAGGGAGGATATACCCAATAAATCATTTATTACAAGATATATAATCTATGAATTTTTAAATATGTCATTAAAAATTATAAATTATTATACTATCTTCATGGATTTTATAAATATATTTTTTATAGATTATGGAAATAAAATTTAGATTGTCCTTATTGAATATATTCTCATATATTTCAAGAGAAAGTAAGATAATTAAAATAAATTGATGATTGTGTTGAAGGCCTTAAAAAAGGAGAAACTATTTTATAAAAGTTTCATGGTGAATTCTAGATATATAAAGTATCATTATTGTATCATGCAGTCATATGAAATGGTATATCTTTGGAAACATAAAAGGTATTAGTGATTGAGAAATGGAATAGAAAAATCACTATGATGGTGATAAATATCTTTCAAGGATTGGATATATATAATTATTTATTTGTGATATATTTCTCCCGATGGTATGATCCAGTAACCAAGTTAAATTGGAATGGGTTCAACATTCTATAGAGAGGTGAATGTGAAAAAAATTCCAAAATGTCTACATAAGGGTGGTCACTACACCCATACTCACACTATCTTGGAGTAGAGAAGGGTTTTAAATTATTGTGATTCATCAAAGAAGATATTGGGATGTTTCCTCAGGTATAAGAACATGGTGGAATCTTATGCCTCATGTTAATTAAAGATTTATGATAAATATTCCCCAATGCCTGATTTTGACATGGTAGTGGTGATATTTAGGTTTTTGATATGGAAACATTATATCTATGGTGAAATTTGTGAAATATATGAAAATAATAAGATCTTAAATTATATATACACATTGAATTATTTGTACATGTTCTAAATAAGATAGTTATAGTCGATCAAGGACTATGAATATTTGATACATTACTACCTTGAGAAGGAAAGAAACGTTATTGATGCTCTCATATTGAAGGATCATACTACATTATCCATGATGATGATTGAAATATACCCAATACTCATGTATTTTTTATGGATATAATATAAAATCATGAGTTATGGGATTAAATCCTATTTTTTCCAAATAATTTATCAACCATCCATCTATAGGAAGATCAACAGGAAAAAAAGAAAGATATAAATTTATATAAAATGGTAGGGAATATTATGAAGTTAAATTTTAGAAATTATGGAATTATAAGATTTGGGAAATGAATATGTGTTCCTTAAATAATAAAATTGAAGAAGGATTTGTTGTATAATACACATAGATCATCATTATCTATCCAACCTACAAAAACAATGATGTATTAAGATAAAAATAATTATTTATATTTGGAAAACATCAAGAGGGATATTGTATATTATGTATCTTGATTCTTGGTATTCTATCAAGTTAATGTGGAATGCAAGAAGTATAAGTGGATGATGTATCCATTACCCATAATTGTATGATAATGGGATAAAATCAATATGGACTTCATTATATGAAATCCAAACACTTATAAATGATACAAATCCATTTTGGTTGCTGTTGATCACATTTTAATGTTAGTACATTTCATTTATATTCTAGAATATTTCTAGATCAATAAAATTTCAATTATATTTAACAAGGAAGTGGTAAGGATGAATGGATTACAACTCTAAATTGTATATTATAAATATAAGAGGTCTACAATGAAGTTATGGATAATTATTGAACAATAATTTTATATGGAGTTGAGCATTAGAACAACTTATCACCCTTAAAGTTATTAAATGACCATTCAAATTATAAATTTTTGTTGATATCCTATTTAATGGATTTAAAATGATGTTGGGATTAACACCATACCCCATTAGAGTTATTCAATAACAATAGTTTCCACTCTGGAATTAAATTATAATTTTATAAATCTATAATAATGAATATTTGTATAACTATAATATATTGGGATGATGTTGGAGAGTGTAAAATAATAAAAATAGATCTTCATAAAAAAATGATAGAAATATTCAAAACATGCAATGACATATTAAAAATACAAAGAGTCCCTAGAAGAGTTGTGTTTACAGTAATCATTTATGTTTTACGTTTAATATTAGAAGTAATGTATTCCTCAGAATATCACCATGAAAGTCGGTTTTGAAATTAGGAAATATGGGAAATTAGATCCCAAGATAGATTTTCTACTACCAAATCCTTGATCATGTAGGGACAATTCTTACCTTTTTATGCATCCACCAAACCCTTCTCAAGTGCATCATGTGTACAATGTATCATTTTTGTTGAATTATATACCTAACACATCACATATACTGAGGTTTGATGTAGTATAACTAGAACATTGCATCACTTAAGAGTAACAACATGTAAAAATGATGGATCATAGCAATAAATTACTAAAACAAATACCACTTAGCTAGTTAAAGTCATTTGGAGAATTTTTATGTTTGGGGAGGAAACATGAGAACTCGGAGATGTAATGTGATATAAGTACCATCATTTATTATCATTAAATTAATGAAATTTTGATGTTGGAATTATTTTAATAGAGTTAAAATGAAACACCTCAATATGTTATTGTTTATTTTTCTTTTAATTAAATAAATTATTTAATAGATTATTTCAAACATAGCACCAAACTATAATGAACTATGATATATTTTATTGAGATAAAATATTACAATTCATTATAAACAAAATTACATTATTAGAAAAAAAATATGAAACATCATCAAGAAAATTATTAGAGGAATAAATCCAAAGGTATATAAAATAAAACAAACAAAAAATATTTAGCCTCATTTTTCCCATGAGGATCATTAGAAAAATTACAAATTTTAAAATAAATAATAGGATTTCAAATATATTATACATTTTGACAAATAACATAATTAAATAAAATAATTTTTTAATAATATATATAAGTCTTATAAACAAATAAAATATAATAGTTATATATATAGTGACTTCAAATATAGTTTTTTGATAGATGGTCACTGGAAATATGATTGTTGGGTATGCATGTGTCCAATAAATATATTGAACTTCTTTATTTTTAAATAATAATTTATAAATAATATAATCAAATAAAAAGATAATATTTAATATTTTATCATGAAAATATATTTTTATAAGATACATATAAACATTGTTATTAGTGAAGAATGATTTTTTGTATTTATAAAATTAAATTAATTATTTTAATACATATCTATTGATTAAATGAAATGGTTATAATATATGCAATTAATTTCCATAGGATGTAGTTAAAATTATTTAAAATTTTAAAAAAACTATTATATATCAAAAACAATATTTTCTTTTTTTTTATTTTTTTTATTGAAAAATTAAATTTATCACTTTTAAATTAATATGTAATTGAAAAAACAAATAGTAAAAAATACTAAATATTTTTAAATTGATGTGAAATTATATTAAGAACACTTCATGTTTAAAAAATTTATTTATCTAAAAAATAACATTTTCTATTTATACTATGTTTTCATTTAGATGATAAATTTATCATATTTATAAATGTAACTAAATTAAATTGTGTTTCAATATGGAATAACCACTCCAATATTGCGAAAGATGGTTCATTTTATATTTTTATTAAAAAATAATTATCATGGTAAATAATTAAAGTGGTAAGAAAGAGGTAAAAATAGATAAATTAAGATTTTTAGAATATTTAATAATTAAAATGATATTGATGCATTATAGAAGTCTTTTTTAGGTGTGGGTTTCAAAACTAAATGTATTACCAACATTTCCACCCCTAGCATAACTAATTCTCATGTGGGTCCACATTTACCTTTCACCTAACTTATGTTTCCAATGAAAGTTTTCTCATTTTATACTATGAAAAGAGATCTCTCAAACCCATTCTAAAAAAATATATACCATATAAACTATATTTTATAACATCAAATTTTCAATATATTAAATCATTCTAATATGTTGGGTAGCATATAGTTCCAACAAGGATGCTTTAATTCTTCATTCAAAAGGAACCCATGTTGAGAAGGTTCAAATTCATCAATAATGTATCTATGTCATTCTACTAGTTTTTTTATTAACTTTGAATCTATATTATTTCAAAATTTCATCCTCTAATATAATAATTCTATATTAACATAATTATTCCTCCAAGAATTTGGAATTATTATTATATTACTCTAGATTTTTATTCATTCAAAAGTATAGTGTGTTCTTATTTTGGTAGGTTCAATTACCTAGATAAACAATGTTATAAAAACATCACCATTTTTTCTATAAATAATTATTAAGACATTAATTATGGTAAAATATAATACTAATGAATATTATATATTTTTAATATTTCCACACCCAGGTACATGTAATCTATTAAGTAGCCTCGTTTTCCCTTGAATTTTTTTATTTTAGAATTGTTGGAGGTGCATAATGGATTAAAATGGTTTTTAAGCATGTTGGATTAAACCATGTTGGACCAAAGCTATGTAAGTGTCTATAGGGTATTATTGGGTAGTTTGTGTAAAATAGCTAGATCCAAAATGCCTAGTAGATGGATGTTTCCTTGGGTGGAGCATACGAGTTGTCTCTCTATTGACCACATATCGAGGGACCTCACCATGTCATGGTGGATGCTATGCTAAAACCAACACATTTTAAGAATCTACATGATGTTTTGGTCGTTGCAAGTTGTATATCTCCTCAGTGAATCCATCATGGTTATGGTGGATGTTACTGGGGTGTGGTGGAATTTGTTTCATATTTTTGAAACACCTAACTAGATTTTTGATCATTAGAGATGGTTACTCAAGCTAAAATAATATTTAATCAGAGGATTAAATGAATCTCTTGATTCATTTTCCCTCTATTAAAATAACAATTCTCCTCATTTTTTCTTAATTTTTAAACTACCCTTGATATAGGAATGGTGTTATAGCCATTCATCCTTCAAAAAATATATTAAAAGAGTGTATACTTAAGCTTTATCTATTTAAATATATAATAATGAAGCTAGATATATTCATTTTCATTCAACTAACTTATGGTAAATGAGACTTTATTTGTTCTTTATGGGGTAGGGAAATAATCATATCTTCCTAAACTGGTGATGACCTCATCCAACTTGTAGCCTCTAGATGGTTCTTTATATAGATGGTGTGTAACACCTTGAGATTTAATGAGATATATTATTTTTAATTTCTTTCATATATTATGTTTTACAGTACACCAATATTATCTTGTGCAATATGAAACACCGTATTAGCTTGCAGTATACGCAACACTATTCTTGGATCGTGTTACACACAATTTCATGTTTGTTTGATAATAGTTATTCTACGCAACATTGATTGTATATATATATATATATTAAACGAATAAAATATTGTTGGATTTTTCTATACGCAACAACAAAGGAGTCTTCCACAACATGCAACCCTGACTTTGCTTGCATTACACGCAATCATGACCTCCCTCTAATGCGTGTGTTTTACGCAATACCAGGTTCCACTAAACAATGATATATTGTTATAATATTATTATGAACTAGTCATTATAAATATTAGTATCTAAATTTTGAATTTTATGACATTATAATTCATCTTACACGTTTTATAGAACAAGTTATGAGAACAAAATAATGTTTTTGGGTAAAATATGTATTTTTCAAAAGTTGCAGTTTTTCCACCTTTTGATAGAACACCCACATTAAATTTAGTTTTTGACATTTTTATAAGTTAAATTTGACAAAATAAAATTCTTCTTTTGAATCAGGATATAAAAATTTACTTTGGATAAATTTTTTATATTTTTCTGATAAGTTTCTTATTTTGATGAATAGTAAAAATGCACTAAATTTTAATTAAAAACAACTTTTTTCATCAAGATAATTTATATGGTTAAATTATAATATTGAATGGTTTTAAAGTAAAAATTGAATATATTTTTACCACTTATTAAAATTTAAGTAATTAGCATTAATTTTACTCTATATTCATAAGTAAAAACATTTCAATCTTTTGCAACATTTTAACTTTTAAAACCCGTTTTCTCAACAACGGGATTAATTTTAAATTAAATACTGCAACTTTTTTGTTTTAAATTTGGAAAAATTTATTCCAAATTTGGAATAAGTAGGTCAAAATTATGTTAATAAGCAATTTTTTATTTTTAGGCATTATGAATAGTAACTACGAAAAATTTTATTTACCATAGTTAAAGGTAAATCGGGTAATTTAGGGTAAATATAATATTATAAAATTACCCTAACACTTGTCTTAATATAATTGGATGATTATATTTTGACTTAAATCATACTTGGGTCGAAATGGAATCTAATGGAACCCCCTTGTATTTCATTAAGACCTTTTATTTATTTTATTTAAAGGAAAGTGAAATATGTCTCACTCAAACTTTAATAATTAGGTTATTTTTAATATAGTTTTATACAGAATATAAATTAGATTATAAATACTCATTTGAAAGCTAAATTGTTTTTCTTTATCATGGTAATTTATTTTCAATTTTTAAGAAATATTTTATTACTTTAATAGATTATACATTAATGATGTAGAAATTATTTATTTAGTGAAAAATCAATAATATAGTTTTTATTAAAATAATAATACCTATCAAAAGCACCATAAACATGACAAAAATTTATTGGTAGAGTATATCTATACACTAATCATCCAAGGGTCGATATTCGGACCATTTGGAGTCTTATAAAACCGATTAGAACATTTATATTATTTTATTTTATAGGATTTCAAAGATATCACCTTCATAATTTAATAAATATAACAATTTAAATGTTGGGCTTTTTTAGATGATAAATTCGAGTACAAATATTATTATGAAAGGTATTATATTTATCTTCATCATAGGATTTTATTTTAAATTTTTATGAAACTAATAATTTTATTAAATGATTATACAAAAATGATGTTGTAATTGTTTTATTAAGAGAAATTTCAAATAAATGGTTTTATAAATATTAAAATAAACATTATATTAACTAATTAATGTTCTCCACAAATTTTCTAGACTAATATGACATGTTAGTAATATATTAAAAATTTTGTTTCGAATATATCCTATGTGTGGATTTTATTTTAATTCAAATAATTAAATAGTGTCAAAATTAACACTATTGTTATTTTATAAAAATAACATATTATTTAATTGTTTAAAAATCACATAATTATTTGAAAATTATAAATTGAAATTTATATGGTCTAAAATTTCATAAAGTACCCAATTATGGATAATTCAAAACACATAAGTAATTAGTTATAAAAATTTAAAATTCAGAATATTATTACAAAAAATAAGATTAAATAAATTAAATAAGGATAAATCAAATTTATAAGGTTTAAAATTAATTCCCAACAAGTCTAAATTTTATTTTCAGATGATATTACCACCCTATATCATCTCATATTAGTATTTAAATAATTTTTGGAGTTTTATAATTGGGGTTTGATTTATTATAAATTAATATTTTTGAGGTTTCCAAAGGTGCCCCTCTCCTCTCCTATATAAGGGCACCTCGTCCCTCTTATCTTTACCAAATTTTGAGGACTCACACTGCCAAACCCTACCCATTTTACTCCTATTCTTCCATAGAAACCTACTAGAGGTCATGGTATTCTTTAAAGATCAACTATAGTGCCCTAAGAGGAGGATAAGAGGAGTCGCGTCTAAGAAGAGGTCATCTCTTCTACCAATTCTTTCAAGTTTCTTTCTTCTTAAACATATTCTTATTTATTTGTTTCATAATAAATTAATAATATCAGTATCACTCATATACTGATATGTTATTAGAAATATAAAACAACCATATTTCACCTTCTATCAATCCTACGAAAAACGAAATCACCGCACGTGTGTACGTACGGAATACCATCTCCACGCAGTGGTGTAATATGTTTTTCCACCACCACCTTACATAGATTGGTATAATGGTGTAAAGAATAAATATATATAGTTATTATAACATCATACTGATTCTGAGATATTATATCATCCACTCCAACTCAATTAAATAATTATGGGAACGATATCATCGCTTATGCGTACGTACGGATTACCGTCTCCACGACGCGATGAGATTTATTCTCCATGTTAACCACTCAAGAATGATTATAAAGTATATATAATGAATAACAGTGAAATATATGAAATTATAAAGATACTGTATTTATGTATATACATATATCATCTACTTACTTCCATTCAAGTCAATTAGGAAAAGAAAACAGCATTCATGCATATGTACAGCCTACCATCTCCATGAACGGTGTATTTCATTTCATTTAGCTATATGTTATATATATATACTGAATATATATAATATATAAATCCTGATTTACATTCTGGAAATAATTAAACCATGATATAAGTATTAATAATATTAGTAACAACAAGTCCAAACACGTATAATAAATAAAATGCTTTTACCCAAAACACTGCTTTAACATGGAATTTACAAAAGAATGGGTAATATATTGTCATAAGTGAACCATATATGAAATCATAACAATGAATATGATTCTTTAAAAGTCAATTACATTATTTAAATCATTATACAGGAGGTTGGGATACGTATAAATCATATCGGACATAAGGTAAGGGATAACTTTTCCAATCTCGTTTTTATTCAAGATTGTTTATTCGTAAGTATTTACTGGGGTTATATTTATCATCCATGTCCCTATACTATGAAAATGGTTTCATGTATGTTTAAAGTCCTTTTTACCCATTTCTTTACTTTTACTACATGGTATGTAAGAAATCTTTCTTCTGTTTACCATACGAGGTACTTTTTGACTTTTCCAGAAAAAGTACGAGAAGAATGTTTTTTTAACATATACGGCATGAATGGATTTTTACGGTTTCATAACACCTAATTTTCATGAAGCTCCATCCACAATATTTCATGATTAATTTCAAAAAAATCATTTTCTTTTAAAATTGTATGGAATTTTCTGAAAAGAAAATTATTTTTGAAGAAAAAAGTATATTTTCCTCAAGAATTCATTTCAAGTGTTTTATCAAAACCATTTTCCATCTAAGATGACATTATCTAATATGTGTATGTCTTAAGTATAATTTCTCTATGATTGGAATGGTTTCACTTTTCTTATGATAAAATGATATCCATTTGTTTTATATGGATTATCTTATGATGGGATGATGTTTATGAAACCCATTTTATTATTTGGGTTATGATGAATGATTTACGTTTATTTTGTGGCACACGTTAGAATGATTTCAGTATGAGATGGGTCGGACCTATATCTCCCTCCAATGTATTGTATAAAGATTTGTATATCATGATATAGACATGGCTGGAACGACAACTTAATCTGGTTCAGTGATATAGGACATGAACGAGGAGTGAACTCGATTCAGAAAGGGACTTTGTCTACTATGATGGTCTTGGAAGAAATGCCTTGGCTACTATGGATATCATATCAAGTTCTTAATTGTTTTCCACAATTACATGTTTTATTCCCATGTTATTCTATCATGATTGATGTTCCATTAGGATCTATGCCTTTTTTACTTCCATGTTTTATGTCATTGTTCAAGATTTTGATGTTTAAACATTATGTTCATGTTTTTAAGTTAAAATTTATATGGTTTGTTTTATTTTCTCCATTCTTACCCTTACTATGAATTTTAGTTCATCCTTTATATGTTTTCTTTTCCCCAGGATATAAAGAAAGGTTTTAGGTAAGAAAAAAATGGAAGATCTTTATTGGAGATGTTGAAAATATTTCACCAAGATTAGAAGATTATATTCCGATTTTCCAAAGACACTAAACTATTACAGTCCTTTGGTGTCTATTTTTGTTATGTATTATATATTATTCAAAAGTAATGTAATGTCTATGTACGTCATCCTTTGGGTCTCTACATTTGGTATTAGAGGAAAGGTTTAGTCACCCTTTGGAAAATAGGATGTGAAAACAATAGTGAGATCCTTAGAGATATTTCTAAGGTATGTCTGGGGATGTCCCTAAGGTTAAGAATAAATGTAGGTTATAGTCCTAGGATTATGGTAACGATAATAGAATTAAACCTAATATATTAGATATTGAAGGTACTCCCCCATTATTATGTTGTTTTCCTAGCATGATTTTTTCCTCTCACACTATTCTTTTTGGGTTTTAGATGATGGCTGGAACCCGAAGGAACCGTGTTGATCGATGTAATGGACAATGAAATGATTTTCCTCATGAACAAACCAATGTTATGGGAGATGGAGTGAAAAATCTTATTGCTATACATACACAAGCTATGAATCATTCTTGACTTCCAAATGAGCAGAGATGGGAACAATATTCTATTGAGTCCTTCATGAGGCAACATCCACCTTCATTCAGTGGGTCTTCTAATCCACTTGTTTCTGAAAAATGGATCATTACCATTGAAAGGATATTTTCCATACTTCACTGTTCGGAAAAAGAAAAAATCATTATGGCTATTTATCATTTAGAAGGTGAAGCAGATCAATGGTGGACCTTGATTAAGAATAAGAGGCCCTGAGATGAAATTGAATCCTTGTAATGGGATGAGTTCAATAACTTATTTTTCAATAAGTACTTCCCTCATATTCTTCGAAAAAATATGGAAAAGGATTTCCTTGATCTTATGAAAAAGTATGATGAATCTGTTGATATATACGAAGCGAATTTTACAAGGCTTGCAAGGTATGCATCTGGCATTATCATCCAACCTGAAAGTAAAGTTAATCGATTCTTCAGTGTCTTAATACCAAATATTCTAAGAGAATTATATATAAGATACTTTAGTGTCTACGAAGAAATGGTGTGTTGTGTTATCAAGGTAGAAATGGAAGTAGGTGTTACATATCAATATCACGGTTTTGACAAGAAACGAAAGATGGAGTTCAAGGTGAAATCTCAGAATAATAGTGAAAAGAAGATGAATGTTTCCTTATGATCAAAGTGTGGAAAGAAGCATGGTGGATATTTTCTTAAAGGGACTAAAAAATGTATTAAGTATGGAAAATAAGGTCATCGAGCAGCTGAGTGTCGAAGTAATGGAAAAGGGTTGCTAATGATGTGAATAAAGAAAATACTGCAGAGAACGCACCACCAACACTTCAATGCTTCAAGTGCAAGGAAATAGAGCAATATACTAATCAATGCCCTAATCTAAGGGTTGATGATGATCAACGTGAGCAACCTCTTCAATAAAAAGATAAAAGTAAGTCACATGCGATCACTATTTGTGATGTTGAGTTTGAAAATGATGTTGTGTAATGATTAAGTATTTATGTAATGGGATTTCAAAATAGTATCATGGAATCTCATTTATGGTATCATGGAATTTGGGAATATCTATGTATTGGTTTTCAATAAATATATGGTATCGGTAACCATGAAAAGTGATTGAAATATTTTTGGAAAGCAGTTGAAATACAAAGAATCACGGGATAAGGAGAAAATAATATGTACGATAGTATTCATGAGCTCATGATTGATATAAGGACAAAGTTATATCATGGTTTGAGTATATAGAAATTTAGGGATTTTGGTATGTGGAAAGAGTTACCTTTTGACAGCATTCATGTTTTCACTAAGGTTCTATGGTAGTTTATGTTTCAAGAGAATACATGATTAAGGTATTCACATGTTTGGAATGTGATCAAAAAAATATATCTTGGATAAATGATGGTATTAACATGCTCGGTAGATGACATTTCAAGTAATTGTTTTCTTTATATTATGAGCTTGGACAGAAGTATTTTGGATAAGCCTAAATATTGGAATGGATTATGTTGGACATAAGTTAGTATTGTATAAGGATAGAACTTTTTTTGATATTATTGATGGGATGTTATAATAATGTAGTTTTAGAAAAAAGGACAACTCGCAGGATGGGCGACAACCCATCGCGTCGGACAAGACTATGGGAATCGAACCCACAACTGAAGTGCGACTGGCCTTTATCACCTACCACTAGCCTACAGGAAGTCCCTGGTTAGTAGAAACTAGTTTTATTTCATTAAGTGGTATGATAAATGAAGTATATGTCCATTTTTAAAATCATATACGATTAACCTCACCATAGATGGACTTATGTGTATTTGATAACTTTTTCTACCCTTTTGTTTGAGACAGATGGAATTACCCATCATTCTATCACATGATCTACTTACACTTCAAGAATGACAAATTCAATATCATTTATTTAAGAGATGACGTGGAAATTGTACAAGGCACGAACAACGGTGAGATTTTACCGAAATAAAGTAAGTATTTATTCTAATTAAAATTATTCAACTTTTGGGAAATGATCTTGAAAACCAAAAATGTTGTCCAAGTGTCTTCATATCCGATGAATCAGATGGTACCATAGATCATCACAAATCTATGGCTTTGGGATTGTTGGATTTTTCATAGCCATGTCCTCTACCACTCTCCATCAGAACGTGATGGTTAGTTTTCTCTTCCATGTCCATATTTTCACCTATGTTCTCATATGTGGGAACCCAAGTGATGAGTTACTTTGGGTATCTGTTTTGTTTCTAACGTTCCTTTTTAAAATTAAGTTTTAGTATTCCTTTTTACGATGTGGGTTTCTATGAAAGAAACTCTCAAGTAGTAAACCATTTATAACCCCGACGAATTTCGAGGGTGAAATTCATTTTAAGGGGGGTAGAATGTAACACCTAGAGATTTTATGAGATATATTATTTTTAATTTCTTTCATATCTTCTGTTTTATGCTACACCAAGATTACCTTGCGCTATACGCAACACCGTATTCGCTTCCAGTATACACAACACTATTCTTGGATAGTGTTACACACAATTTCAAGATTGTTTGATAGTAGTTATTCTATGAAAAATGGAGTGTATATATATATATATTCAATGTATAAAATATTGTTGGATTTTTCTATACGCAACAACAAAGGAGTCTTCCACTACACGCAACCCTGACTTGGCTTGCATTACACACAATCACGACCTTCCTCGATCGCATGTGTTGTACGCAATATCGGGTTTCACTAAACGATGATATATTGTTATAATATTATTATGAACTAGAAGTTATGAATAGTAGTATCTACATTTTAAATTTTATGACATTATAATTATCTTACACATTTTATAGAACATGTTATGAGAACAAAATAAATTTTTTGGGTAAAATATGTATTTTTCAAAAATTGTAGTTTTGCCGCCTTTTGATTGAACCCCTACATTAAATTTATTTTTTGAAATGTTTATAAGTTAAACTTGACAAAATAAAATTCTTATTTTGAATCAGGATATAAAAATTTACTTTGGATAAATTTTAGATATTTTTCTGATAAGTTTCTTATTTTGATGAATAGAAAAAATACGCTCAATTTTAATTAATTTTTTTTCATTGAGATAACTTATATGGTTAAATAATAATATTGAATGGTTTTAAATTATAAATAGAATATATTTTTACCATTTAATATAATTTATGTCATTGGCATTAATTTTACACTAAATTCATAAGTAAAAACATTTCAATCTTTTGCAACATTTTAACTTTTAAAACCCGTTTTCTCAACAGCAGGATTAATTTTCAATTAAATACTGCAACTTTTGTGTTTTTAATTTGGAAAAATGGATTTCATATTTGGAATCAGTAGTTCCAAATTATGTTAATAAGCTACTTTTTATTTTTAGGAATTATGAATAGTAACTACGGTAAATTTTATTTACCATAGTTAAAGGTAAATCGGGTAATTAACTTGTCTTAATATAATGGGATGATTATATTTTGACGTAAATCATAATTGGGTCTAAAAGGAATCTAATATAACCCACTTGTATTTGATTAAGACCTTTTATTTATTTTATTTAATGGAAAGTGAAATATGTCTCACTCAAACATTAATAATTAAGTTATTTTTAATATAAGGTTATACAGAATATAAATTCGATTATAAATACTCATTTGAAAGCTAATTTTTTTTCTTTACCATGGTAATTTATTTGTAATTTTTATGAAACATTTAATTAATTTAATAGCTTATACATTCATGATGTAGATATTATTTATTTAGTGAAAAATAAATAATATAGTTTTTATTAAAATAATAATACCTATAAAAAGCACCATAAACATGACCAAAATTTATTTTGTCGAGTATATCTATACCCTAGTCATCCAAGGGTATATTTTTGGACTATTTTGAGTCTTATAAAACCGATTAAAACATTTATATTATTTTATTTTATATGATGTCAAAGATGTCACCTTCATAATTTAATAAATATAACATGTTAAATGTTGTGATTTTTTAGATGATAAATTAGAGTAAAAATATTATTAAGAAATTTATTATAATTTTATTCATCATAGGATTTTATTTTTTATTTTTATGAAACTAATAAGTATATTAAACGATTATACAAAAAAGATGTAGTAATTGTTTTATTAAGAGAAATATCAAATAAATGGTTTTATAAATATTAAAATAAACATTATATGAACTAATTAATGTTGTCCACAAATTTTATAGATGAATATGACAATTACGAAATATATTAAACATTTTTGTTTGAATATATCCTCTTTGTGGATTTTATTTAAATTCAATTAAATTGAATAGTGTCAAAATTAACACTTTTGTTATTTTATAAAAATAACATATTATTAAATTGTTTAAAAATCAGATAAATATTTAAAAATTATAAATTGAAAATTATATGGTCTAAAATTTCATAAATAACCTAATTATGGATAATTCACAACACATAAGTAATTAGTTATAACAATTTAAAATTTAGAATATTATTATCACAAATAAGATTCAATAATTTTAATAAGGATAAATCAAATTGATAAGATTTAAAATAAATTCCCAACATGTCTAAATTTTATTTGATGATGATATTACAACACTATCTCTTCTCATATTTGGATTTAAGTAATTTTGGAGGTGTCTATGTGGTGTTTGATTTATTATAAATTAATATTTTTGAGGTTTCCAAAGGTGCCCCTCTCCTCTCCTATATAAGGGCTCCTCGTCCCTCATTACACAATTTTGAGCCTTCACGCTCAGACAAACCCTGCCCATTTCACTTCTAAACTTCCATAGAAACCTACTAGAGGTCATGGTCTTCTTTAAAGACCAACTATAGTTCTCTAAGAGGAGGATAAGAGGTGTCACGTACAAGAAGAGGTGATCTCTTCTACAGATTCTTTCATGTTTTGTTCTTCTTAAACTTATTCTTATTTATTTGTTTCATCATAAATTAATAACATCAGTATCACTCATATACTAATATGTTATTATAAATATTAAACAACCCTATTTCACCTCCTATCCATCCTACAAAAAATGAAATCATTGCGTGTGCATACGTACGGAATACCGTCTCCACGCAACGGTGTAATCTGTTTTTCCACCACCACCTTACATGGGTGGGTATAATGGTGTAAATAATAAATATATATAGTAATTATAACATCATACTAATTCTGAGATATTTCATCATCCACTCCAATTCAATTCAATAATTATGGGAATGATATCATTGCTTGTGCGTACGTAAGGATTACCGTCTCCACGACGCGATGAGGTTCATTCTCCATGTTAACCACTCAAGAATGATTATAAAGTATATATAATGAATAATAATGAAATATATGAAATTATAAATCTACTGTATTTATATATATATATATATATGTGTGTGTGTGTGTCATCTACTTACTTCCATTCAAGTCAATAAGGAAAAGAAAATAGCGTTCATGCATATGTACGGCCTACCATCTCCATGAACGATGTATTTCATTTCATTTATCTATCTATTATATATATATACTGAATATATATGATATATAAACCATGATTTACATTCTGGAAATAATTAAATCATGATATAAGTAATAATAATAGCAAGAACAACAAGTCCAAACACGTATGATAAATAAAACTATTTTACCCAAAACACTGCATTAACATGGAATTTACAAAATAACGGGTAATATATTGTCATAAGTGAACCATATATGATATCATAACAATTAATATGACTATGTAATAAGTCAATTACATTATTTAAATCATTATACAAGAGGTTCAGATACGTACAAATCATATCAGACCTAAGGTAGGGGATAACTTTTCCAGTCTCGTTTTTATTCGAGATTGTTTATTCGTACGTATTTGCTGGGGTTATATGTAACATCCATGTCCCTGTTTTCTAAAAATGGTTTCATGTATTCTTAAAGTCCTTGTTACCAATTTTTTACTTTTACTACATGGTATGTAAGGAATCTTTCTTTTGTTTACCATACGAGGTACTTTTTGACTTTTCCGACAAAAGTACGAGAAGAATGATTTTTAACATATACGGCATGAACGGATTTTTACGGTTTCATAACCCCTAATTTTCATGAAGTTTCCTCCAAAATATTTAAGGATTAATTTCAACAAAATCATTTTCTTTTAAAATTTCATGGCATTTTTTGAAAGGAAAATGATTTTTGAAGAAAAAATGATATTTTACCCAAGAATTCATTTCAAGTGTTTTATCAAAATCATTTTCCATCTAGGATGACATTATTTAATATGTGTATGTCTCAAGTATAATGTATATATGATTTAAATAGTTTCACTTTTCTTATGATGAAATTATATCCATTTGTTTTATATGGATTATGTTTTGATGGGATGATGTTTATGAAACCCATTTTATTATTTGGGTTATGATGAATGATTTATGTTTATTTTGTGGCACACGTAAGAATGATTTCATTATGAGATGGGTGGGACCTATATATCCCACCAATGCATTGGATAAAGATTTATATCTCATGATATAGACATGGCTAGAACGTAATGGTAATCTGGTTCAGTGATACAGGACAGGAACGAGGAGTGAACTCAATTCAGTAAGGGACTTTGTCCACTATGATGGTCTTGGAAGCAATGCCTTGGATACTATGAAAATTTCATCCCATGTCTAATCATAGATATGGGGTAGCCGCATTATAACAATAAAGTCACTCCAATAGTGTCTTAGAACTCACCTCTCCCCCTCTATGGTACTACCCCATACCATGTTCTCCATGGGCGTGCTCTCTACCCACTTTCTATGATGGATTTGGCCCTACCTATGCACAGTCTAGGCCTCATTCCCACCTTCTATCCTATACATGGAATGTGTATAGGGTGCTCTATGGACACTCCATGCTACCTTGGGGCTTGTTTGGGATCGTTCCATTAGCATAGTTGACCCTCGAGTCATGCATGTGCTGGGGTTGAGCTAGCCTCGGTTGTCTTGAGGGTTGCCCCAAGTTTTTAAGTAAGTAAAATAAAAATACATGGTTAAGTGAATATCCACCTTCAAGATTATTAGTCCAACCCCATTTATGGCCACCATAAAATTCCAACCTCATGAATGGCCACATTAAAATGACAACCCATGCACACTCTATTTTACTATTACTCATCAATGTTGTAGACAATGTATCCCTTTATACATGTTATTTGAACATAGGATTAGTGGAACAATTTTATGCTTTGTACAACATGGATAATTTCTCATGCATGTCATCCAATGATATGAATCCAAAACAATTATCTAGGAATAATCACTTCCAAAAATATCCATTAAATTTTGAGTTACATCTTAATTTTTACCATTATTGACAACTTTTGACAACAAATACAACTTATACGCAAAGTGGTACCAACAATATCCCCCATTTTATTTGTTGGAAATACTTAAAAGTTCTCTTAAATGAATGTGTCAATATAAAAATGTGAATCTTCTCTCTCCCATTCACTTCTTTTTGTCCCCAAAACCTTCATTTCACTTCTCTCACCCTTATTGACAAGAAATAGAAAGTTCAAGGTAGAGAGGGTATCAGTTCCTACCTAAGAAATGTGCCATAAACCATTTCACTCTAAGTCTACATGAGAAATGATCAGTATAGAAAATAAGTATATTTTTTTAGACAACAAGGTTGTACATTATCAACTGATCATGATACCTCATGATATGAGAACTCATATACTTCTCTTCAAGGGCTTCCCAAATTCATTCCAGGCTGTGATATGAAATCATTTTATGAAAAATCATCCTGAAACTCCTACAGTCACTTCAAAAAATAGATCAAACACCTTCAAGTGCAATGGGATGGATAAGTGACCACAGGGCACTTCCATTCTTCATATGCCCCTAATTAATTAAGTTACCCCCTTTGTAGAATGATATTTACTTTGAGTAACCAAGGATGATAGATTAGTAAATAACATACCTTTTGCAATGATATAATCTTCAAACAATATTTAGAGTAATTGAATTTTATACCAACGAAAGTTGATGCTAATTGAAATAATAACTCTCTAAGATTCTTCATGTGTCTCCCCCACAAGGGAACACTCCTCATCACTGAATCTTAGGTCCCCCCCCCCCCCCCCGATATCTCATTTCACCTTCATTTACCTATATTATAAGAACAAGTACAATACAAAAACACTTAAGGGAATAAAGTGGTTCCTCTTTGCTTCATCAATGTGAAAAGTAGGGTTGAAATTATTTTCTCAACCAAGATGCCCCATTCTTCATACTTTCACATCTGATCTTAAATTATGGTTGTGGTCGTATGGATGTCAATACATCTTACATTTATTTTTGTGTTTGCCTTATTTATTCAAGTGATTTTATGGAATTAGATTCACTTTGTGTAACTTTCATCATTTTAAGAAATTCTTCTTGAGCTAGAATAAATGCAATGCAATTTCAAAGAGTATGACCAACCTCGTTGCACCTCACACACAGAACTTCTTTATCTTCATGTGAAATCTTCTTACTTCATGCTGCACTAGCCTTACCTTGTGCATTTTCCATTAATCTCATTCTTTCCAAATCATCTAACCAGATAACCAATAGGTCAGTAGGAGTTGATACATCAATATTGGATCTTCCACATGGATTCTTCTCAGTGACAACATTATTAGGAGTTATTTTTGATACACCAACCTTCACCTTCCTGGATTTAGAATCCAAGGAATTCTCTCTTTTACTTATTGGAATCATCTTGGAAGAATCGGTTTTGACAGCATTATTATGACTACTTATAAAGGATGCTTCAACTGTTATAGCCAGCTTCTGTGATCTTCTTTTCTTATTAGCTTTGGGAACCTATTGAGATCAACATGTTCCAACCTTGTGACCACTCCCATTGAATACATCACAAATTATTTCTAGAATTCCAAATCAATTTTCAGTGTACAAATGATTTTTCATCTATGTATGTTACGTCTTATTTTCTGTATTTATTCCACATGATGTAGGTTTTCCCTATGATTTTATATTTTAGGGATTGTAACAAAAATCCAATGCATAATGCCCAAATCTATTACATCACCATCATTGACCAACAAACATTTCTTTCATTATATATTTGTACTCTCTGTGGGGAATAAACAACCAACTTCTTCTTCCTATCCACCCTAGACATTGTGGTAGGAATATTCTAACTCTTCTTCATCGATAATTGTTTAGAATTTTTCTTAGACCCTTCACTTTTTGTAAAAACAAATTTTTACACATTAGTAAAAAATGGTATGGATTGTAACTATTATTTCTTAGCTTCTTTTGATAGATCATTGAGCGAAGTCATGATATTTTTATAACATGTTGTAATTTTTTCACCCTTAGAATCCTCCAATGAACATTGAATACCAATATAAACTATCACATTCTATTGTGGGGGCTTAATATGTGTCTTATCAAGATTGGAACACTGAGATTAAAATTTTAGACATTCCATATTGAGGATGATATTCTGGTATTCAATCATGATTATCTTCTCTTCACAAGTCATATTTAATGTTTCAACTTCCACTTCATGCATCATAAAAAAATAGTAACATAGAGTCAAGTTCCTTGATATTATTAAAATTTCTTTCCAAATATAAACCATTATTATCATTGCTCTTCTTCAGCTCATTTTTAGGTGCATGGATCTTCTCTTCTGGAGTCTTATTAACTCCATATTTATCCCCAACATCTTTGATCCATTTTTTGGATCCTTTTAAACCAATTATAACTTTTTATCCCTCTACCTATTGACCTATTAGGTTATTGATTCTTTTATTCTCTATTCCCTATTGCATGCATTAATATAAAGCAGTAAATATATAAACCAGATATTTTTACAAATTTTACAACTCAATAAGAGAAGATACATCTTTACATATTTGGTGATGAAAAATAAATGGATTCTAACCTATAATAAAGTAACAGTTATTGTGGTTTTGCTTGGAAAACCATCCTTCCATGTGTGAGTCCCTACACATTAGAGGGGGAAGGTAAACAATCATATCTTCCAGAACTGGTGATGACCCAGTTCAACTTACTGCCTCTAACTGGTTCTTTATACTAACTATAGAAACAATATTATTCCTTCTTCAAAATGTAGGTTCTACTCTTGATCTTATTTAGTGCTCTTCACTTGGTTACTTGAAAAGTAGTAGGAAAGAAACTCTCCTCTTATTCTCTTCTTCTTTAGTTCTTCTTAACTACAAAGATAACTATACTAAAACTTATTCTTCCTTCTTATTCTTTAGTTAAGTGGTTGAATGAACTATCCTTCTTCTTTTTCTGTATATATTCACAAAAACATTCTGATTGTTCAATCAATGAGGATAAATTCACTAGGAATCATCAGAATAAAATTTCCTTGAATAATAATCAGTCTTAAGTTTGGAAAACTCTCATTCCTTATCCTTGTTCTCTTCTCTTCTTCTTGGTGAAAATAATGTGCATTCAAATGAATTGTATCCTTTTTATGTATGCATGAAATAATTCATAATCTTTTCACATTCACTTCTTCCTTCTACCTTCACATGTGCACACACAACTAGGGATTCTTCAAATCATGCATATGCATGCATGAATGCACTTCCCATCACCATGATAATTTTTTCTAATTCCTTTATAAAAACACACACTATCCACATTAATTTTTTTATATTTTTATTATGTGATTATATATAAACTCTTATGAGTGTATTAAGGTGTCCCTTCTTTGCAAACACACTTCCTAAGGTTACTTATTCTTCTTCACAAAATGGGTTTATGATTCTTCAATGTACAGAGTGTGTGAGTCTCCATCATGGACATGGATGGTTTTTGGTTCTTCTTAGCACCCTCAGAATGGTTCATGGTTCCCCTCTTCAAGAACCAATAATGGTATACAGTTCTTCTCCATGAACCCTTGATAGTTCGCAACTCTTTTCTTCCCAAATTGTGATGGTTCGCGGCTCCTCCTTTTTTATAACAACCCTGCACTTTATTACATACTTAAATGTGATTTATTTCATAAAAACATCACTAGATAAAAAATATAAGATCGAGAGGTCTAGTGTCTTTGGGGATTATGAACATTACATAATAACTTAATGAATAGAATGCAACAATTTATTTAAAACTTCCTTTACATGACCACTATATTCCCTCGTACATAGCATTGCATAGGATAACCTGACGACATGCATAAGAAAAGGGTGAGATATAAATCCCAGTAAGGGAATAGACATGGAATAACATGATGAATACAATACATGTTAAAAAATAGTCATATAAATGGATCATATGAGAAATATGAACATAAAGGCATGATAAATTATGATAACCATAACATGGAAATGTGGCAACAACACTTATCATGGAATTAGTATTAGCCAACGCTCATTGAACATGGAGCATTAGTAAACCCTAAATTCACATGATGCATGAGTAAAACCTCATTGTACATGAATTAGTATGAGTCAAAACTCATTGCACATGATGTATCATGATACTATACTTTACCCAATGCATTGGAGCGCTATCAGGGTGCACCCTTCTAAAGCATTTAATTTCATGCATAAGTGTGCCACATGGATCAATAAAAATGGTTTCATTACACATAATCATTAATTCCAATATAAAGGAATGTGGACTTCATACATGAAACTATATTATCAATATATAAATATGCATAAAGTTGAATACCCTTGATAGAGAAATGGTTATGGTATTCACTACACAATGACTTTAGCTTGGAAAAACGTGGTGCAATTTCGGCAGCTTAATGGCGTGACATAAGAATTCATAAAAATGGTTGATGAGAGAAAAAGGGGTGTCTCATAATATTTTCATGAAATGGAAAATAAGGGGGTAATATAGATACATTTCCCAACAACTGTAATGAAATTTATATTCACGATACAAAATAGTTGGTTGAATGTAAATGAGGAGGGAGAAATTCCTTTCAAAATTTCAGCATAGTAATGGGTGTAAATGGGAGGAATTTAATGAGGTAGAAAGGGGTATCTCATCATTAAAACATAAAGAGGGAAGTATGAGGAATGTTAGAAATCATACCCCAACATTTATAATTGAAAATCAAATGGCATAACAATAATAATAAACTTGGATAAAAAAAGAAATATAGGAATCCCTTACTTGGAAGTGTGATCCCAAAGGCTAGGGAGAGGCTTGAGAGAGGCTTCTTGGGAGCTTGGGGTGTCTTGAGAGGATTATACAGAGAAGGGGGTAGAGTTTTGATGAACTCCAAAGGCTTTGAGTGAATAGGAAGTGGGAGATTTGGTGGTTTTATATAGTAATGGAGAATGAATTCTTTATTATTTAGGTTTGGGACACCTCACATTAAATTAATAAAAACCAAAAACAAGCCCATAGTTTTTGCCCATGGTTTCTACCAAATGGGGGTGGAAAAATATATTTTATAAGTACAATGTACTAACCTCTTAAAATAATAGTGTTTCTTATGTGGAGGTGAGTCACACTCTCAGGGAAAACAATTTAAAAGATAAAATGTTTTATAAGTCACGGAGAGCCCACTAAGGCGTCATAAAACAAATCAAAAAATACAAAAATCAAATTATTTTAAGGATAAAACATATATTGTCCACACATATCATTTATTTTATTTTATTACATCACTATTGGGTCATTATGATGTCATAAAACACATTATATATTTAAATGGAATTTAATTTTTACCCAAAAATTCGACTATCTCAGAAAATTATGAAAAAACCACCATTGGATAACTTCAACGTCCTGATTCCAAAAATAATATTCATCTTATCTAAATAATTTTCTAAATATTTTAATTCAAACTTTTAAAATAAAGACTAATATTTATTGAAAATTCAAGGGTTTTGACAAAAAAATCTTACAAACCTTAACCCAAATTACAATTGCATTCATAAAATTATACAATCATTTATATTTAATAAAAATTAATTTAATAATAATAATAATATTATATTAAAGTACTATTTAATTAAAAATCCATTAATTCATCAAAATATATTTCTTAGTTGAATATTAACTAAAAATACTATTTGAGCTTTAAAAACTATTTTCAAAGTGAAAATAATAAAAAAATGTATATTCTCTATACAAAAATAATATACATAATCATAGTTCTAAGGTATTTTTACCAATACCCTTATAACAACTGCATAAGACTGATTTATAAGGTGTGTGATAGTGATGGAATCTTGGGGTGGCTCGGATAACATCGCTCGGGTAATAATCTCTATGAAATTCCACTTATCCAGTAGGCATTTTCATTCAAGATTAAAATGTTGAAACTTGAATTTTAATTGTTCAAGAGAGAAGACCAATGACACAACCTCCTTTATGAGCTCCGACAAATGGGCTTCATATGGAGAAAGTCGACTGGATGAGGCCATCACTTCCTTTGTGTGAGTAAATTGGATTTGTTAGAGACCTATATTTATACTAATAATATGATCAATGTTAAAGGACTATATTATAAACGTTCAGAATTCATAATTGTAATTTAAAATCCAAAAACATAAAACCAAGGAAGTTAATAAGTTTTATATACCCATAAAAATACATTTAAATAGATCATGAGGAATTTTCATTAATTAATGTTTGGGTCCTTACAATCTTCCCCCCTTAATAAATTTCTCCCTCAAAATTTTTTTTTCCCACACTAAAACATATGTGGGTAACTCTGATTCATCACATCCCTTGATTCCCACGATGGTTATCCAAAATTGTTTTTTTTTAAAACACCTTGACATTGGAAATTGTCTTATTGCATAGAAATTTTTCTCTATGATCTAAGATCTTCCCTGGTTTCTTCTCATAAGAAAGACCATCCTCTAGCTATACTACCTTTGAAAAGAGTACATGTGGAAGGTCTGGTATGTAATTTTTTAAGAGGAATACATGAAGGACATCATGTACTTTGGACATGGTAGGTGGAAGTTCTAGTAGATAGGCCACAACCCCAACACGATCAAGAATCACAAAGGGGTCGACGTACCTAGGACTTAACTTCCCTTTATTTACAAACCTCATGAACATCTTCCACAAAGATATTTGTAGAAGCACCATGTATCCAACTTTTAACTCAAGGTCTTGTCGAAGGTTATCTGTATAATTCTTCTGTAGACTCTAGGCTACGTTGATATCCTAGTGAATGGTTTTCACCTTCTCCACCATTTCTTTGACCATTTCTGGTCCTAATATCTTACACTCACCGACTTCATCCCAACATGTCGATGTTCTACACCACTTCCTATATAGGGCTTCATAAGGTGCCAATTAGATTCTTAAGTGGAAACTATTATTATAAGATAACTCAACTAGAGGAAGATTTTGATACCATCCTCCTTTGAAGTCCATTGAGCATGTTCTCAACATTTCCTCAATGGTTTGGATAGTCCACTCGAATTGTCCATCAATTTGAGGATGATTAGTCGTACTAATGTTCTGCTCAGTATCTAGAGCATGTTGAAGAATCTTACAAAACATTAAGGTGAATCATGGATCTCAATCAGATACAATTGATAGTGTTACCCCATGCATACATACCACATCTATGATGTATATCCGTTCCAGTAGATCCAATGAGAAATCCTTTCAAATTGCAATGAAGTGTGCATACTTTGTAAGATGATCCACAAAAAAACAGATTTCATTGTTTCCTTTGGATGTATTCAGAAGTTCAGTGAAAAATTCCATGGCGATGTTCTCCCATTTTCATGCTGGTATGGGAAATGGTTTCATTATTCCCTTATACTTATGCCTCTCTACCTTCACTTTCTGACACACCAAGAACATTGATGTATACTAAGAAATATCTTTCTTTTTATTATCCTAACAATAATGCTCTTGATGATCTCAATAAATCTTTGTGTTTCCTGAGTGAATAGATAAATTCAATCTTTGTGCATCATACAAAAGTTCCTTCATCAACTTTGGACATGATGGAATACATTGCCTTTTCCAAAATAACACAATTCCTTCTTCATTAACATTTTACTTTGAGGATTTACCTTTTCTAATAGCTTACACATTCTTCTTTATTCCCACATCATCCTTTTGAGAATCCTTTAAACATTCCAAAAGATACGGTTGAGAAATCATTTGTGAATGGATTAATTATGTTCCCTTCTTTATGATTCCCATGTCCATCTTCATTAAATCGAAGAAGATTGGATCCTTCTCAATTGTCATCAATGATAGAATCATTGGGTCCTTTTTACTTATATCATCTGCCACCTTGTTTGTTTTCCCAGGGTGGTAATGGATTGAGCAGTCATAGTCTTTGATCATATCTAACCATCTTTGTTGGTTCATGTTTGACTCTTTCTATGTGAATATATACTTGAGGATTTTTTGGTCCGTATATATCTCAGACTTCTACCCAAATAGATAATGCTGCCAAATTTTTAATGCAAAGATCACCCCAGCCAACTCTATGTCATGTGTTGGATAATACAGATCATGAACGTTCAATTTCCATGAAGCACAGGCAACGAATTTGTCATTTTGCAACAACACACATCCTAGAAACTTCTTCTAAGAATCATCAAATACCAAAAAAAGTTCTCCAGTTGTGGGTAAAGTGAGCACAGAAACAATGATAAGCCTCGTTTTCAACTCCTTGAAGCTTTCTTTGCATTTATCACTCCAAGAAAACTTTACTCCCTTTCGAGTTAGATTGGTTAGAGGGTTGGACAATCATGAGAAATTTCTCACAAATCATTGATAATATCTAGCTAACCCCAAGAAGCTATGGATATCAATTACCAATGTTGGCCTTGACCATCCCTATATTATAGCTATCTCGGAGGGATCCATAATTCATTGTGTTGATATGGCCCAAGAATGAGACCTCATACTACCACAACTCACACTTTCTGTACTTTTCATAGAGCTTATCCTTTCGCAAGGTCTCTAGTATAGTTCTTAGATGCTTCTCATGATCCTCCTTGGTTTTGGAGTATATTAGAATATCATCTATAAATACTACCACAAATTTGTTGAGGTAATCTCTAAAGACTCTATTCATTAAGTCCTTGAAGATTTTTGGAGCATTATTAAGTCTGAAAGGCATTACTATGAATTCAAAGTTCCCATATCTTGTATGAAAATAAGCCTTGGGGATATCTTCCTTGTTCACCCTTACTTGATAACATCCCGAATGTAAATCTACATTGGAGAAGTATTGTGCACCATGCAGCTGATCGAACAAGTCATCAATTCGTGGGAGAGGATACTTTTTCTTTATCTTGATTTTGTTAAGCTCGTGATAATCGATGCAAAGGTGCATTGACCCAAAATGCTTCTTAATGAATAGGACTGGTGCACCCCATGATGAAGCACTTGGGCATATAAACCCTTTATCCAGATTCTCCTATAGTTTTTTCTTCAGCTCCTCAAGATCCACAATAGCCATTATATATTAAGTCCTCCATACTGGTAGTGCCCCGGTTATATGATCAATTGAGAATTCAGCATCTCTTCTAGGAGGAATACTAGGCAATTCCTCAGGAAAAACTTCTATGAATCCTCTCACAATAGGCATGTTGTAACATCCCAAGTAAGTAATGAATAATATATATTCTTATCTATGTCTATTTATGAATTATATAGTGTTTTAGAGGCTTAAAATGAGAATAAATCCAACCTTAAGCATGGAATACTCTAATATTTTTAAAAGATTGTTTTACCGCCTTTTGATGGCGAACAATTTTTAAATCTAACTTTTAACAATTTTATTAGCTATATTTTTCAAAATAAACTTATTCTTTATGATTGTTACATTGAAATTTACTTTGGATAAATTTTTGGTATTTTTCTGATAATGTTCAGTTTTTAATGAATGGTGAAAAGTGTTAGATTTTTATTCAAAACCGCTTTTTAATATAATTTATTTATATAGTTAGATTATCTTTTTAATTGGTTTTAAAGTGAAATTTGAATATATTTTTAACATTTAATCCAATGGTGGTCATTGTGATTAATATCACTTTTATATTGGACATAAACGAGTGTCAATCTTTTGATAGATATTGTTTCTTAAAAACACACTATTTGATTTGACAGCAGGATTTAATTATAAAATTAATTAATGAAATTTATATGTTATGAATTTGGTAAAATAGACTTCATTTTTTAATTCGTAATATCAAATATATCTTAGGGTGAATTTTTTGTATTTTTCAGAAAAACCTTAATTTTTTATGAATAGTGAAACCACAAAGTGGTAGTTACAAAA
Organism: Viscum album; assembly: GCA_963277665.1. NCBI lineage: Eukaryota > Viridiplantae > Streptophyta > Magnoliopsida > Santalales > Viscaceae > Viscum > Viscum album. The sequence goes on from OY728163.1 coordinate 549,470,051, forward strand.
ACTGATTTTTCATTTAAATGGGACTTTACGACTTTTGTGATTAGAATTTCAAAAATAAAATATAAATTATTTTCATTATTAAGTAAAATTTGGTTCAATGGGATGAAAATAATTTTTGATGAAAAGTAACTTTTACGTTTTATTAATCGCGATTAAAGGTAATTAGTGTGATTTAAGGTAAAAATGATATTGTAATAAAATGAAAATATCTTGACACTTGTCCTAACCCTATTGGATGAGTCATGGACGACCAATACAACCCATGGGTCGATTTTTGGGACCCCATGGAGCCACTTGGGTAAGATAATGACATTTATGCCTTTTATTTAAAGTAAAAGTAAAAATGACACAAACATGTATTGTTTTACTTAAAAAAAATTTACATGGGGTTATACAAGTCAGATTTTTGACTATAAATAGTCATTGGAAAGGTAAACAAATTTCCTACATTATAGTAGTTTATTTATAATTTTTAGACATTAAATAAATTAAATTATTTATGACATCATGATGATGCAGCAATTACCTCATTATTTAACGATTTAAATAAAATGAAACGATAATGTAAAATCTAAGACCTACACATGTCAAAAACCTATTGAATGGGTTGATTTTGAACTATTATCACCTTATCCATGAAATAAATCAATGTGGGACATTTAAAATCCGAAAATCAATTGAAAATAAAGTAACATTTTATACCTTTCCAAGAGTGCCCTCCTCTCCTCTTATAAAATGCCCCCACCTCTACCACCTTACCCACACCTAGAAAGCCTTTGGCTCTGCCAAGATCTGATCATTTTGTCTCTCCACATGCCTCTCCTCATCATAGAATCCTTACCTTAGGCAGGAAGCTCTTAAATAAACCCTTTTGGTCCAAACCAAAGGTAGTTACCCGATTTTAAGGTAACGTCTTCACTTGTGCTCTTTTGTTTTATTTTACTTCTCTATCCCCCTAAACTATTTTTATTAATTTATTTTGTAACAACACTAGTATCTTCCATATACTAGGATGTTTTTATAAGAATTATTCTAGTTACACTTACACACACCTTCATCTAATGGTTAAAGAACATACTATTTCTGTGGTTGGCGAATTTCTGTCTCACGAAACGATGATTTTTCAATCTTCTTTTAACACATTAAATGGTGTCCATTAAGATGTCTCGCTATTTATATATGATATATATTATGTTTATGTTTTCCTAATGATTCTTTATTTTTCATTTGTGTCATACCATTATGGTTTCCATTATGGGTAAACACGATATCTTTATTTTAGGAAGTGCGGACTACCGCCCCCTCAAAGTGATTTGATTCGTTAATACCATATGTGGTACGTATAAAGGATATATTTAATGATATTATATATGATATTATACTTTAATTATAATATACCTTTATATAATTATTATTTATTTCTATTAAAGTATGAGATAGAAATGAAAGTTGTGTTCATGCGTACGTACGGCTTACCGTCTCCATAAACGGTGCATTTCATTTCTAATCCCCAATTTACTGTACTATTATAAGTACATATATATAATGGATATATATGATGTATGTTAAATATAAATGATGAATATAATTCTGGAATTAAAATATACATATCTCTCGTTTAGTTTTAATTCCATTAATATGACATAGAAATGGAAGTAGTGTTCATGCGTACGTACGGCTTACCGTCTCCATGAACGGTGCATTTCATTTCTTAACTATAAATGATTATGTAATATTATAAATTCATGTATATACTGGATATATATGATATATATGGAATCTACATAATGAATATCATTCTTGATATAATTGATATTTGACCACATGAACAACATGTAATTGTAAGAAGTCCACTTTCGACTTAAGAACCAAATATCGACAAAACAAAAATTATTAACTTAAATGATTAAATAATGTTTATAACATGGAAATAAGTGATATAAAAGGAATAATAATCTTGAAAATGGTTCTTAAGAAATTAGAAATTAAATCAAGTTTATTATTCAGGACATTAAAGAACGATCGAGTCATGTCGAACCCGAGGTAAGGGACTTCGTCTCAATCTCCTTTCAGTGAGGCATATTTTGTTCTAATACAAGACTTTCTTTTATACAGTGTATAAACCCCTTCGACTTTTAATTTTATACAAAAGGAATCTTTTTCTATGATACATTTTAAAAAACGACAAAAAGGAATGTTTCTTTTTTACGTACGCGGTGACAATGACCTTTTCCGCCACCGTGAGTATTATTTGGTCTTTGGCTTCCTCAACAAGCTGTAATGTTTTTAAAATGAAATAAATACCATATACTCTTTTATGTATTTTCGTATTGAAAATGGTTTTTATAATGGATTTGTTATGTCAATATATTTATGTGATATATTGTGATCAAAGTGTGAAACTGTTTTCTTTCCATTATATTTGTTTTATGTCTTATGATTTTATAATGGTCCTAGGACATTTGACGGGTGGTTACATGATAAACCATATGATGGGTGGTGCTGTGAATACCTAGATGGGTGGTTATGTTATAACCTGTAATGCATTGGGTATGGAAGTCGGCTGTATGGCTACTCCATTAAGTGATATGTGTGGAAGTGGATCGTATGGTTATTCCATTTAACTCTATTTATGTCCTAAGTTACCTTATTATGTTATGTGTTCTTTATATGGGTTTTATGGTAATATTCTGGTTACAAAAGGGTAATTAATGATATTTTATTTAGTGAGGAGTATTTACTACTCCATAAAGGTGAAAATTATTACATTGATAAAGTATTCATGGTTTACTTGTTGTTTTGAAAAAATAACAGTTTTCCTTCTTTGTGTATCCCTTAATGGGATTTTTATGCTCACCCCAAGTTTTTTTAAATGTTTTTCACAGGACTTAATGTAGAATAGGGTCAAGGATGGGATCATGGAAAAGTCATGCTACCTAAAACATGGAACTAGACATGTTTCTTTCTAAGTGTTTTTATTTTATGGAAACTTATTAGATGTGTAAACTTTGTAATCTTTTGAGATGTAATAGTTATGTCTTAATTCTCTAAAACTCTAAACCTGAAAAGATTCTCAATGTCAATTATTCATTTAATTCAATATTATGTAAGGTTTAAGGTCGGGGCCTTATACATGTCATCAAGGATGATTGCCTCCATATACTCAATCATCCGAGATAGATACACGTGCTCATAGGGCAGTAATATCCACGCTTGAGATGATGGAGTTAAAGAAGATTCATCTTCCTCCTTGCACTTGTACAGAATCGGGGTTTGATTCTCCACATAGTGAGTGGTTTCCCTATCACAATAATTTATGTAGGATATATAAAAGGATTTCCAATCCATGCCAATAATTTCATCAAATTCCACCAGAGGGAGTATGATGAGTTTCTCCAGGAAGTTCAATCCACCAATAAAGATAGGGGAGGAGTTATATTCATGGGATGTAATGATTGCCCCATTTTTCATTTTCACTGACATCTTTACTTACATGATTTGTTTTGGTGTTGGTATTGTTATACTAAACATTAGGGATATAAAATAATGAGTAGAACCTGAATCAAAAAGTATGTTTGCTATTATTTAATGAATAACAAGTGTACCTTTCACCACTTCGTTGTTGGGGTTCAATTTGGAAGTAGTGATGTCAAATTCTCACCCTTTCTGCCTTGGAGGTTGTTGGATTCCTCTAAAAACCCTTGTCTTAAGGAACTAATTTTCAATATTCCCTGGTTCATTATAGTTGAAGTAATGAACAACACGTTTAGAGTCGAACAGAGCATTCCTCTCTTCTATCACAACCACGGGTTTTTCTTGCAAATAGTTAATAGCCAGGTTCCCTTATCTTCCACACCTAAACCATTTCCTCGTCCCATTCAAGAAATTTTTGGGGTGCTTCTTTCTGTACCATTGGCATGTAGGGTGTTAGATCTTCTTAGCACTATTGGATTTATCCATCAGACAACAAGAATTGAAATCTACTTTACGCTTCATATCCCCATGATACCCCTCAGATCCATCAATCCCCATTTCATCCTTGAGGGCACATCATACAATTTCCTATTAGCCATCAAAGTCATGGATCTCTAGGGCTTTCCGCAAGCTAGTTTTCAGCCCACCAAATAAGCAGTTAACCTTGCATTTGGGGGTAATGACAAATCCAAAAGCATATCGTGCAAGACTTGTTAAGTTTTCCTCATACACTCCGATGGATTTGTCATATTTGTTCTTGAGGGAAAGAAAGTACCTTTCCATCTTAACCTAGAGGGTGTGCATAAATTATTTATCAAAAAACATTTTTCAGAAAAAATTTCATTCCAACGCCTCGAACTCCTCCTCAGCCTTCTTATTTTTGATCAATTTCCGCCATTGATCAACTTCTCCATCCATACAATAAGCAGCCAGAAGAACCTTCTCATTTTCAGAACATTTAAGGATGCATAAGATCTTCTCAAAGGAGTAGATCCATTGTTTGACGACTGAGGGATCAGATGATCCATTAAAAGTTGGAGGCATTCGTCTCATGAAGCTTTCGATAGTGACTTGTTATTTATTACGGGGGGGGGGTTGAATGTTTCTATTGTACCATGTTTCTATTAAAATATTGAGTTTATTGATAGATAACCATGAAAAGTTCAGGATTACTGATCCCATCAGATTGGGAATCTCATTAGCACAGTCACCACATTGATCTTCACATCAGTTTTTAGCCTCAGTCCTCCTATTACCGACCATTGGTTGGAATAAAAGGAAAGTTAGGGGTAACACATAAAGGGTAATCAAAGGACAAAAATGGATGACATAAAATTTACTTTTATTCATTAACTTATGAATCTATAGGCTTCAATCTATGTTATACATGATATACTTTCTGACATATATTCTTAGGGGAATATTTTAATTCCCTTAATAAGGGTTCATACTGAGCTTGTGAATTTACCAAATCATATCCCCTAGGAGTTTCATAACCAAGAGTGTGTAAAGGCCCATTGTCGTGTACCAGGGTACCTCAGGTCAAGCTCAAAACTCCTTGTCAGTGTTTTCACCCCTAGGTGCATATGTGCTAGAGCTTCCTCTACCTGCTCGTATCGAGACAAGGACGTATATGCTTGATAACCCACTTAATAAACACTCACCAAAACTTAGGGATGTTTTTTATTATACTTAATCTATTATATAAGGCTCCACCAGGGTTTTCTAGTACTAATCCCAAAAATAACTATACATATCCTCTAATAACAACTATGACAACCATGATCTTTATTACATACATAAACATAATTTATTACATAAAACCTTCACTTGATACAACATAGAAGATCAAGAGTTCTACTATCTTTGGGGATTAGGGACATTACATAACAACTTAAAGCATAGAACACAACATCTTATTGAAAACCTCTATTACCTGACCACTAAATTCCCTTGTACTTAGCATTGCATAGGATAAAATGAGGACGTGCATAAGAAAAGGGTGAGCTATAAAGCCCAGTAATGGAATAAACATGGAATAACATGAGTAATATAGTAAATGTTAGAAAATAGGCATATCAATGGATCACAAGAGAAACATGAACTTAAAGGCATGATAAATCATGATAATCATAACATGGAAATGTGGCAACAACCCTTAATATGGAATTAGCATGAGCCAGGGCTCATTGCACAGGGAGCATGAGTAAACCCTAATTGCACATGAAGCACGAGTAAACCCTCATTTCACTTGAATTATCATGATTCAATTCTCATTGCACATGACGTATCATGATACTATACTTTACCTAATGCATTAGAGAACTATCAAGGCACACCCTTCTTAAACATTTCATTTCATGTATATGTTTGCCACATGGATCATAAAACATGGATTCATTAAACATCATCATTTATTCCACAATAAAATAATGGGGAATTCATACATGATACTCTATAATAAATATGTAAATGTGTATAAATGTGAATACCCTTAATAGAGAAATGGGAATAGTATTCACTACACAATGACATTGGCTTGGAAAAACGTGGTGCAACTTTAGTAGCATAATGGTGTAAAATAAGAATTCATAAAAATGGATGATGAGAGAGTAATAGGTGTCTCATAATATTTACATGAAATGGAAAAGAAGGGTTTCATATAGATACATGTGCTAACAATTGTAATGGAATTTAGATTTATGATACAATAGAATTGCTTGAATGTAAATGAGGAGAGAAAAATTCCTTACAGAATTTCTGCATAGTAATGGGTGTACATGTGAGGCATTTAATGAGAGAGAAAGGGGTCTCTCGTCATTCAAACAAAAAGAGGGAAGTATTAGGGAGGTGAGAAATCATACCCCAATATTTATAAAAAATAAAAGGGCATAACAATATTTACAAACTAGGATAACAAGAAAAATGTAGGAATCCCTTACTTGGAAGTGTGATCCCAAAGGCTTGGGAGAGGTTTGAGAGAGGCTTCTTGGGAGCTTGGATCACCTTGGTAGGATTATTGAGAGAGGAGGGCAGAGTTCGGACGAACTCCAAATGCTTTGAGTGAAGAGGAAGGGGGAGTTTGGGTGGGTTTATATAGGAAAGGACAAATAATTCTTTATTAATTAGGTTTGGGACACCTCGTATTAAATTAATCAAAACCACAAACCATCCCATGGTTTTTTCCCTTGGTTTTTAACAAAAACGAGTGTAAAACAATATTCTATATGAAAAATTATAGAAATTCTTAAAATAATAGGGTTGCTTATATGGAGGTGAGTCACACTCTCAAGGAACACAATTTAAATAGATAAAATGTTTTATAAGTCATGGTGGGTCCACTACGGCATCATAAAATTAATCAAACAAATATAAAATCACATTATTTTAATTATAAAAAATATATTGGTAGAACATATCATTTATTTTATTTTATTACATCACTATTAGGTCACTATGATGTCATAAAACACATTATATATTTAAAGCATATTTAATTTTTACCCAACAATCATACTGTCTCAAAAAATTATAGAAAATTCTCCATTAGATAATTTCAAAATCCTGATTACAAAAATATTATTCATCTTATAAAAATAATTTTCTAAATATGTGATTTCTTACTTTTAAAATAAAAACTGACATTTATCGAAAATTATTGGGTTTTGACATAAACAGCTTTCAAACCATAATAAAAATTATAATTGGATTCATAAAATTATACGATCATTTATACATAATAAAAATAAATTTAATAAAATAATAATATTTTATTAAAATATTATTTAATTAAAAAATCAATTAATTGATAAAAAATTATTTCTTAGTTGAATATTAACTAAAAATACTATTTTCATTTTAAAAACTATTTACAAAAGAACAATAATGAAAAGAATGTATATTCTCTGTACAAGAATAATGTACATAATCATAGTTCCAAGGTCTTGTTACATAACCCCTTATAACAGCCACATAATACTGATTGGTAAGGTGTGTGATTGTGACAAACTCTTGGGGTGGCTCAGATAACATCGCTCAGGTGGTAATCTCTATCAACTTCCACTTCTCCCGTAGGTGGTTCCATTCAAGCTTAATGTGTTGAAGCTCGAATTGGGATTGGTCAAGAGTGAAGGCCAATGACGCAACGTCATTTCCGAGCTCCGAAAAATGGGCTTCATATATATCAAGTCTATTGGATGAGGTGATCACTTCCTTTGTCTGAGTAAATTGGATTTTTTAAAGCCCTATATTTATATTAATCATGTGACTAATGTTCAATAATTATATTAGCAATGGTCACAATTCCTAATGGTAGTTTAAAATCCAAAAACATAAAACCAAGAAAGTGCATAAGTTTTATATACCCATAATAATAAATTTAAATAGATCAATAGGAATTTTCATTAATGAATGTTTCGCTTGTTAAATTTTCATGAGCCGAGAGCTGTTCTTAGTTTTGTGCTAGCCCTTAACGAACTAAAATCTTGGGAGTCTATATTTTTCAATAAAAAAATCACTCTCAATATATAGAAGCAACAACATTATTTCTACATTGGGATTATATTTTTATATGAAAATACTATATCTCTTTCTCTACTTTCAAATACCTCTAAATGCTTGAGATCATCATCATTTTAATGATCATAAAACCTGTTTTTTGATATGTCGCCTATCTCGGATTTTTCCTTTTGTGAGTGACTCATATTTGGTGATTAGATTTCAAGTTTGTGACAAATATCACACATATCTCATTTCAAATCCATGATCAAATCATCCATGTAGCCTTCCGAAACTCAATTTTCCTTTATCCGGTACGAGTTCTTCATACATCACTTATGCATGAAAGATATTAGTTTCTCGAACTGTCTTGATTCGATCTCATGATGCTCATTTGATGGCAGGTGATCGATCATGGTGCCTTGGAAATTGTTCTGGTCTTCTTCTCTGACATGTACTAGCGGTGGAGTCATAAAGTGGTAGGAGGAAGATTAAGAGGTGGCTACGGGAGCATCAGATGGTCCTGGTAAGAATGTGCGAGGCGTGGATGCGATGAGCAGCCGAGATTAGACGATTGGATGTTGTAGATGATCGGAAAATCGAGTGAGGCATGGGATGTGATGGACGATTGAGATTTGTATCTATAATTAAAAATGTAGTCCCACATCAAAATGGAGACATGGGGAAGCCTCAGTATAAAAATCAAGCTTCTCCAATAGAATCTCAGAATTCTCCTGTCCCCATCTACAGTACTACATCATACCATGTTCTCTATGGGTGCGCTCTTCGCCCACTTTCTATGATGTATTAGGCCTATCCTATACTAGGGTTGGACCTCATCCTCTCCTATGAACCTACACACGACCTGCATTCGGGGCACTCTATCCCTGATCCATACCACCTTCGGGCTTTCTAGGGATGGTTCCCTCGGGGTGGTTGATCCTCAGGTCCCACATTTGCTGGGTTTCATCTAGCGTCGCCTAGCTTGAGGTTTGGCCCAAATTATTATGTTAGGCACATACAAATACATGGTTAAGTTAATGACTAACTTCAAGATGAGTAATCAAACCCCATTCATGGCCACCTTCAAATGGCATCCCCATGCATGGTCACCTTAAAATGGCATGCCCATGCACACTCTCTTTTACTCTTCCTCTTCAATGTTGTACACAATTTATCCCTTTGATACATGTTATTTGAACTTAGTATTTGTGAAACAAACATATTATTTGTACAACATGGAGAATTAAACAAGAATGGAATCCAATACTATTAATATATAACAATTCTCCAAGCATCATCACATCAATAAATCTCCATTCACATTGGATTTCCTTCTTCATTTTGACCATTATTAAAATATATTGACAAAAAATAAAACTTATACACAAAGCAGTCCAAATATTATATATTTGGTACATTTACTCAAATATGGTTTCGTGATTAAAAAGGTAATTTCAATAATGGAAGTGGAGTGGAATCACTATAGAAAATTATTTATGAATTTGTGGGCATGGAAATGGGAAATAATTTTATTGTAAAATTTTTAAGGAATATAGTTCCTATATGTATTGAAAATGTAGTAGTACAGTGAGAATATCATAGGGTATGAAGAAAAATTAAATATATGATCCTTAGTGGAGTAATATAACACTATGTTGGTTCTCCGAATTCCATGTAGCTAGTGGGTATCCTTTTTCAAGGAACTAAGGTTCAGGGTGATTGGATTCACTTATTCTGGTTAGTGTTTCTTGTTTTCGGATTTGTTCACATCCTTGTGTCATGAATTACACTTTGGTTATTTTGGGACAGATTATACTATTTTTTTATATTATTATTCTCCCACATGATATAGATATTAATTCATAAAACCTATTTTATTTAACATAATTTATTAATGAATATATGTTATGTAATATTTAATTGTTTATGAAAATATATATTACATTTTTTAAAAGAAATCCAATAGATTATTTTTTGTGAGAATTTTTTTTCTTTTGGAAATGTTTTATAAATTTTTTATACTAAAACAAATAGGTTCATGTGGATATAAATTTGATAGATTCATTGGTGGTATCCTACTGATATTTTGTGCTCGTGAACTACTTTTTCCCTCGGGAATTTAAAGATATTTTTTTGATGGATATGAATAAATGGATGAGTGTCCTATAGAGGATAGCTCTCTTATTTTTTATTTCCTTCCAAGGGGTTGGGAGTGTGTTGTCATGTGGTCACAAGGATATGAACCCATGGGTTATTTTGGGTTCAATGTAGATTATCTGTCAGTCTTTTGGGAAATAACTTTTTTTTGGTTGTTGGATGTTAGGTTTTTTTATATGTGATGTATTCTAGATATATAATGTGATACTATATTTTTTCTATCATATATCATGTATGATGAATGTGAAATTTTTCCCAACTTTTTTGTACAATAGCCCAGTTCATTTTTCCATTATATAATGATGGGAAATGAGATTCAGGACTTTTGGGGGGAAATTAAGGTGACATTATGGGTTGATCTGGTTTAATTTTTTTAAGATGGTCTCATTGTCATTTAATATTGTGCTCATTCTTGGGTGTTTCCCTCTTGTGTCTGGGATTTGTTAATAGAATTGAGATGGGACTACCCGAACTTGAGAGGTAGTTTGGGTGTATGTATGGCTAGTTCACATTCATAAAAAAACCACGAGCTAACATGGGAAGTATAGGGTTGTCTATAATCCTTGTTTATAAGATTTTATTCTCAGCTTCAATTATCTAAATTTGGTTTGAGATAAAAGAATTGAATTTTTTTTATGGTTTTCATTCTCATTGTTCATGAAAATATGACTCCTTTAAGAAAGAAATTTATGAATTCTAGTGGGTAAGTTGTGGAGTGAACCCCATAGAAAAATCCTTCAGATGAATCGGTATTGGTGGAAACTATATTCTAAATGATCTAGTAATTGGACCGAGTATCCTATATTGAACTAGAATAGAAGATGGACCATACTTAAAAATTCACTATGTAATATCCACAGATATTTCATGGTGATTAGGGATTATAGGAATAAAAAAATAATAGATTGAGATGATTTAGAGTGTTTTCCACTTCATAAATACTTTAAAAGAATCTATGGTTGGTTTGACCACTTATATTGTTGACCAGTTGGGAAAGGGGTTGTGGGAATCTATTATGAAATACATGTTTCATGAAGATCACACATGGACTACTTAAATGAAGTTATTCAATCAATATCATTATCCTAAAATGTTTTTAGTGGCGAATACATGGGAATTTATGGCCTTTTAATAAGGGTATAATTCATTTTGGAGTATGGTACCCAATTTTAGAGTTATTTAACATATCACCAAAGCTTGTTTCGAATTAATATCTCAAGACCTGGATGTTTGAAATGTTTTTTTGGATAGATATTTGGTTGATAATAATAATTATGTTATTACCCACTATCATGGAGGTCATAGAAAATTAATATATAGTAGATATAGAATTATACGAGAAGAAGGGTTTAAGTGGATATTAATTTGAAACAAAAGGTAGATAAAGTTTCTTTTCTAGATAAAAGATTAAGTGGGGAGTTTACTTTTGTGGTAGTGGTAGTAGTGAAAAATATATTTTATGGTAGGGTTTTGTGGTCTATTACCATTGGGTGAGAAATTGAAACCACAAGACCAATTGTAAGGAATCTCCCAAGCTATGTAATCTATATGGGAGATCCTAATATATTCATCATTTCAATGAGTGTCCATCCTAGGGAAGTACAGTTAGATACAATTTCATTGAGGGATATAAATTTATATTTGATGTAGAACAATGTTTGTGATCCCAAACTCATTTCAAAGATCATGACTGTGTTGTGAATAAATTGCATGATAAGGATGGATTTAGCTATTCAGCAGAGTGTGCACTAGAGGAGCCAAATAAAGAACTAACAACCATGAGATGTATTGGGTTTATTTCATATTCTATGGTTACTAGCTTATTTTATGTTGGTATAACTCATTATATTAGATCATATATTCTCATTGATGAATTTATTTTTAGCAAATAGTTTATTTCTTTTTTAATGACACTTCCCACACATTTGGGAAAGAAGTTGGAGAAGGTTTTTGATGTCTTAAGTATTGTGTGATGATCACTAACCATAAGATTATTAGGGATATTATAGTTCATGATATTGAAATCATTGATTTCATCATTGAAATAGATTTAATTATTATCTATAAATCATATATTTATAGCTATCATCATTTCGTCTAGTTCCTTTGATCCAATGGACTCACTCATTCCTTTCAAGGTGAGTGGGATCTTAGACCAAGGAGAATATAGCCTTTTTACCTAGTGTTAATATGGTCACATTATAATTCTTTTTGATGTTTCTTGAAAATTTTGTATCATGTCTTAGTATCCCCCTTCATGTGGTATTGAGAGATTATTCCATGTTTTTTAAAAATAATTTCTCATGGTTTTTTAATCCGATAGAATTTATATTTTCTGCAGACTTTATTCTAAGGGAAAGGGCTATATACATAACAATATACTATATAGAACCCACTAAATCTAAATAAATAAATACATAAATATAAGATATTGTGGATAAGGGGTTCGTTCAATAGAATTTAACCATGTGAATCACTAATACACATTTCAAATTAGGTGAACGAGAGTCTTTAACTTTGGGTTGGTTACAAGAAACTCAACAATGTGATAGTTAAGAATAAATATCTCATTACTAGGAATGAGGAACTTTTTAAAAATGTTAAGGGATATCAGTAGTTTTTGAATATTGATCTAAGATCAATGTACCATAATCTATGGGTCTAAGTGGAATATATTCCTCAAATCGAATTTTGGAGAAGGTATGGTTATTATGAGTATATTTTCACGCCATCTGACCTTACAAATTCCCATGAAATGATTATTCCTTTGTTTAATTATATCATTAATTAGTCATTATATTCTTTTGAAGTTGTTTTTATGGAGTATATACTTTTTTCTTCCATATTAGACCAAGATCATGCTTTGAAATTGGGTGTCATCCTAAAAATGCTGAAAGAATATTGTCTACATTAGAAGGTATCCAAATGAAAGTTCTAAATTCACTATGTAAAATTTATGGGCCACGGTATTTTTGTGAAGTGTGTACTAATGTATCCTAAAAAGATTCAAGAGATGATGTCTTGGGAGTATCCTAGAAATGTGTTTTAGATCATAAGTGTTTTCGGTTTAGTTGTTTTTTATCGGCTCTTTATTCAAGACTTCTCTAAATGTGCATCTCCTAGGATATAGTTAACCCATAAGCGTTTAATGTTTTTCTTGAGAGATAAATGATAGATATATTTTTTAAATTTAATGGTAGATTAAATTTAGCTCACATCTTGATCCTTTTGGTGCTGAGTTTTGGGATATAATGTTTACCCCGGCACCACAGGAGTGGGTTTGTGTTATGTTCAAATATAGGGATGCCATGTGGTAGCTTATAAATCTCATAAATTATGCCATCATGAGAATCATTGCCCCAATCATGTTCTGGAGTTTTTTTAGTCATAAATTCTCTTAAGACTTGGTTCTAATGCTTATTTTGGGAGAGATTTATAAGGTATTCATCTGATAGGAATCTGAAGTATATATTTACTTGATGTTGTCTTAAATTGAGGCAAAGATTCACAATGGAGTACTTTCAAAACATTGATTTTGATATTTTTTAATCCATTGGAAAGAAACATGTTTTAAGACACTTTGAGTAGAAAATTGCTAACACATGCATTAGAGGGAATCAGTGGGACAATATTTATTGATGTCTTTTTTAGATAATATTAGATGAATATAGATATAGAGAACTAAAATTCATTTGTTGTGCTCAAGATGGAAAATATATGGATGATAAAATTTGATTTATAAAGTATGGGGATACAAAATTTCAGTTATTTATCAGGATTATTTTTTTCGGTGACCTCAAGTCAACAGTCTTTCTCTCCTGATGGGGTTATCTGCATCCAAGGAAAGATAGTTATTTTGAAAGTCCTGAGAGAGTAATTAATGGAATATAGAAACTTAATTAATTTGTTTGTTAAAAATATAACTAAAAATTTATGTTATTTATTAAGATTTAATAATTTTTGGTTAGGAATGACATGATCGATTATGGATTTTGTATTTATGTGCCTTGCGAGTTAATGAATTAAGGCAGAACATCAGAGGCCTATTGGTTTTATTATAATGCATACCCATTCTGATATGGAAGTGGGATGAGATAGTAATAGACATTTCGATTAGGATACCTCGGACTCATAGTGGCAAGGATTCAATATAGGTCACTATTAATCAACTCATTAAACCAGTTTATTTCTAACACATTAAGGAGTTAATGAAGTGCAGGATCATGGGAAATTGTATATGTGAGAGATTTTCAGAATCCACGTTTTTCACTTATCTATCATTTAGAATGAATCCCATGGATTCACACCCTTCTTTCGAGTGGATTATAGATAGAAATGTATAATTACATGATGTTGAGATTGTAATATTACCCATGTATGGATGGATAGACTGAGAAAGTCATCCTAATTCATGAAGGCATGCTTTGGTAATTTGTTCTTCACTTCGGTGCATCTTGGGAGAAATGTATGTACTTTTTGGAGTTTTTCAATATCAATAGATATCAATATATGATCAGGATGGATCAATTTTAGGTGTTATATGGGAGGAATTGTAGATTTTATCTTTATTGGGAAGGGGTTAAAGAATAGTACCCTGTTAGATTTATCATCATCCATGAGATGATAGATATCATTAAATTGACCATGATGTGTTTAGTGATATCTTATATTCACTATAAATAATATGTCTATCGGTTTCATCATACCTCATATTTTGAGGTAATTGATAAGATTTTCTTTTGGTTTTTACATCTATTGGTACATCAATGATTGGGGATGTAGGTTAATTTTTCACCTCTTTATATTATCTTGTGTGAGAATTTGGAGTCACTCATAAAATTAGCTTATTGATTAGAAATACCACCCTTTTTTAATTCAAACCATGATTTTTTTCAAGTTTCATAACTCAAGAATTATGAAATGGATTCATCCCACATGATTAAGTGGGAGGATATAGAAATTCACCCTCACACCTCAATGATTGAAAGGTTGGTTCATTGAGTGGATCGATAGCATAACGTGTTTAATGGAAAGATAATTTCATAGGTTTGAGTAAAATGTAATTATGGTAGATATATCTATGATACATTAGATCATGTAGCCTTGATGATGTAATAATGACCTTATATCTTTTAAGGTTTTTGATTCTATAACTTTCTAGGGATAGAAAGATTTTATGGTTGAGAGAATTTTCACACAATATTATATAGATTCTCATACAGAGCCTCATTAAAAAATTTATTTTTGTTTTTGGATTTTTATTGAGGTTCATAGTATCTTAAAATTGGTTTTTTAAATTATTGGTAAAATGGGTAGGACCATAATTTTAGTGGAGATCATGGTGTACTCAGGGGTCTCCTATGTATTATTACCAAACACAAAACACCTAATAGCTAGGCACGACCCATGGTAGACTATTTTGGGAGTCTTAATATCAACCAAAACATGGGAGACGTCACCATACCATGGTGGAAGAAATGTTAACCCCAAAATAACTTATGATGTTTCACCAGGCTATGACTGGTGCCTATGCTCTGTCTCTTAGGAGAAGATACCACAGTTATAGTGATTTCTACAAGGGTTTGGAGGTGGTTGTTTGACCTTCTTCAGGCTACCAAATAGATGGTCAGTATTCGTGGGTAGTTACTCCAGCCACATGTATCCTCAAGGTGTGGATTTATGGTATCTCGTGACTCATTTTCCTTCTATTTAAATGATTATTCCCCTCCATCTATCGCAATTTTCATATTCAAAGTGTTCCAAAAAGAGGGTTTTGGGTATTAATCCTTCATTACATAGTGTCTAAGAGGGTCTCCATCGTAATTCTCTACATAGATATAAGATTATAAGGACTTTATTTATTAATTTTCCATAACCAGACTTAGAGTAAATGAGGTTTTCCAAGTTCTAGAGGTATATGTCTCTTTTATATAGTCTATCTTTTGGCATTATTTGTGTTCTTATGTTTTTTTTGTTTTGAGTCAAACAGTTTATTATTTTAAATCCATGATAAGTTAATTTTAACTTAAATGGCAATGTAAATGCTTCTAAAAATGGGGTTTTATTGAAAGTCATTTAATTAACATGATCTATTTGGTAAAATTCCTCAGAGATGTTTTGGAAATGAAGAAGCATTTTTAGTCATAGAAGTTGTGTGGAATCACTGAAGAAAATATTTCATGGAATGGTGGGTATTGAAATGGGATTTCATTTACTTGTAAAAATTATATAAAATATGAAATTAGTTACATGAATGTTATGAAAATTTAATTGCACATCAGGAATATATTAGGGTCTAAGGGAACACTAAAAACATGCAAACCTCAGTTGAGTAATCTATCACTTGGGTAGGTGTTCACAATTTAATATAGATCATGGTATCTTTTATAGGGGAACCTAGTTTCATAGAGTTATGATTCACTTATTTAGACTACTGTTTCTTTATTGTCTAAGTTGTTTACATACTCATGTCATGGATTCCCTTTTAGTTCTTTACGGATACATTAGGTTCTTATTTAGTTGATATTGTTATCCACCAACATTATATGGATATTGATTCTTGAAACCTATTTTATTTAACTACTTATATCTCACGGATAAATGCTACTTATTATTTATTTCTTGTTTGAATATGGAATATTTTTAAAATTGAAATAAAAGGATGATTTTATATGGGATTTGTTTTATACCAAAACTAACAGAGGCATGTGGATATAGGTTTTATAGATTATTATATGTTATTATACTAAGAATTAGTTATCACACTCTAATTTCCCATTTGAGAATTTTTAGACATGGTTTTATATGAAACAAGTAAATGGAATAGCTTTGTGTATAGGATAACTCTCCTATTTCACATTATCTTATTTGGGATAGGATGGTGGTAACATATAGTCATGAGGAGATTTTCCCATGTGTTTTGTTTGGTTCAATATTGATTGTATATCTAATTTTTTAGCTGGCCCTTGCTGTTAGGTCATTGGATATTACTTTATGGCCTAATGGTTTTTTTATGTGAGGTATTCTTGTTATATATTGTGATATTTTTTTTGGTTTCTATTATATCACATGTCTCGTGAGGGAGAAATCATTCCCACATTTTTGGTATGATACCATGGTACTTTTCACCGACCCATGGAAATATGTAATGATCTCTAGGCCTTCTATTAGACCAATTCTTGTAAAATTATGGGTTTCCCTGGGTTGGTCTATCACAATTACCATTATAATAGTATTATATAAAAATTAATCATCTTCATAAAGTAACTTTTGCGATCAATAAATTACCGAAGACGTGCTCATTGTGGATTCCATTCTCACAAACCACACCCATAAATAACATTAGTAAATAGTGAACTAAATAAATCATTGGAAGTAATGCTTATTTAATTACATTTAATAACATAGTAATGATTAACTTAGTATCAAAGAACAAGTTTCTATAATGCCATTATGAAACTTATACCAAACAGTCGAAATTATTAACATCAGATAATGAAAGTAAACAAAAACAAACTAATATATAAGAAATAAATGATTATATATAAAAATTATTAGATAAATTTACATGACTATTGTTGTGAAATAAATTCTTAAATTTTTAATTTTTATTATATACGAGGTTAAAGAACATTCATAGATTCCAAGAGTAAAGGAAAGTATTTTCTCGTCCAATCACATTTTCAAATCATGATTTTTTATGAATCAGTTTTTATCTGGAGAAATTATATAATATATCACCATTATAACCTATCTATTTTATTCTCATATAGTTATTATTTAGGTTTTCATGTCTCCTTAAAATTTCACCTCTCACTGTTTATCAGTATAACTAAAAGGATTCCTATAATATGGATATGAATTATATCTTTCTTTCATTCATGAATCTTTTTCCTTCATATCCACATTCATCAAATTGTTTTATGGATATAATTTTCTATACATAAGTTATTTATTAATTTCATAATCTAATATTTCTTACTTTCATAGAATAGGTCATAAAGGAATATTTATAGAATTTTCCACTTGGGTCATGTCCTTTGACTTGTACACTCATGTAAGAAGTGTGAAAAGAATATGTTTTTTAATTATTTCCTCATGAAAAAACTTTCACACAATAATATGCATTTTTATGAACAAATATTCATTTATAAATTTCATTATACACTAAAAGAAATATTATTCTAATTATTTTATAAAAACAATTATTTTCAAAATAAATTTTATGAAAATGTAATAAGAATTTATACTATGTTTTAAAGTAATTTTTTTATCCTCTTATAAACTATTGTCATCTATGGAAATATCATTAAATGATTCATATGCATCACTATGGGATATTATCCAATTATGTTGTCTATATCATTTCTCTATATGGATGATGATTAAGTTTTTCTAAAATATTTATTAAACCAGTTTATTACTCTTAAATTAATTAAGTAATGTTGGTTTTATTAATACTTTCATGTCCTTGTGACAAATTTTTATATATTGAAATTACATGATGGGTGGTACCATTATTTCCCTTTAATTCATTGGGTATTATATTATACCTCATGATATCAAAATGTTTCACTGGTGGGGAGCCCAAGCCCAAGGTTACATGAGTGTTCATCCAAAGCCTTGGGATAACCAGGTAGTCAATCCAATCCTAAGGGTACACAAGTGGTAATCTCAAGTCCAATAATGTACATATGGTTTTAACCTATGCCATCTATATTATGAATATATTGATGGAATAGTGAATTATATGATTAATGTCATTTTTTCCTTAATACATATTTGTAGAGACCCGAAGCTTGATGTACATTGACATTACATTACATTTGCGGAATACTTAGTACATAACAAAAACACACACACAAGGACCGTAATAGTTTAGTGTCTTTGGAAACTCGGAATATAATCCTCTAATCCTGGTGAAATATCTTCAACATCTCCCATAAATATCTTCCTTTTTATTATACCTAAAACCTTTCTTTATATCCTGGGGAAAAGAAAACATAAAAGGGTGAGCTCAAATGCTCAGTAAGGGTAAACAAAAGAAATATCAATCACATTGTATACATAAGCACATAACTTTTGGAAATCTTAACCTGAAAAAGAGATCATCATTTCATAACATGGGATAAATCATGGCAGTGAAATGTAATCACAATAATCACAACTTAAAACTTTCTGGAATACACACATAATCATAGAGAATTATTTCTTGTTATTCAAGACTCATTTCCAATACTATCTTAGTGGACAAAGTCCCTTTCTGAACCGAGTCACCCTCGTTTCAGTCCTGTTTCACTGAACCGGTATAAACTACCGTTCCAGCCATGTCTATCTCATGAGATATAAAATCATTACCCAATGCATTGGAGGGAGATATAGGTCCCACCCATCTCATAATGATACCATTCTTATGTGTGCCACAAAATCTTAAAACATACATCATTGCATAACCCATGTAATAAAAATGAGAATCTTAAACACGTGAAATCATAAAACAATACATATAAGATAAAGTAATTCATAAAAAATATTTCCATCACAACATAATCAAATCCATGTAATAATAGGGATAGAAACATAACCCTTTATTATCTTAGATGGAAAATAATTTTGATAAAACACTTGAACTCTATTCTTGAGGAAAATATCCTTTCTACTTCAAAAACACTTTTCATTTCTTAACATGTCATAAAATTATAACTAAAAGGAGTTGATTAAAAATAAACTTGAAAACTTTTAAAGGTTTCTTCTTGGAAATAATGTTTTAAAAATCCATTCATGCCGTATAAGTTAAAAAAACATTCTTCATACTTCTGTGGGAAAAGTCAAAAAATACCTCGTACGAAAAACGAAAAAAGATTCCTTTTATATCTTTTAATAAAAACTCACCGAAGGGTAAAATTGGATTTAAAGAATTGTAGGTG
Organism: Viscum album; assembly: GCA_963277665.1. NCBI lineage: Eukaryota > Viridiplantae > Streptophyta > Magnoliopsida > Santalales > Viscaceae > Viscum > Viscum album. Next base: position 549,490,108 of record OY728163.1, read on the forward strand.
AATGGAAATAATAATACATATTGAGGAAACATGGATGTGGATGATAAAATACACCCCAGTAAATACCAAAGTATAAACAATCTCGGATAAAAATGAGATTGTGATATTTCCCTTACCTTAGGTCTGATTTGCTTCGTAAGTGTTCGAACCTCCTGTATAATGATTTAAATAATGTCATTGACTTATTACAGAATCATATTAATTGTTATGATATCATATATGGTTCACTTATGACTTTATATTACCTGTTTTGTTTTGAATTCCATGTTAAAGTGCATTTTGGGTAAAATTGTTTCATTTTTCATCCGTGTTTTGACTTGTAATTATTCATATGATTACTCAGATCATGATTACTTAATTCAAGAATATAAAACATGATTTATATATATATATATTCAGAATATACATATATATAATAAATCAGTAAATGGAAAGAAATACACCGTTCATGGGGAGGGTAGACCGTTCGTACGCATGAACGCTGTTTTCGTTTTCTTATTGAGTTGAATGGAATTAAGTAGATGACATACATATATATAAACATAAATTCAATATCTTTATAATGTCGTATATTTCATTATTATTGCTTATATATACTTTATAATCATTCTTAAATGGTTAACATGGAGAATGAATCTCATCGCATCGTGGAGACGGTAGTCCGTACGTACGCACGAGCGATGATATCATTTCCATAATTATTGAATTGAATTGGAGTGGATGATACAATATATCAGAATCATTATTATGTTATAATAACTCTGTGTAGTTAATTTTTTACACCATAATACCCATCTATGTAAGGTGTTGGTGGAAAAGCAGATTACACCACGGCGTGGTGGCGGTATTCCGTACGTACGCACGCGCAGTGATTTTGTTTTCCGTAGGATGGATAGAAGGTGAAATGGGGTTGTTTCATATTTATAATAAAAAATCAGTATATTAGTGATACTGATGTTATTGCTTTATAATGAAACAACTAAAGAAGAATAATTTGAAGAAGAAAGAAGCTTGAAAGAATCGGGAGAAGAAACTACCTCTTCTTCGATACGCCTCTTTGAAACCTTCTCTTAGGGCACTAAGATTGGTCTTTAATGAATACCAGAACATCTAGGATATTTATAGGAAAGTATAGAAGATAATTTGGTAGGGGTTGGCCGAGCTTTAAGGCTCAAATTGGTGTGAGGAGGAGAGGGAGGAGGTGCCCTTTTATAAGGGAGGAGAGGGGCACCTTTGGAATTCTTAAAAATATTAATTTATAATAAATCTAACCCCACTTAAAAACCTCCACAAATGACTCATATTCGAATATTAGATTAGATAGGGTTGTAATATCATCAACCAATCAGTTTTAGACATGTTTGGATCTTATATTAAGCCTTATCATTTTGATTTATCCTTATTTAATCTATTTAAGTTTATTTGTGGTAATAAAATTCTAAATTTTAAATTATAACAAATAATTACTTATTTGTTGTTAATTTTCCATAATTGTTTAATTTAAAACATTATAGACCATATAAATTTAAATTTATAATTTTTAAATATTTTTGTGATTTTTAAACAATTTTATAATATGTTATTTTTATAAAATAACAATAGAGTCAATTTTGACACTATTCATTTATTTGAATTTAAATAAAATATATAAAGAAGATATGTTCGAACTAAAATCTTTAATATATTAATAAAAGGTCATATGTTTCTATAAAATTAGTCGATAACATTAAATAGTTCATATAATATTTATTTTATTATTTTTAATACCATTTATTTGGTTTATATCTTAATAAAATAATCACTACATCATTTTTGTATAATTATTTAATATACTTATTTGTTGCATAAAAATTTAAAATAAAATCCTATGATGATTCTAAATATATTACCTTTCACAATAATACTTTTACTCGAATTTATAATCTTAAAATAACAATATTTAAATTTTTATATTTATTAAATTATGAAGGTGACAACTTTGGCATCATTTAAAATAAAATAATATAAGTGTCATAATTTCTTGTATAAGACTTAAAATAGTCAAATATTCGACAATTGGATGATTATAGTTTACATTTACATGACCAATAAGTTTTGGTCAGGGTTTTGTGCCTTTTATGGTCACTATTAGTTTAATAAAAACTATATTCTTGATTTTTCACTAGATAAATAATTTCTGCATCACTATTGTGTAATAATTAATGATAATTATTTAATCCCAAAAAATTCTAGATAAATTATCATGATGTATATAATGTTGTTAGATTTCTGGAGACTATTCATGTTTGATGTTTTATGATGTTTATCACTAAGTTAAAATTATTATACTTATAAGATTTAAGAGAGTGACATGTTGTCACTTTCTTTGGTTTTAATAATAATTAAATTATTTTCATGGTCAAAAGTCCATAAAATGAATCTAATCCTAACCTTAGTTGATATGGGTTTATTTTTAGCCATCACATAGAATTTTGGCATGTGTTAGGATAATTTTGTAATATTATATTTACCCTTAATTACACGATTTACCTTTAACTATGGTAAATAAAATTTACCGTAGTTACTATTCATAATTCCCAAAAATAAAAATTAGCCTATTAACATAATTTGGACTCACTAATTCCAAATATGGAATCAATTTTTTAAAATTCAATACACAGATTTTGCAGAAATTAAATTACAATTAATCATGTTGTTGAATAAAAACGGGTTTTTGTTTAAAACATTGCAAAAGATTGAATTGATTTAACCTACGAATTCAAGGTAAAATAAATGCTAATGAAATACATTATATTAAATGGTAAAAATATATTCTATTTATACTTTAAAACCATTAAATATTATAATTTAACCTCATAAGATATTATGATGAAAAAAGTTGTTTTTAATTAAAATATAGCGTGTTTTTACTATTCATTAAAATGTGAAAGTTACCAGACTAATATGAAAAATTTATCCAAAGTAAATTTTTATTTCCTGATTCCAAAGAAGAATTTTATTTTGTAAAATTGAACTTTTAAACATGTCAAAAACTATATTTAAAGTCGGTGCGCCATCAAAAGGCGGAAAAACTGAATTTTTTTAAAAATACTTATTTTACCCTAAAAATCTATTTTGTTCTTATACCATGTTCTAGAAAATGTGTAAGATGAATAATAATGTTATAAAATTCAAAATTTAGTTAATACTATTCATAACGGCTAGTTCATGACAATATTATAATAATATATCATTGTTTATTAAAACCCAGTATTGCGTACAACACATGCTATCGAGGAAGGTCCCAATTGCGTGTAATGCAAGCCAAGTCAGGGTTGCGTGTTGTGAAAGAATCCTTCGTTGTTTCGTATAACATAATCCAACCATATTTCATTTATACATTGAATGTATATATATATATATACTCAATGTTGCGTAGAATAACTATTATCAAAATTGTGTGTAACACAGTCCAAGAATAGTGTTTGGTATACTGCAAGCTATTACGGTGTTGCGTATAGAGCAAGGTAATCTTGGTATAGAATAAAACACAAGACATTAATGAAATTAAAATAATATTTTTCATAAAATCTCGGGGCGTTACATTCTACAGCCCTTAAAATGAATTTCTCCCTCAAAATTCGTCGGGGTTATAAATGGTTTACAACTTGAAAGTTTCTTTAATAGAAACCCACATCGTAAAAAGGAATACCAAAACCAATCTTTAAAAACAAAAGTATGAAACGTAATGGTTACCCAAATAAACTAATCACTGGGTTTCCACATAGGTGAAAATATGGATACGGAAGAAAAATATAACCATCATGTTCTGATGGAGAGTGGTAGAGAACTTGGCTATGGAAAAGCCAACAATCACAAATCCATAAATTTGTGACGATCTAAGGTATCATCTGATTAATCAGATATAAGAGCACTAGGACAACATTTTTGGTTTTCAATATCATTTCCCTAACGTTGAAGAATTTGAATTAAAATAAATACTTACTTTATTTTGGTACAATCTCATTGTTGTTTGTGCCTTGAACAATTTCTACTTCATCTCTTAAATAAATGAAGTTGAATTTTTTATTCTTGAAGTGTTAGCAGATCATGTGATAGAATGACGAGTCATTCCATCTATCTTAAACAAAAGGTTAGAAAATGTTATTAAATATACATAAGTCATTCTATTGTTAGATTAATCATATATGGTTCCTAAAATGGACTTTTACTTCATATATCATATTGCTTAATATAATAAAACTAGTTTCTACTAAACAGGGACTTCCTTTAGGCCAGTGGTAGGCGATAAAGGCCAGTCGCACTTCAGTTGTGGGTTCGATTCCCACAGCCTTGTCCGACGCAATGGGCTATCGCCCATCCTGCAGGTTGTCCTTTTTCTAAAGCTATATTACTATAACATCCCATCAATAATATCGAAAAACGTTTTATCCTAACTTATGTCCAACATAATCCATTCTAATCTTTAGGCTTTTCTAAAATACTTCGGTCCAAGCTCATAGTATAAAGAAAATGATTACTTGAAATGTCACAGAACAATCACGTGAATTCCATCATTAATCCCCCATATATCATAAGATATATCTTGTTGGTAAAATTACAAACATGAGAATACCTTAATCATGTATTCTCTTGAAGAATGAATACCCATTGAACCTTAGTGAAAACATGAATGCTGTCAAAAGTTAACTCTTTCCACATACCAAAATCCAAAAATTCTATATACTCAAACCATGATATAACCTTCTCCTTATATCATTCATGAGTACATGAATACTATCAAACATTTAATTTTCTCCTTATCCCTTCATTATGCGCATATCATCTACATTCCAAAAATATCTGAATAACCATTCATGGATACTGGTACCATTAATCATACACTTTCAAAACTCAAGGAAAGACAACAGTGTAACAATCCTTAGATGTATCTTTATTCCATAGTACCATGAGATTACTTATACAACATTACACATGATAAACATGTAATCATTCCACTACATTCTTAAACCATTGACCGAGCTTCAACAATTCTTTCATCTCACATATCATTTGTAGTCTCTTCATCATCATCCACATAAATACTACCCATACGACCATACTGATTCTCTTCATGAGACTTTCCCTTAGGGCATTGGTTTTCATAATGCCCGTACATTCCACATTTAAAACATTTAACCATTGCTGATGTCGTAGCAATACCATTATCCTCATCCCTGGTGATTACTGAACCTTTTCCTTTGCACTTACTGGATTTGTGTCCTTCTTTTCCACACCTAAAGAATCTTCCAGTTCCTTTGAAACATTCTCCTTGATGCCTCTTCCCACATAATTTACATAGGGTAAATTGAACTTTCTTTCCTCTATGATCATCATGAAACTCCATCTATCTCTTATTATCCGAGTCAGAAAACTTACCAAATTTTACTTTATTGATAATATTATGAGATTTCTGATTCGGCATAATAATGTTGTTTGGACTTCAAAATCCCATTTCATTTGATTGCACAGGAAGAATATCATTCCATTTTCCATCATATCCTCCATTATCGTTAATCATCTTGTTTCCAGCCATTTTCTAAAACCCAAAAAGAATAGTGTGAGAGGCAAAAATCATAATAAAGGGGGAGTAACTTCAATATCTAACATCTTTGGTTTAATCTAATATCATTACCGTAGTTCTAGGACTATATCCTATACGTATACTTATCCTTAGGGACATCCGTAGACATACCTTTGAAATATATCTAGGGATCTCACTAACATTTTCGCATCCTAGTTTCCAAAGGTTGAATAAACCTTTCCTCTGATACCAACTATAGAGACCCAAATCTTGACGTACATTGACATTACATTACATTTGCGGAATACTTAGTACATAACAAAAACACACACACAAGGACTGTAATAGTTTAGTGTCTTTGGAAACTCAGAATATAATCCTCTAATCCTGGTGAAAGATCTTCAACATATCCCATAAAGATATTCCTTTTTATTATACCTAAAACCTTTCTTTATATCCTGGGGAAAAGAAAACATAAAAGGGTGAGCTCAAATGCTCAGTAAGGTTAAACAAAAGAAATATCAATCACATTGTATACATAAGCACATAACTTTTGGAAATCTTAACCTGCAAAAGAAATCATAATTTCATAACATGGGATAAATCATGGCAGTGAAATGTAATCACAATAATCATAACTTAAAACATTGTGGCATACACACATAATCATAGAGAATCATTTCTTGTTAGTCAAGACTCATTTCCAAGACTTTCTTAGTGGACAAAGTCCCTTTCTGAACCGAGTCACCCTCGTTTCAGTCTTGTTTCACTGAATCGGTATAACCTACTGTTCCAGCCATGTCTATCTCATGATATATAAAATCATTATCCAATGCATTGGAGGGAGATATAGGTCCCACCCATCTCATAATGATACCATTCTTATGTGTGCCACAAAATCTTAAAACATACATCATTGCATAACCCATGTAATAAAAATGGGAATCTTATACATCGTGAAATCATAAAACAATTCATATAAGATAAAGGAATTCATAAAAAAATATTTTCATCACAACATAATAAAATCCATGTAATAATAGGGATAGAAACATCACCCTTTATTATCTTAGATGGAAAATAATTTTGATAAAACACTTGAACTCCATTCTTGAGGAAAATTTCCTTTCTACTTCAAAAACACTTTTCATTTATTAACATGTCATAAAATTACAACTAAAAGAATTTGATTAAAAATAAACTTGAAAACTTGTAAAGGAATATTCTTGGAAATAATGTTTTAAAAATCCATTCATGCCGTATAAGTTAAAAAAACATTCTTCGTACTTTTGTCGGAAAAGTCAAAAAATACCTCGTACGAAAAACGAAAAAAAGATTCCTTTTATATCTTTTACTAAAAACTCACCGAAGGGTAAAATTGGATTTAAAAAATTGTAGGTGAATGGAAATAATATTACATATTGAGGAAACATGGATGTGGATGATAAAATACACCCCAGTAAATACCAAAGTATAAACAATCTCGGATAAAAATGAGATTGTGATATTTCCCTTACCTTAGGTCCGATTTGCTTCGTAAGTGTCCGAACCTCATGTATAATTATTTAAATAATGTCATTGACTTATTAAAGAATCATATTCATTGTTATGATATCATATGGTTCACTTATGACTTTATATTACCCGTTCTTTTGTAAATTCCATGTTAAAGAGAGTTTTGGGTAAAATTGTTTCATTTGTCGTCCGTGTTTTGACTTGTAATTATTCATATGATTACTTAGATCATGATTACTTAATTCTAGAATATAAAACATGATTTATATATATATATATATATTCAGAATATACATATATATAATAAATCACTAAATGGAAAGAAATACACCGTTCATGGAGACGGTAGACCGTTCATAGGCATGAACGCTGTTTTCGTTTTCTTATTGAGTTGAATGCAATTAAGTAGATGACATACATATATATACACATAAATCCAGTAGCTTTATAATGTCATATATTTCATTATTATTGCTTATATATACTTTATAATCATTCTTAAATGGTTAACATGGAGAATGAATCTCATCGCGTCGTGGAGACGGTAGTCCGTACGTACGCACGAGCGATGATATCATTTCCATAATTATTGAATTGAATTGGAGTGGATGATACAATATATCAGAATCATTATTATGTTATAATAACTCTGTATAGTTATTTTTTACACCATAATACACATCCATGTAAGGTGTTGGTGGAAAAGTAGATTACACCACGGCGTGGAGACGGTATTCCATAAGTACGCACGCGCGGTGATTTTGTTTTCCGTAGGATGGATAGAAGGTGAAATGGGGTTGTTTCATATTTATAATAAAAAATCAGTATATTAGTAATACTGATGTTATTTCTTTATAATGAAACAACTAAATAAGAATAAGTTGAAGAAGAAAGAAGCTGGAAAGAATCGGGAGAAGAAATTACCTCTTCTTCGATACGCCTCTTTGAAACCTCCACTTAGGGCACTATGATTGGTATTTAAAGAAGACCAGAACCTCTAGGATGTTTCTAGGGAAGTGGAGAAGATAATTTTTCAGGGGTTGGCCGAGCTTGAAGGCTCAAATTGGTGTGTGGAGGAGAGGGAGGAGGTGCCTTTTTATAAGGGAGGAGAGGGGCACCTTTGGAATTCTTAAAAATATTAATTTATAATAAATCTAAACCCACTTAAAAACCTCCAAAAATGACTCATATTCAAATATTATATGATAGAGGGTTTTAATCTCATCAACCAATAAAATTTAGACATGTTTGGATCTTATTTTAAACCTTATCATTTTGATTTATCCTTATTTAATCTATTTAAGTTTATTTGTGGTAATAAAATTCTAAATTTTAAATTATCACAAATAACTACTTATTTGTTGTGAATTTTGAATAATTGTTTAATTTATAACATTATATACCATATAAATTTAAATTTATAATTTTTAAATATTTTTTTTATTTTTAAACAATTTTATAATATGTTATGTTTATAAAATAACAATAGTGTCAATTTTGACACTATTCATCTATTTGAATTTAAATAAAATATATACAGAATATATGTTCGAACTAAAAGCTTTAATATATAATAAAATGTCATATGTTTCTATTAAATTAGTGTATCACATTAAATAGTTCATATAATATTTATTTTATTATTTTTAAAACCATTTATTTAGTTTATCTCTTAATAAAATAATTACTACATCATTTTTGTATAATTATTTAATATACTTTTTTGTTGCATAAAAATTTAAAATAAAATCCTATGATGAAGATAAATATATTAAATTTCACAATAATACTTTTACTAGAATTTATCATCTTAAAATCACAATATTTAAATTGTTATATTTATTAAATTATGAAGGTGACAACTTTGGCATCATTTAAAATAAAATAATATAAGTGTCATAATTGCTTGTATAAGACTCCAAATACTCAATTATTCTACCATGGGATGATTATAGTTTACATTTACATGACCAATATGTTTTTGTCAGGGTTATGTGCCTTTTATGGTCACTATTAGTTTAATAAAAACTATATTCTTGAATTTTCACTAGATAAATAATTTCTCCATCACTATTGTGTCACAATTAATGATAATTATTTAATGCCAAAAAATTCAAGATAAATTCTCATGATATATATAATTTTGTTATATTTCTGTAGACTATTCATGTTCGATGTTTTATGATGTTTATCACTAAGTTAAAACTATTATACTTATAAGATTTAAGAGAGTGACATGTTGTCACTTTCTTTGGTTTTAATAATAATTAAATTATTTTTATGGTCAAAAGTCCATAAAATGAATCTAATACGACCCTTAGTTCATATGGGTTTACTTTTATCCATCACATAGAATTTTTTCATGTGTTAGGATAATTTTATAATATTATATTTACCCTTAATTACCCGATTTACCTTTAACTATGGTAAATAAAATTTACCATAGTTACTATTCATAATTCCCAAAAATAAAAATTATCCTATTAACATAATTTGGACCCACTGATTCCAAATATGTAATCCATTTTTTAAAATTCAATATACAGAAGTTGCATAAATTAAATTAAAATTAATCTCGTTGTCGAATAAAAGTGGGTTTTTGTTTAAAACATTTCAAAAGATTGAATTGATTTAACCTACGAATTCAAGGTAAAATCAATGCTAATGACATACATTATATTGAATGGTAAAAATATATTCTATTTATACTTTGAAACCATTCAATATTATAATTTAACCACATAAGATATTACGATGAAAAAAGTTGTTTTTAATTAAAATATAGCGTGTTTTTACTATTCATTAAAATGTGAAAGTTACCAGAATAATATGAAAAATTTATCCAAAGTAAAATTTTCTTTCTTGATTCAAAAGAAGAATTTTATTTTGTCAAATTGAACTTATAAATATGTAAAAAACTATATTTAAAGTGGGTGCGCCATCAAAAGGCGGCAAAACTGCATTTTTTGAAAAATACTTATTTTACCCGAAAAATTTATTTTGTTCTTATACCAAGTTCTAGAAAATGTGTAAGATGAATAATAATGTTATAAAATTCAAAATTTAGTTAATACTATTCATAACGGCTAGTTCATGACAATATTATAATAATATATCATTGTTTATTAAAACCCGGCATTGCGTACAACACACGCTATCGAGGAAGGTCGTGATTGTGTGTAATGCAAGCCAAGTCAGGGTTGGGTGTTGTGAAAGAATTCTTCGTTGTTTCGTATAACAGAATCCAACCATATTTCATTTATACATTGAATATATATATATATATACTCAATGTTGTGTAGAATAACTATTATCAAAATTTTGTGTAACACGATCCAAGAATAGTGTTGCGTATACTGCAAGCTAATACAGTGTTGCGTATAGCGCAAGGTAATATTGGTGTAGAATACAACACAAGATATTAATGAAATTAAAATAATATTTTTCATAAAATCTCGGGGTGTTACAATGTTATTAGTTGCATAATCATATTTTTTCCATATTCTCATGCCAAACATTGTGCCTTTGTCATGATCATATAGTATTGAATCATATTTCAACACATACAGGATTCATATTTTGTGTCATGACTAAGGACTTATGTCATGGTACATTATTTATGATTAATGTTTAATTGGGTATAATTTCCCTTATTATTTTCTTTTGATCTTTGGATATGTTATCATACCCACATTCTTAAATTATGGTAACTTATTTTACTAAATTCATGGTTACCAATTATACCCTTAATGGTTATCTAAGCTCACCCATTATTTTGTTTATATTAACCAAGTTATATAGAATAATATTTAGTATGATATATCTATAATTCACTATATATGAATATTTGTTATGGGATATGTTAAATTATGTTTGAAAAATATTTTGGTTATGTATCTATTCTCCAAATACACTAAACCTATAAGTTCTTGGGTGGAACATATTATGAGATTTACTGAATATTCATATAAAATGATGTAATATATATATATATATATAAATATTATTACCTTGTTTCCAGATTGTATTATTTTTCAAGTTGATTATTTCTATCAAATTATTTTATTGAGATTATGATGTGGATGTGTGGTGTGGGTGGTGTTGTGAGGATTGGTTTTTAGTAAAGAGTGGTAATTTGAATTTGAAGAGAAAGTGATATTATTATTTTCTATAATGATGATCATTTTTTTGGTTTATTCTAACCTTCATTTTTATATTTATGATTAATAGAAGCTAGGTCAATAATGTGATTTTAATGAACTGAGTATGGGAGGATGAATTTGAAATCATTGGATAATGTTATACTGAATCTTTAGTGGAAAAAAGCATCAAAGTTACTTTTTAGAGAAGCAATCCAGAAGGATATGTAATTGAGTGAAAAATTTTAAGTTCACCATTATTTGGTAAAGGATATAGATAGATTTAATGTTTCTTGTAGTCTTGTTTTTTCTCGGAAGTTGCATAGAAAATGGTTGAAAATGAAATGTGGAAACAAAGATAGAATTCCTTGAGAAGTATTTATTTGTTTATTAAATAGTTATTCTATATTTCATGTGTAGATTTATGGGGGTTTTGAAGTACACAATGTTATTTGATGATGAAAAGAATTATATTTCTTTTCAATAGGAAGTAAAGTCATGTTATGATGATATTGATGAGTGTTTCATGAAAATGGGGACACTAATATTCCTTAAGAATTGAATAAAATATTGAGGAAGAGAAATTAAATTGAGAGAGAGCTTAGATTTCTTATTTATATCAATTTTTTTGAAACTATTATGCAAATTATTATTAAATTTAGTTAAAATTCATAATTACTTTATTTTATTTTTATTATAAATGATTCTGAAAAAATTTATAACAAACATGGAGAATGATATTGACTAATGAGATAATTTTTACATGAGTTAAGATAGGGTCTATAATATTTTATTTTTATTAAATGTATTATAATTGTGTAAATTTAATGATTATGAAGATAAATGTTTGAGGTAGTTAAAGATACATTTAAGTAATCAAATGAGTTATTTTATGTCATATCATCATTGGAAATTATGTGAAGTAGATTTTTGAATGTATGATTAATTACTTAAGTACATTTAGGTATTTTGAATAATTTAAAAGAGTTATGGGTGATCTCAAAAAAATTGAGGTGATCTAAGATAGTTCGAGTTCATATTTAAGAATAAATCTACTTTCAATCCTGGTATGTAATATACTTGAGTTATTAGAAAAATAAAAACACTAAATAATTAATATGAACTCTTGGATATATAAAATCTTACAAATTGAAATTTGGTAATTTAAAAGATAAAATAGAATAAAATAGATTTTTTATTTTGATATGTAATACGAATTCAAATCATTCTTAAGAATAATCTAATAAAACAAATTTTAAAGTTTCACAACTTACGTTTAAATTCAGGGATATGTAAGAAAAACCTAAGGTTTTCAGGGAATAGATAAGATCCTTAAATAGTATATTTAATAATAAATATGGGTTTTCATATGTGAATTGTGATTTTAGGTGGAAGGATATTATATAGATTTTCATTGTTCAAATATCATGATCCTAACTCATGATCCAAGGTTGAATATACTAATAGTGATGAGAATATAAAAATTTAACCTTGTGTTAAAACCTTCTTCCATAGTCCATTTTATATGTGAGCGGGAAGACAAATAAAATAATGTATTGGATTCTTAGATGTTTGAATGTGAAATATACTAAGAATAATCTATGATTTTAGGAGAACTAAATTGAAAGGTAATTGAGTTCTGAAAAGATAATTAAATATTAATTTTGAAAATTTATAAATGATAATTTTGACACTTTATAAAAAGAATGAATCTATGAATTTTATAGGAATAAATGTTTACTAGTTTTGAAATATAAATATTAATATGTTGTGTTTTTCATAAAATTTTCAAATATTAATGTTTAAAATTATCCACATGATCAATTATAGTTTTACAAAATGAACATAATACAACAGATTAAAGGTGTGAGAGGTTGAATATTGAGATACCATCCTTTTACCTTTGAATATATTCTGTGTCAAAGAGAAAGGGGAATAGAAGAGAGCGTTCAATGTGAAATCGCTACTACTGATTATCATATTTCTCATGGTGATCTGATTTCATAGATCATTAGAAAGGATTTTTGTGTCAAGGAAAAATATATAATGTTTTTTATTACTAATTTACATAAAATTATCATTCTAAAAATGAGGAAAGGCTGACATGTATTCCATTATAGTTAATTTTAACTTGTAATTTGAAGACCTTTTATTGAGGAAGAAGATCAACATTTGATGTTATATTAATGTTTATTATTTTCGAAGATATGTTTCTATATGAGGGTGGATAAACCATTATAAAATCTAAGTCTCTTGTATAAAGATCCTATCAAGAGGTGGCATACTATTTTAAAATAGTTTTTGTGATTTAGGATGGTATATTCCCAATTCTATACACTTTTATAAATATTGGGTTATTTTAACCTATCTCATTCACTTTCTTAAATGTGTTTTGTTATATTGGGTATCATTTAGTATATCTATTCATCTAAATATGTGTACATAATTGAATTTAAAATATTTTAGGTTTAATTGAAGAAAATTATAAAATTGGTCTACAATAATTAACTGCCCCCATCTATGTGGATAAATGATCCATTATGCATCTCAATTAGTAAATGTGTATAAGGTAGTACATTTTAATGGATAAATTATGTTTATTTTTTTTTTATGTTTTGAATATGATGAGAATATTAAAAAAATGAGTTTCCTATCAAATGAAGATATATATCCTACCAATAACTTCATGAATAGAAATACTAGTCGGTCAAAGAATTTGATAAATCTATCTTCTATGAGAAATGTTAGAGTGAATTCTCCACTATTTAAAGGAAAAATTGTGAAAATGTTTTTCTTATATCTATTGACACTTATCCTCTTAAAGAACCCACTTTTGGATAGAAATGGTATGTGTTTTTTGAGCCACATAGTGATTTTTGTTCTAAAATTTGAATTAGTTTTATAAAAATTCATTTTAAATACATCACATATTTATTTATGCTCATCAGTTTTGTGAAGGATGAGAAAACATATCTCTATATAGAGAAAAGTTTTTGGAGAGGGAATTATGTGATAAATGGAAAAATGTAACAAATTCATCAATGATGATAAGATAATGAATGTTTTTTATTTATATAAAGGAAAATACTCACAACCAAAAGAATAACTGAACAAAGTAATTAATGAGAAAAATTATATAATAAAGTATTTTAATATTATATCCATTTAATAAAATAAAAAAAAGGTTGTAACTAATTTCAAGAATACACAAGTGGAGAAAAAGGAAAAGAAGATAATGAATCAGGAAATTGTTTTGCAGGAAAATGATAAGATGCATGGAATTAATTTTTAAGATGATGAATATTGAATCAGAAGAAATAGTGACAATAGTTTAGGATGAGAAAAATAAAATAAACATGACGTTTCCTAATATTAAAGTAAAACAATAAAATCAAGAAGTTTTCCAATTGAGTTTTCCCAATTTCAGGAGGGAATATTTGATGCCAACAGATTTCATAATGAATTTATTTGTACTAAAAGACCACATATTTGTGGAAAAAAGGGTGTGAAGTAATTTTTTTTTGGACTTACCTACTGTTTCCTTAAAGAAAAAGGTAACCCATTATCCAAAAAATCTTTGTTTGGAAAAGGATTTTTTAACAAATGGGTTTGGTTATCAAGTAATTTTTTGAAAAATATGAGATGATATAAATTTTCATAAGAAATGGATTTTTTTTGCTAATATGATCTCAAAATGAGGATTGTTTGGTTTTAAAAACATGATTATAAGCCTTTTAAAAATACCATTAATGGATGAAAATCATGTTTCACTTGTTATTGTTGGTTTTTTGAAATGTTTATACACAATCCCATTTAATATTTTCATAAAAAATAAATCATTGGAAGAAAATGAATTCATAAATCAAGTGGGTAGAAATAAAGGGAAGCGTAATTTTTTTGATTGAGGAAAAGTAAATAGAAGAATGTGAATTTTCAATAGAGAATAAATTTAATTTTTTTATATGTTTTTAGGAAATTATTTAAATGGATTCATTATGATTAAAATTTTAATTGAAGCCTAACATTTTTTATTTTTATATTTTTTAGTAAATAAGACAAAAAATAGTGATAAATAAAATAAATAATGAAGTAGAGTTCACCTTGGGTCATTGAATAAGAAATGTTTTGAGAAGATCACACTTAAGAAGGATGTGAAAATAGTACACCAAAGATAATATGATTTTAATATGGAATAAAATACCACATCATATCTCATTGAAAGTAATCAATATATGTTAGTGATGATGTAATAAATATAGAGAAACAAAAGACATGTCTTAGTGGAATAAATCTATAATAAAGAAGAAGAAATAAAATTTCTTAAGATGTTATCAGTATAATAGACCCAAGAATTATTTATAATATTTGTAGAAAGTTCAATTATGATAGACATATTCCAAGAGGGTGCATGAAAATCATGCCAAAATAAGATGGTATGTTAAAGATAATGAAGTAACCACCAAGAAATACATGTATTATGATATTGGAGGCCAAGAAACAATCCCCACAACATTAAAATTCTAAATTAGTTAGTAAACCCATAATTCCCAATTATTTTACTCATAGTTAAATTAAAATTAAAATGATGAATATTTCTCATAATATTGTAGCTGAAAAAAATGAGTTTTTTTGTTGAGAAAAAAATATTTTATCTATTTCTCCAGAAATGTAGAAAATAAGTTTCAACTTTATCACCATATTAATTGATTTCTCAATGAAAGTGATTTAATGTGATATATGTTGTGGAAAATATAGATGATTGTTATAATTATTTTATATTATCTTATAAGAATTATATTTTAGTGCTCTATAGTTTTCAGAAAAAATTATTGGAAGTTTCTTTTGAAAACTATGCATCGAGTTCATCTGGAAACTAGATAAACCTTGCTAAAGAGAGTTTACTAATTAATGAGGAGTCAATTTGATCATTATTCCAAGTATGATTATTTTATATGAAGTTCTATTTTTGTATATAATACATTTTCATTATTAATAAATTTTAATTATATTTTCTCATCTTTTTTTGATTGAATCAATTTTGAATTTATAGGGAATAATTCAAATAGTTCAATGAGAAGTAAAATATGAAATTACTGAGTAATAAATTTCTCTTAATAAGAGTGATGGGATTTGTATAATTCAATCATGTTTTCAAAATATAGAATTACTTAAGTAGACATCAGGTTAATTAATTAATAACAATCAATCGGTTTCTTCCTTTTTAGACATTATAAATAAAGAGGAAACAAATTTATTGGGATAGAAAATAATGGGAAAGTGAGAATATTAAATTTTTAATAATATTGGTATGTAATGGGTATTGAAAAATATAATGTCATAGATCAAAATAATAATTTGATTATGATAAATAAAATTGTAATAATTATTGTTAATAAGATGTAATTTCAATTGATGATGATATTTATGGGTGTCTCATGAAATAGGGTAGATTTATATACCTCATGCACTAAATTGGAGATTGAATAAGACCTATAGGTTTGATAGATATTTTGGAATTAATGTTTATATTTATGTTTATAAAAAAGTTCTTTTATGATTATTAAATTTATTGATTTGTGATACTCCATTCTTGTATTACTTAACATGAAGGTTTCTGCATAATTTCATTACAAACTTGAATGAATATTATGATTTAATGGTTCATATAGAGTTGTTTTGAGTAATTTGTCACATTATGTGATAATTAATCAATTCACTATCATTAAGGATATTTTTTCAACATGATGTTGAGCGGTTGAGATAATAAAAGATACATTAAAGTACACAAAATGAGTTATTTGATGTTATATAAGCTTTTTCAATTATGAAGGATATTTTATGGAATTAGGATGAATTCTTGAAGTGTGTTAAAGTGTTTTGGGATTTTTTATTTTGAAAGAGATCCTTTTAATGAATTTTTGAGTTAATATAAAAGAATTAGTGTTCACTCACTAGAATTACCCTGGTTTCAATTTTGTTATGTAATATCATGGAGTTTTATAAAAATGAAAAAAAAATACATAATATTAACTCCAAGATATGTAAGATCATATAAAGAAAAAAATTTAATGTATTGAGATGTATAATAATAAATATTCTATTTCACTGTAATATGTATGAGTAAAACTAATTATATGCCAGGATAATTATATGATATATAATATTAAACTAAAATGATCATATTTTATATGATACTAAATTTTAGGATACATATAAATAACCAATGGATTTTTAATGGATATGTAAGATATTTTT
This sequence comes from Viscum album, assembly GCA_963277665.1. NCBI lineage: Eukaryota > Viridiplantae > Streptophyta > Magnoliopsida > Santalales > Viscaceae > Viscum > Viscum album. The sequence continues at coordinate 549,507,580 of OY728163.1, forward strand.
GAAGGTGATATAAAATTAAATATAGTTTTTCTTATGTGAAATTGTTTTCACTACTTTAATATGTTTTGATATTACCAATCATGCTTTAATATGTGTTTATAATTATATATATATATGTTAAATTATGTTGAGAAAAATAACAAATAATCATTGGAATATGTTAATCAATGTTTATCTATTTTTTACATACTTTGAAATCATTCTAACTCAATCTAGATATGTTTTGCATAGAACAGATAAGTGTTAAGTCCACTGATATGCATAAGTTCACCGGTATGCACATAGCCACTGATACAGACAAACAGACAGACCTACTATTATATTAAGAGATACTGATATGAAGTTCACTAATACAGATAGAATAATTCTACCGATACAAACAAATACACAACTACTGATAAGGCTATGTACACCAGTACAGAAGTCTACTGATATGGATAAGGTTACTAGTATGAACAACAAATCCTGATAGAAGAAGAGATACCTAGAGATCAAGTCTACCGGTATGCACAAGTCGACTGATACAGACCTACCGGTACATAGTCTACCGATAAGTAAAGGTCACTGATAGACCAATCTTCCTGTGACACAAGGTCACTGGTACATAGTTACCGATACAAGCTACAGATACAAACAGACTGACATACTGCTATTGATAAGAAGTCCAATGATAAAAATACAAAGTATACCGATAAGAGGAGCTACCGACAGAAGAGCTACAAATACAAGCTCACTGATACTAACAACTACTGATGGAAACCAATCATCATATCTTTAAACTCTATTTCTATTTTTTTTTATTTAGCAACGGTCATATTTGATGTTTTTAATGCACCTACTATTAATTAATCATAGTGGTTGTCGTTTTAGGGAACCATATCTCGTACCTATCATAAAGTAATAATTCCCTTTGTCAAAGCTCAAGGTATAAAAGGAAGATCCAACTAATGATGAAAAACACAGAGGAATACACATGCAAGTGTGTGATACTTGAATTGAAACTCAAAAAAACACGTGAAGAACTCAAAGAACAATCATACACATCAAGCTGAAGTCTCAAAGAAGAACCTCAAGGGTTGCAAAGAATACTCTCTTACTCGAGCTGAACACCTACAGTGGAAGTGAATAAACAGAACTACAACACTCTATTTTTCTTAAAATTTCTAAAGAAAGAGTGAAAGCTTCATCTACATCAATCTTAAGAGTCCATTGCTTCACTCAAAACACATAGAGCACTCCAAAATCATCTATATCTATTTAGATCTATTATGTTTCATTTATTTACCTTTTGAGCAGTACCTGTACTCTGTATATTCCATACACAAACTGAATCCTGTGATAAATTGAAGGATCTATAAATCCTCACACAAAACCATTATAACTCTCTTGTATCCCACTGTGGATAGTGGTAGTGGTCTAGTGTGACCTGGATAGCCTATATGCTATTGTTCTGTTTTCCCACGTAGAACTGTGGTAGAGGTCTGAGGACCTGGAGAGTCTTAGTACTATTGTTAACACTGATCCAGGGTGTGGATCAAAATTTATATAAATTGTTTCAGAGTTCTAAGTCTAGGCTTGAGACTGAACCTCTTGGTTATATCTACTATACATCTTAGTTTTAGTTTTAGTTATATTCTATTCCGCTGCTAAGTACATAAATACAAATCTATTTTTAAAGTAACTCTGATAGTTAAATTAGCTAGTGTTTATAAATTTTTTTAGCCAGTAAGTTAGTTTCAAAAGTCAATAAATCTTTAGATTAAGTTAACAGAGAAATAATCAATCCCTTGAGAAACTAATTGAAAATTTACAATCTTTGTAAATTCACTACAGTTTAATTTTTATTTAATTTGGGGGTTTTTAAAAGAAATATTTTTAACATAAATTTTAATTTGAACTCAATTCACCCCCTCTTGAGTATCCTCTCTGACCAACATTTGGTATCAGAGGTATTTGGTTTTCATACAGGATTTCCAACCAATATGGTTTTCAACTGTGACTTTTTTTTGTATCGTAAAGATCTTAAATTTCTGTTAATTCTAAATTTAATATCTTTAAATATATTTTCTAAAATTTAATTATTGATAATATATTAGAAGGTGTTGGTACCAACATTCCACCTTTATTTAATTGTTTTAATTATGACCAATGAAACTAAAAATGAAAATTCATTTAGAAAGTATGGGTTTTGATATCTGGACTACTATAGAGACTCAATATAAGATTCCAGAAACTGAACGATCTACTTGGGATGAACCAACTAAAACATATTACAATAATAATTGTAAATCAATGAATTCCCGGTATTTTGCTTTAGGAGATGAAGAATTTAATCGAATATATTCTTGTAAAACTGCTTATGAAATATGGGATACTTTGGATATTTCCCATGAGGGAACAACCAATGTTAAAGAAATGAGATTGAATACCTACACTATTAAGTATGAAAATTCTAAAATGAAGCAGGATGAACCTATTTCAAACATGTATCTCAGGTTCAATGAGATAGTAAAAACAATGAGCTCACATGGAAAAGTTGTTCCTACAATGGAGCAGATTATGAGAATACTAAGATGTCTACCAAAAATATGGAGAGGCACATCAGTCTCAATAAGAGAATCGTGTGACATAAGTTCACTGTCTGTTAAAGATATGATTGGCAAGTTAATGATGTATGAAGAAGAGATGAAAGTAAACAAGGAAGAAGATGATGAACCAAAGAGGAGGTAAGTGGAATTTAAGTCTACTGCCTCAAAGAGCAAGGACAAGGAAAAAGTTCACATACCTATTGAAAGATCAAAAAGTGAATGTTCCGATTCTGATAGTGATGAAGAGATGGCTCAAATAGCCAGGAGATTCAAAAAATTCTACAGGAAGTAGAAATTCTTCAGAAAATCAAACTACAAAGGAAAATATGACAATAGACATAATTGGAAGAATGATTTAAAAAGGTCTGATAGGAGTGATGAAATTGTATGCTATGAATGTAACGGGAAAGGACATGTGAAAGCAGACTGCCCGAAGATAAAAATAAAGAACAAATATGATTATAAGGACAATAAATATAATAAAGTAATGAAAGCAACTTGGAGTGCTTCAGAAGATAGTTAAAGTGATTCTGATTCTTCTCAGGATGAAAAATTTCAAAAATCTAATATGTGTTTAATGACTAACACATCTGAGGTAACATTGGATACTCTTGCTTTAAATTCATATTATTTTGGAGTTGATTCTGATTCTGAATATGAAAATATGACTAGTGACGAGTTATTTGAATATTGTGATATGTTAGATGATACCTACAATGAGATGAAGGATAAGTATAAGATTTTGAAGAAACATCATGCATTAACCATCACTATACAATCTGCACTTGATATAGAAAAGAAAAAGAATGCTCAATTAGTTAAGGAAAATACTGAACTAAAATTGTCTAATGAAGAATTAAGGAAAGATTTAGAGAAATTCACAAATGGAAAGAATAAACTATCTCAAATTCTAGGAGAACAAGTGGCACAAAAATATACCACTGGAACAGGCTATTATCCAGGACAGAGACAAATTACTTAAACTATATTTATTCCTAAATCTGGACAGAATGCTGCTAGTTATAGTTCTGAAAATTTCTATTCCTCAACCAGATATTCACATAGTTTTAGATCAAACAAGTTTATTTTTCAAAATATCTTGAATCTAATGATTATATGAGACCCATTAGAAAAATATGGGTACCAAAAGTTTTTCTTACTAACCAGTCTAGACCCATGAAAATATGGGTACCAAAATCATTTTCTGTTTAAACCTGTTTTGTATGAGACTATCTTGAAGAGTTCCCATAAGATGACATTGTACTTAAACAGTGGATGTTCAAGGAATATCACTATAGATTACTCATGCTTCAACATTTTAATCAAAGTTGATGGAGGACATGTCACCTTTGGTGATAATTCAAAAAGGAGAAATCATCGGATTAGGCCAGATTGGTAACACTGACTTAGTTTTAATTTCTAAAGTTTTACTTGTTGATTGATTAAAATAAAACCTGTTAAGTATTTCTCAGTTGTGTGATGATGGTTTCAATGTTAAATTTTAAAATGATTCTAGTAATGTTTTTAATTGTAAAAATGTTTCAGTATTTTATGCCTTGAGAAATGAAAATGTTTATGCAGTTGATTTGAATTCTTTAGCTAAACAAAACATTACATGTTTAAATTCTTTTCATATAGAATCTTGGATATGGCACAGAATATTAGGACATTACAACATTCATTCACATAGAAAACTAACAAGTAATAACTTAGTTAGATACCTACCTCAACTAAAATTCCCAACTGACAAAGTTTGTAATCCCTGTCAAAAGGGAAAGCAACATAAAGTTTCATTTAAATAAAAGAAAGAAGTTTCAAATTATCAACCCCTCGAGTTGGTTCACATGGACTTGTTTGGACCTTCTAGAGTTTCTTTTTTAAATGGGAATCACTATGTATATGACTTAGTAGATGACTTTTCTAGATACACTTGGGTATAATTTCTTTCTCACAAAATTGAAGCTTTCCATTATTTTATGAAATATTCCAAGTCTGTAGAAAACCTAAGTGGACTTAAGATTAAGACCCTGAAAAGTGATCATGGCCGTGAGTTTGAAAACCATGAGTTTGAATATTAATGCTCACACAATGACTATAGTCACAACTTCTCTGCCCCTAGGACACCTCAACAGAATAGTGTTGTAGAAAGAAGAAATAGACCCCTTCAGGAAATTTCAAGAACTATGCTTTATGAGTATGACTTACTTGTTTATTTTTGGGCTGAAGCTGTGAGTACAACTTGTTATATTATAAATAGAGTCTTGATTAGAACTATTCTTAAAAATACCCCTTATGAATTGTGGAATAATAGGAATCCTAAAGTTAGTTACTTTAGAGTTTTTGGTTGCAAAGTCTTTACTCTCAATACAAAGGATAATCTTGACATGGTTTCTTCTAAAAGTAATGAGGGAATATTTCTAGGTAACTCTATAACCAGTAAATCTTATAGATTATTTAACAAAAGAACTAAATGTGTGGAAGAATCTGTTCACATCAAATTTGATGAAACTGATCTGCATAAACCTAAGTCTTCTCTTGAAAATCTTGAAGAATTTCTGTCTATTCTGGACCATAATGATAAAACCAATGAACCTGTTGTAAAGACAATCGGTTTTGGAAATATTCCAAAATCTGCATCTAGTAAACCCGAACATAGAGAAGAACCTGAAATTTCTATTCCTACCTTTACTAGATCAACTAGGATTCTAAAGAAACATCCTTTAGTTATTGTTGTTGGTAATATTGATAGAGGGACATAGACTAGAGCTTTTCTAATAAATCTGGTTGAACATCATGCCTTTCTTTCACAGTTAGAACCTAAAAATATCAATGATGTTATCAATGATGAATTTTGGGTAATGGCTGTGCAAGAAGAGTTAAATCAGTTTGAAAGAAACAATGCCTGGGAATTAGTTGACAGACCTAGGAACACTTTGACCATAGTGACTAAATTGGTTTTTAGAAACAAAGATGATAAATTAGGAAATATAATTAGAAACAAAGAAAGGCTAGTTTCACAAGGGTATAGTCAAGAGGAAGTAATATATTATGAGGAAAACTTTGCACCTGTAGCTAGATTAGAAGCCATTAGGATTCTAGTTGCCTATGCTGCTCATCTGAATTTCAAGTTATATCAAATGGATGTTAAAAGTGCTTTTCTAAATGGTTTTATAATTGAAGATTTTTTTGTTGAACAACCACCTGTATTTACTAATCCTCATTCTCCAAATCAAGTTTTTAAGATCTCTAAAGCTTTATATGGTTTAAAGCCAGCTCCACAAGCTTGGTATGACAGACTTAGTAAATTTCTTATTTTAAAAGGTTTTACTAAAGGGATTGTTGATCCAACTCTCTTTATTAAAATAATTTATAAAGATGTTTTGATAGTATAAATCTATGTTGATGATATTATTTTTGGATCTTCTAAAAATTCTTTGAGTATTGATTTTTTAAAGAGTATGAAAAATGAATTTGAAATGAGTTTAATGGGAGAACTCATATATTTTCTTGTATTTCAAGTCTTTCAAAATGAAAATGGTATTATTTTAAATCAAAGTAAATATACAAAAGATATGTTAAAATGTTTTGGTTTAGATTGTATTAAGGAAAGTGATACACCTATGAGTACTATTTGTAAGTTGGATGATGATGAAACTGGAAAACCAGTGGATCAAACCAACTATAGAGGTATGATTGGGAGCTTACTCTACCTTACTGCTAGTCGACCAGATATTATGTTTAGTGTGTGTATGTGTGCAATATTTCAAGATAATCCTAAAGAATCTCATTTGCGTGTTGTTAAAAGAATTTTCAAATTTCTTAAACATACTGCAAATTAGGTTTGTTTTATCCAAAAGGAAAATCATTCGATTTGATAAGTTATTATGATGCTGACTTTGCTGGTTGTAAGTTGGATAGAAAAAGAACTTATGGAACATATCATATTCTAAGAATGTCCCTAGTATCATGGTGTTTTAAGAAATATAATTCAGTTGCATTGTCTACTACTGAAGGAGAGTATATAGCTGCTGGTAGTTGTTGTGCACAAATTTTGTAGATGAAACATACATTATTGGACTACGGATATCAGTTTAGACATGTATCTCTCAATTGTGACAACACTAGTGATATTAAAATCTCTATGAATCTCGTGTCTCACTCCCGAACCAAACATATTGATGTAAGGAACCACTTTTTGAGAGATCATTACCAAAAGGGTGATATTACACTTGAATTTATAGGTACTGAACATCAATTAGCTGACATTTCCACCAATACTTTATGTTTGATAGGTTAAGTTACATTAGACATGAGTTAGGAATTATAGACCCTGTGAGTTAGAATCCTCACCGTTAGAAACCTCACCGTTAGAAACCTTGCCGGTGTGAACCTCACTATTATACCTCTATGTTATACCTCACTGTTATACCGCACTATTATGCCTTACTGTTATACCTCACTGTTATACCTCACTATTAGTAAACCTCACCGATAAAAATACCTCACCATTAGGCATACCTCACCGGTATGTGTTACCATTAGGTTGCGCTGTTTTAAACTTCTCTATCCATATCCGCTAGAATCTATATCATTTATACAATACTTATTATGTTTTATCTATTTCTGTTTTGATTCCTAAATGATAAAACAAAAGTCTTTACCTCATCTCGATCCCCCTCAAACCCTTTACCTTCAAGCCCTAGCTCCCAAAATCTTCGAACCCTAATCCCCGGGATTTGCAGAATGGAAAGAGTGAAGTGACCATCAGTCAGCGGAAAGGATGATGAGATGAATGAAAAGAGACTCAAAGGAGAGTCTGGAGGTGTATGTTAAGTGAAGAAACCTACTAATATGCATCTCGTTCAAAGGGAGATAGTGGTTGAGAAAGAGTTGTGCGCGGAATGGTTGATGACCATTAAGTCTTTAGTTCTAGAGCTGGTGGAGGAATAGAAATGGGTAGAATACTTCTCGAATAACAATGGACCCAATTATCCAAAGCTGGTAAAACAATTCTATGTGTTTGTTCGTTTTGAAAAATCAGAAGCTGAGAACAAAATGGATTCAATTGTGAATACAACGGAAATATCTTTTTTCTCTATTGAGTGGGGTGAATGTTTGAATGTCCCACATGAAGGAGTTTATGGATATTTCTCAAAATCAGTACCTCTTACCAGTAAAATCATTGAGTATGAAGCTGCTTGGGAAGAATTAACATAAGATGGTACACCAAGAAAAGTAGTTTCTACAAAAATGGATTGAGAGAACCAGTTTTTGTTCACATTCATTCAACATGTGCTAAGTCCATGAAGAGAGGACTTTGTAAATCTGAAATACCAAGATATTTATTTTATGTATCTGCTAAGGCATGGTGTTAAGGTGAATCTATGTAGACTGTTAATGAATCAGATTGAGTATATGACTAGGACAAAATCAAAAACTAATGCTTTATTCTTTGCAAAAAAGATCTCTGTGATGATCAAGGTAAGAGGTTTGGCTAAGTCTCAGGATGAGACAGCAGTTATAAAAGACAAATTTTGTATTACCAAAACTATATGTATGTACATGAAGATCATTTGGAATACGTGGAGAATATAATGGGTCAGTGATGATGAGAAAATGTATGATAAGTTTAATCTTATGGATCATTCTTATAGGCTTAACGATGTGAGGGATCCAGGTCTAGGACCTGATGAAGAGGAACCTTAGTATAGGGATGATACTGGTGAAGAATATGATACCTCTATAGCTGATGGAAGGGATCCGGACATGCCTCCAAGTCTTGTTGCTGAAATTGTATCATCTAGAAAGAAAAGAGTCTTGTAAGAGAGAAATGAAGAAGCGCCTCTTGATGAGGGAGACCAGCCATCTCCAGAGAATAAGGAGGAAGAAGAATATGAAACTGAAGCATCTGAATCTTCCACCTTCAGTTTGAGTCCATTGATTGGTTGTACTGTTGTGCCTATAGAGGCAGTTCTTGTTGAATTAGATGGACCTGAACCTATTCCTGAGGAACCTCATACTGTTGGATAAATGGAGATGGTTGTGGAAAATTCTTCTGAGGAAGACCGAGTTGCTGAGGGTTTTATTTCTATACATATATAAGAGAATGCACCAGTTGAGGGGGGGGGCATCCGACTAGACTTTTCAATGTTTTAGAAGATGGTGGAATTGAAGACTGGGCAGAAGACCTAGGTTTTGTGGTTTGTGGATTGGACAACCCTGATTCTGAAGATAAGACACCCATGAATAGACCACAAGTTAACTATAATATCTCGTCTAAATTTTTACCTAAGGATTTAGTAAGAAAAGATGATCTAGACCAGTTGAAGTCTGATCTTAAGACCTTGTTTGTAGAAGAGATAAGAATAATGGAAACCTCGTTGATATCATCCATTCAATCTATTATGAATCATTCCGTGGCTAGTATTGTGTCATATAGACCACCTGTAGTTGTGCCTGAAAATATGGTTTCTAAGGCTGATCTTGAATCTTTAAAGGATGAGTTGAAGGAAACTTGGACTGCATCTATTGTAGACTTAAATAGCTATCTTTTTGAAGAACTAAGTAATGTGGAAAAATATTTACAAATATCCCTCAGGTGTATGGTGTCAGGCCCTGTGACAGGGATGATGAATGAGATGAAAGTATGCCATTCTCAGATTCAGAGCTGGACAGGAGCTGTTGTTTCCCTGAAGCAGTCTGTTGCTTCTCTAACTACCTTGAGTGGTTCTCAAGCTCAAATGAATACTGATATCAATTACATTAAAGGTGTAGTAAAGAAATATGTGGATATTTTTTAGGGATATAATAAATCCATGGAGCATCATGTCAGCACTCAGGACTACCTTTTGAAAAATATCATAATTGGGATGACTAAATCATTTAAGGAAACAGTAGCCTTCACTGTTTCACCTCTGAGTTCTTCCAAGCCTTCTTTAGAGATTTATCAGATTCAAACTGTGATGAGAGAGGATATTGGATAGTCTTCTACCAGTGGCTCTATATAATCTACTACCTGGACCCAGGTGGTGACTACCACTAGGGATATAGGGAAAATTGTTCATAATTTTATGAGGGAAGCCACTGCTTCTCAGAAAGAGGTAAAATACAATGTGTATTACTATTTCCAAAGGTTCTATACCAAGCATCAGCTCAACAACCATTTCAATATTATGTTAGAAAACATGAAGCTACCCCCAGTGAATCAAGAATTCAGATAGAAATTCAGCAAGCTCAGGTAGTTGGCCCCTTCTCTAGAAAAATTTATGGAGAACAAGGATGACTTCATTTCTACTATGGAAAGAGGAGGAGGAATCATTATGGATTTCAGGAATCTGTTGCTGCCATTTTTGCATGTAGACAGTACTCCAATCATTTCACCTCCAGCTCTGCCTGCCTCTACTCAGTGTGCCTCTATTCATCAGATGACTCCAATCCAATCTATCAGAAGCCTCACTCCTATGATCACACAGAGGGCTACCCACTACAGGTCTGGAACAGTCTCTGTTTCTCAACCTCCTGTACTGATTTCTGGAATTCCCAAGCCTTCTTCTGAAACTACCCAGCGTGAATCTACCTCTGAATCCAAATCCAAATCCAAAGTGGAAATTCAGGAGGTGGATTGATTAGTGGCTAGGATATTTGTTATGAATCACTTGTATTTTTTTGGTTCAATTCTATATTTCTCTGTCTTTTTCCCTTAAGTAATATATCCATGCTTTAATTATCTCTTAACTTCTGTTACTTCTATCATCCTTTCTTCCCTTATTTTTTCTAATCACAAAGGGGGAGACCTAATATAACAGGGGAGAACATTTACCAAAGGGGAGAATTGATACAAAAGGGGAGAACTGATAACAGGGGGAACTCGTACAAAAGGGGAGAACTGATGTGGAGAAATATGAGGAATATGAGAAATATGAGCTTCATATTTATGAGTATAATACATTTAAATCTGGTATATTTATTTTAAAATTTTACCTCTGATACATTTTTTTTATTATTACCTCTGATACAATTGCATTTCATACTATATCTTATGATACCTTTAAAATATCACATTTGAAAATGTCCTTACTCGCACTGAGAAATAAATCCCACTATATTTTATACTGATACATTACTGATTATTTTGGATTATAATATCATAATCTATTATTATCAAAAATGGATAGATTGTTGACATTACTATAACATGTTTTGATAATCCAAATCATTCTTTAATATGTGTTTATAGTTCTATATATATATGTTAAATTATGTTCAAAAAAATATTAACACAATCATTGGAATATGTTAATCAATGTTTACCAATGTTTATACATACATTGAAATAATTCTTACTCAATCTGGATATGTTTTTCATAGAATAGATAAGTGTTAAGTCCGCTGATATGCATAAGTTCACCAGTATGCACATAGCCACTGATACCGACAAACAGCGTGACCTACTGTTATATCAAGAGCAACCGATATGATGTTCAATGATACAGACAGAATAAGTCTATCGATACAAACAAATACACATTTACTAATAAGGATAAGTACACCGGTACGTAAGTCTAATGATATGGATAAGGTTACCGGTATGCATAAAAACTATCGATCGAAGAAGAGCTGCCGATAGAACAAGTCTACCGGTATGCACTAGTCGACTGATACAGAATTACCGGTACATAGCCTACCGATAAGTAAAGTCACTAATAGACCAAGCATCCTGTGACACAAGGTCACTGGTACATAGTTAACGATACAAGCTACCGATACAAATAGACAGACATAAAACAACCGATAGGAAGTCCACCGATACAAATACAAAGTATACCAATAAGAGGAGCTACCGACAGAAGAGCTACTGATACAATATCACTGATACTAATAGCTACCGATGGAAACTAGTCATAATATCTTTAAACTCTATTTTTATTTGTTTATTTATCAATGGTCAAATTTAATGTTTTTAATGAACCTACTATTAATTATTGGTAGTGGTTGTAATTTCAGGGAACCGTACCTCATACATGTCATAATGTAATCATTCCAATTGCCGGAGCTCAAGGTATTAAAGGAAGATCAAGCTAATGAACAAAAACACAAAGGAATACACATGCAAGTGTGTGACACCTGAATTGAAACTCAAAAAGAAGAACAAGAGAAGAACTCAAATAATAGTCATACACATCAAGATGAAGTCTCAAAGAAGAACCTCAAGTGTTGCAATGAATACTCTTTTACTCGAGCTGAACACCTATACTGGAAGTGAATAAACAGAACTAAGACACTCTGTTTTTCTTACAATTTCTAAATAAATACTCGAAGCTTCATCTACATCAATCTAAAGCATCCAGAGCTTCACTCAAAACACATAGAGCACTCTAAACTCATCTATATCTGTCTAGATCTATTATGTTTCATTTATTTACCTTTTGAGTAGTGCTTGTACTCTGTATATTCCATACACACACTGAATCCTGTGCTAAACTGGAGGATCTATAAATCCTCACACAAAACCTTTATAACTCTCTTGTATCCCACTGTGGATAGTGGTAGAGGTCAAGTGTGACCTGGATAGCCTGTATGTTATTGTTCCATTTTCCCACATAGAAATGTGGTAGAGGTTTGGCAACCTAGATAGTCTTAGTACTGTTGTTAACCCCAATCCAGGGTGTGGATCAAAATTTATATAAATTGTTTGAGAGGACTATGTATCGGCTTGAGACTGAACGTCTTGGTTATATCTGATGTGCATCTTAGTTTTAGTTTAAGTTATATTCTATTCTGCTGCTATGTACTTAAAATATTAATCTATTTTTAATGTAACTCTGATAGTTAAATTTGCATATTTTAATAACTTTTGTTAGCCAGTAAGTTAGTTTCAAAAGTTAATTAATCTTCAGATTGAGTTAACTGAGAAATAATCAATCTCTTGAGAAACTAATTGAAAACATAAAATCATTATAAATTCAATACAATTTAATTTTTATTTAATTTGGGGGATTTTAATAGAAATATTTTTAATAGAAATTTTAATTGGAACTCAATTCACCCCCCCCCCCCTTCTTGAGTATCTACTCTGACCAAAAGAAACGATATTTTTAGTGTGGAAATGCTATGTCGATCATCAATGATTAAATATCATGGTGACAAGTGATGAAATACGATTCAAGAAATTAATAGTTCTCATAAGTTCTGTATTTCACCACGAGGAAGAACTATCCCCCATAATAATTCTGTCATGTCAGAATTTACATTTGGTAAAAGAAGTTATGAATTTAAGGGATGTTTAAATGAGGAAGATGTTGATAATATTTAGACATTCTAAGAGAATTAAATGTACAGATCGTTGAGTATTTTGAATGTTTTAAATAAAAATTATAGATATTCAAAATGGATATTTGGACTCCACTTTTGAAGATCAAAATAAGATTTTTTTCCATAAATAATATTTGACCAATTTCATTTATAGAGATCATTATGTCACATATTTCATGGAATTTTTAAATATGAATAATTGAAAATTTCTATGTTACAAACACTAAGTTTATAAAAAAAATATTATTGAAAGGTGAAAAAGTTGCGAGAGGTGGAATATTGAGAGAATGGATAATTTTCTTTGAAGGCCTTGAGGGCTAACGAAAAATGAGGATTCAAGAGACAAGAAAACTTATAACCATTGCAATAGAGGATCATATATCACAAAGATAGTTTATTTACCTGATCATTAGAATTATGACTAGTAATAAGGGATAATAAAACACCTTATTTAATGTTTCAATTCATACATTGTAATGCCCCAACCATACTTACCCAGAGTTGGTGAATTATTAAATAACAATGGTATTATCAAAGGATATCATGTCTCGAAAGACAGATTAGTTTAGTATCCTTGGATGTACTAGATACATACATAAGTTTTACATTACATCATGAATGAAAAACAACAACAACAATGTTTCCCCTTTGAACACATCTTATATCCCTTAGCCTATCCCAACAGGTCAATCATAATATACTTATGTGCATCCTATGAAAAATAAAACATAGAATGGTGTGAGCATAGATGCTCAGAAAGGATACAAATATTATAGAAACTTTCATAAATAAACATATATATTTAATGAAATGTATAATAATAAAACACAAGCCTTTTAAACCTAAAAATCAACATAATATAGAAAATATAAATCAAATAATTCCATTTACTTATTCATAGTGATATTATACTATTCAAATAATCTCATGTAATATGAATAGATAATTTCATAATGAAGGAATGCATAATGTCGGACATCATAACCACATAGTCAAGGCCTTGTGCCAAGACTAAAAATGCGATTTTTTCAAGGCCTTGTTCCAAGACACTAGTTTGTCTCATGATACCTACCGATGCATTGAGGATCTATATTTTTCTCCTCCTGGAACTTACAAAGTCTAATGCATTCCTCATATAAAAATGTTGAAACATAACATAAACATTCATATTAAAAATAGAATATGAATGGTCAATACTTTAACCATAAACCATGAATGGTATAAAAATATCACATCCAAGGTCCAACATATCACAAAACCTTCAATACAGTATGGAACATTGTATCATAATAAATCAACTTCAAATAAACGTAAAACCAAACAAAAGATGTTGACATTGATGAAATCAAAACTTGTTGAAAGAAATATCTCTTTCTATTTTGAAATAATTTGAAAGCCATATAATTATAAAAGAATATATTTTTTTTGAAAATATGATTATAAGATTTGAAGGGAATATTCAAAGGTGTTATTACAGCGGAAAATATATGCACCCATCGTATAAGTTAAAAAACATACTTTCTTTAATTTGTTGAAAAGGTCATAAAGTACCTTGTTTGGAAAGAGATAGAAAGATTTCTTTCAAACCATTTTATAAAAATTAAAACAAGGGTATAAATTAATTTAACCCATATTATAGTAAATATTAAAAAGGTTTTGAAATACATTTTTAAGAAACACAGATGTGGTTGATAAAGATGTATTAGTACATACTAACTTATGAAAAACCTTCGATAATAATGATATCGTAAAATTAAACCTTAATTTGTATTCTTCCTTAGTCGAGGGTACATTAAACTCTTATATAGTGGTTAAATAATTTTTATTAAATTATACAAGAACTACATACATAAATATGATATCATATATGATCCTCTAATATTGATTTGTTAAAAATATTTCAGTAGTATCATTGTTTCGGGTGTTAAATAATCTGTTTTCCTTTATATGTTTTTTTACGTAAGACATGTTTGTTATGGATAGGATTTATTTGGTTCATATCCATAATTGTATTAATTTATTTAAAAATTGTTTTTAATCATCAAATAAAAATTATTCTTCAATGGTTATGATGGGGAATGAAATTTCATCATGTGGTGGAGACGGTAAGTTGTACGTACGCACGAGCAACAATATCATTCTATTAATTGTGAAATATTGTGTAATTGGTTAGTATATTATATATACAGAATCATTAACATGTTATATTTATTATTTAAATAAATTATACTCATTATTAAACCTATCCAAATAATGAAGCGTTGAATAACAAACTACACTGTAACGTGGAGACGGTAAGCTGTACGCATGCACATATGGTGACTTTGTCATTTATAGGATGGATAAAATAATGAATATGGTTGTATGATATTTATAATAAAATATCAGTATGTATATGTTACTGGATTTATTATTTTGGAATGAAATCAACAAAAAGGGAGGAAGTGGAAGAAGAAAAGGACATTGAAAGTGGTGATGAAGTAATTACCCCTTCTTAGGGTTCTTCCATTTGATTTGAACAAAAGGACTCTTTAGGTTGGATTTAGGATCAAAGTACGGCCAATGGGTTGAATTCGTGGTTGTTTGGAGGATATTTGAGTTGGGTTGGGCCGATCCAAATGGCTTTGGATGTGTGAAATTAAGAGAAGGGGAAGTGCCCTTTTATAAGAGCAGTGATGGTTACTTTAAGAAAAGTTTGAAATATTATTTTATTATAAAATAATTTTCGGTTTATAATGGATTCAAATGGATTTATTTAGAGTATAAGGTGGGGATGGGTCTAAATCCTATCCACCAATAGTTTTTGGACAAGTTTAGGTCACCATATTAACCTTATCGTTTGTATTTAACTCTTAGTTAAAAAGTTTAACTTTTACCCTGTCATCTTGTATTGTTAAAATACATGGATAATAAACATACAATAAAATGCCAAGGGGACCTGAAGTGGTTAATTAATGAAATATATATAGTTATATAATTATTTTGGATGAACCTTAGATTTTTAAGACTATTATATAATTTAATGAAATATTTTTTAAACTCATTTATGTCAATTTTGACACTATTTAGTTAATTGGTTTTTGTGAAAGTCATAACAACTATATCACTTCAAAAAACATTTATTTAATCAACCCTAACAGGTCATGTTAACCTAGAAAATTCTTGTAATGCATAAAAGTTCTCAATTTTAATTTCTTTTAATATTTTAAACATCAATTATTTTAATCTTTCATTAATAAGATAATTACAACATAATCATTGTGTCATAAATAAATATAATTATTAAATTTCTAAAAACTAAAAATAAAATACCATGATATAGGAAATATTTTTATCTTTCTGATGAATATTTATATTCAAAATTTTCTTATGTATAACCCTATGTTCATTTTTTCCAGTTATTAAAATTTGAATTTAACACTTTTAACTCTTCTTTAAATAAAATAATAATAAATCTCCTAACTACTACAAGTGGATCAAAAAGGATCATATTTTATTCATCAGGTTTATTTTTGTCAGAATACACATATCCATTAGAATTATGACATGTGTTATGGTAATTATAATATTATTTTTACCTTTAATTACCTATTTACTTTTAACCATGGTAATTAAAATTCAAAAGCAACTATTCACAAAAAATTATTTTCATTTTATTGAACCACATTTTACTTAATGATTTCAATTGTGTCTCTCACATTTTTTAAATTAAATTCACAGAAGTAGTAAAATTACATTTTATGCCAATTTGCAAATGTTCCTATAAGGTCGGTAAAAGACATTAAAAAATTCAATACAATTTTATATATCTAATATTATAATAAAATTAATCCAATTAATTAAATTGGGTTAATATAAGTATTATGTAACTATTTTTACTTTAAAAAAAATTAAATTTAAAAATAATTATTTAAATAAGAAGTCTGTTTTGAACAATAACGCAGCGTTTTTTTACTATACATCAAAAAATTGAAAGCGTTCAGAAAAATACCAAAAAATCACCCCATGATAATTTTGATATTATGAATCCAAAAATGAAGTCCATTTTGAAATATAAAAAATGTAAATTTTTTAAAAAAAATATAACTTTTCAGAACTTTTTTTTAAACGGCTTGTTCTATTGGTCGTTGTGTGCTTGAACTCGAGGTTGGTTACAACGCAAGCTATTGAATTATTCATAGAGAAGCGTACCATGGAAGATTGAGGTGTTAAATTATCCCCTCATTTAAATAATTTCATCATAAAAATTTCTAGAATATTACTTTATAAAAAGATTTGGGTGGTTCTTCATCATAAGTTCCTCAAGTTACCGTGTTTCCTCTTCTATTTTATGTTTTCTCCGTAGAACTCTTACCAGACGAGTCATCCGGTTTCTCAACACTTGTTCTCTAGAATCAAGAATTCTGATAGGCTCTTCGCAATAAGACATATTGGGTTCCAGTTCTATTTCATCATAGGTGAGTACAAGCATTGGGTCAGGTTTGTATTTTCTCAACAGTGATATGTGAGACACATCATGAACTTTGGAGAGGCTTAGTAGCATTTCCAAATGATAAGCTAAAACTTCAATTCATTCTAGAATTTCAAAAGGTCCGATGTACCTAGGACTCAATTTACCCTTCGTACAAAATCGTATAACACCCTTACATGGAGGTACCTTCAAGAAAACATGATCTTCTACTTGAAAATCCTAATCCTTCCTTTAGTTATCAACATTTATCTTTTGCCCAATTTTAGCTTTTTTATGTGGGTTTGGATAATCTTCATCTTTTCCATTGATTCCTCAACAAGTTCTGGGCCTGCAAGTTTTCTTTCACAAACATCATCCCATCAAGTTGGTGTGTGACATCTCCTTCCATATAATGCTTCATATGGTGAAATATGAATACTTGAATGGAAGCTATTGTTATTGGAAAATTATACTAGAGGTAAATAATGTTCCCACATACCTTGAATGTCAGGTGAGAAAGATCTAAACTTGTCTTTTATGGTTTGAAAACTCCATTTTGATTGTCCATCAGTTAGAGGGTGGTAGGCAGTGCTAAAAAATATTCAGTATCTAGGGATTGCTGAAGACTTTTCCTAAATCTTGATTTGAAACGGGGATCACGATCAGAATAAATAAACAGGGGTACACCATGAAGTCTTACAACTTCCTTGATATATATTCTTGGTAAAAGTTCAAGTGGTCAATCTTCTCTTATATCAAGAAAATGTGCTGAATTGGTAAGACAATCAACAATGACCCATATTGCATCATTCCTTCTAGGAGTCTTTGGTATCCCCATGACAAATTCCATTGTAATATCATCCCATTTCTACTCAGGTTCGGGAAGAGGTTGCATGAATCCTCTAGGATGGTGTCTTTGAGCCTTAACATGTTGACAAACCGTACATCTTGACACATAATCAGTAATATCTCTATTCATGTTGTCCCACCAAAAATGTTCCATCAAATTTCTATACATCTTAGTGCTACCAGGGTGTATGGAGAAATTCGAGATATGAGAATCATACAACAATTTCTCTTTTTAGATTAGGAATATTGGTAACACAAAGCCTTTTCTCAAATTTTAAAATTCCATCTTCATATACAAAGTCAATCAATATCCCATCATTCACAGCATTAATTTTCTTTGAAAATCCTCATCATCAGTCTGAAAACTTTTTATCCTTTCTAGTAAAGATGCTTTGGAAATCATTTTAAAAAGTATTGATATTCCACCTTCCATGATTATTCCCATATCCATATTTATAATATCCATGAACATAGGATCCCTTTGAACTCTCATCTTTTTCAGATTTCCATGATCCTTTCTTCTCAAAGAATCTTCCACCTTATTTTCCTTCCCAGGGTGGTTGTGTATTGTGAGATCATAATCCTTCAGTAGTTCAAGCCATCGTCTTTTCATCATGTTGAGTTCTTTCTGTGAGAAAATATACGTCACGCTCTTGTGATTGGTATATATCTCACATTTTTCACTATAGAGACAGTGTCTTTATATCTTCAGAGAAAAGATTATAGCTTCTAACTTAATATCATGACTAGGATAGTTTTTTCATGAATTTTTAGCTGTCATGATTCATAGGAAATAATTCTATCATTCTACATAAGGATGCAACTATGTCCTTTCTTCGATGCATCACTATAAATAACAATCCCATCTCTCCCAAATGGTAGAGACAAGATTGGAGCATTAACTAATCTTCTATTCAATTCCTCAAAACAATATTCACAATCTTTTTTCAAAACAAATTAAACCCATTTATGTGTGAGTTTGGTGAATGGGTTATCTAATCAGGAAAATTTTTGGACGAAACGCCTATAATAACCTGATAAACAAATAAAACAAATTCATACAAACTAAACTTCCCATATAATTCATCTCTTCTAAGAGTTTTTATAATAGTGCGCAAGTTATTTTCATGATCTTCATAGCATTTAGATTATTCCAAGATATCATCAATAAATACAATTAAAAATTCATCAAGATATTACTTGAAAATATATTCATTAGATCCATGAAAACAGAGGGTGGATTAGTTAGTCCAAAATGCATTAAAGTAAACATGTAATTTCTATACTTGTTACGAAATGTTTTATTTGGAATGTCTTCCTTCTTCCCGCAAAACTGATGATATCCCTATCGAAGATCAATCTTGGAAAAATATTGATCTGTATGAAGTTGACCAATTAAATCATCAATGATAGGTAGGGGATACTTGTTATTTATTTTTATATCATTTATCTCATTATAGTCAATGCACAACCTCATAGATCCATATTTTTTATTAACAAAAAGCACAGGGGCTCTCCAAGGAGAAACCCTAGGGCGAATAAATATTTTATCACACAACCCCTATAGTTGTTTCTTTAGTTCCACTAATTCCACAAGGGCCATTCCATAAGGGGTTTTTGATATGGGCCTTGAACCAGGAATTAAGTCAATGGAAAACTCAATTTCTTATTCTCAAGGATGTACAGGTAAATCCACTAGAATCACATCAACATATTCTTATACAATAGGTACATCCTATATTTTAACATTCTTTTCCGCACCCAAATTTATTTCACTCCCTTCCTCCCAAATAATTGAATTTAGTAGATCTACTAGGGATGGATCTAGATAAGAATCAGATGGTGATGTTTATTCTCTAAAGATAAGGTATTCTTTATCATCATCAAAAATTGTAACTTGTTTCTTCGTAAAATAAATTTTTTCATCACGGTTTGAAAGCCAATCCATACTAAGGATTATATCAAATTTAATCATGGGTATGAAAATAAGATCAGTATATAAAGCAAATTTATATTCCATAATGGTAACTGATTGAAATAACATTGTTTCAATGATACTCCCCTTAGGTGTTTTGAATGAAAACTCCCCTATTAATTCAAATTGGAAATATCTAAATTTCATGGAAAACTGGGAAGATACGAATGAATTTGATGATCCAGAATAAGAAAAAATTATTACTAATTTTGAGGAAATGATTAAAGTACTTGACACCATGTCATTCAGAGCATCAAAATCAGCAGTAGTGATTGCATAAGCTTGGTCTTTCTCCCTCAACCTTTTCTGAGGTATGTTTCCTTGGGGATTAGTAAATTCATTTGTATAATTCCCCATTTATTTAAAATTGTAGCATTAAAAATTGATAGCCACTTTTTTCCATTGCAATCACAAGCATGGTGTCCTTTTTCACCACACTTGTAACAAACTCTCATCCCCTTCAGGCAAGTATCAGGGTGTTTCTTCCCGTATTTACTGTAGGGTGTTAAGTCAACATTTCCCTTATTCCCCTTGTTTCCATTTCTAGAGTGTTCAACGGATCTCTACTTCTCTTTATTTTTCTTTAAAGTCATAATAATTAGAGAATTCATTTTCTATCTTGATATCACATGAGATTATATCTTCATGCGATGAGAAGGATTTTAATGATATTTATTGATGTTGAAATGGTTTTAACCCATCAAATAATTGATCAATATTACTCCTCGGGTTACATATATAATCTGCAGCATGCCTTTCTAACCATATAATATTTTCCTTATACGTTGTGATATTCTCATCCTCCTTTTTCCTCAGACTCATAAATTGCCTTTCCATATTCGCTCAATGTTCACAAGAATTGTTTTTTTATAAAATGTTTTTAAAATACCTCCATTCTATATTTGATACTTCATCATCCTCTTTGTGTTTTGAATTAATGACCATCATTCATCTACATCTCCTGTGAGGTGATAAACTTCCATGAAAACGTTTTCCCTTTCACTAATCCCCAAATCATGAAATATTTTTTCTAATGAACTCATCAATTGATCAGATACAAATGGATTTGTAGCCCAATTGTGTTAGGTCCACAAGGATGAATACCCTGAGAGGTGGGGGTGAATCAGGTTATGACTAATTCAAAATATAAGCCGGTTCTGATCTTGTTTCGCTGTTAAGAAAAAAAATCTTCTCCCCCTTTCATGTTGCACAATATAAACAGAAAGTAAAGCATGTACAAGAAAAATCAATTTTTACTTGGTTCACCGCTAAGGGCTACGTCCAAGGAGCATACACCGACATGTTTTCGGTCGTACCAAATTCCACTAAACTTCACTAGTTGTGGATTACAAGGTTCGGGCATAGTCACTCTGTCCCAGGCTCACTGCCTTTACAAGGTTTAGGGTTAGCTCACTGCTTTCCCAAGGATCACACCCTATTTCTCTCTCCCTGGATCACTTCCGGTGGAGAGGATCACCTTCTTCCTCTTCCTTTTCTCACTACTCCAGAAAGGATCCAATCACAGTTTATAGACTTGTAGGTCTCTTCATTTGCATGAAGGAATGCATCTTCCTCTGTATGTAGATGCTCTATTGAAGTCCAAGTTTCACCCATAGATGAATCTCTCTTTGCACCGAAGGTATCAGGAAAACTTCCATCTTCCACGCAGCCTGAAAACATTTTCGGGGAATCAACCCTACTTGGAGCGCAAGTCTAAGATGACGCGCAAGTATCGGTGTGCAAGTCACAACTGGTGGGCAAGTCCACCTAAGATACTTGCGTGACACAAACTTCTTCAACTCCAAACTTGTGCGATGCACATCCCGTTATTCCTAAACCAATATTGGCTCACAACAAACAACAATCGCCCTTCTTAAAATCTGGCACGCAAGTCCCACTTGCACGACACAGCACCACCCGTGCGACCACCACACCTGTGCTACAAGAGCTCTAATTTCTCAATGTGTTGAACTCCGTTTCAAATGAAGAGGGATGGTCTAGTATTTATAGGCATAATGAACACCCTGCACGACGGTGCGCAAGTCAACCCTCAGCGCGCATGTTTCAGTGCGCAGGTATCTTCCTCTGCAAGTCACTTGTGTGACCAAACCAATACGTACGCGACCCTCTTGACTTTTCCATATTTTGATCTACTGATCTTGAAAAACCACAGGCGCGCAAGTTCTCAAGAGTCCAAGGTATCGGTGCGCAAGTCTCTTCACGGCGCGCAGGTCACCAGCGCGACCACACCAATACCTACACGACCATCATTCCTTACCCATATTTTGATTCTCTGATCTTGAAAAACATATGGAGCTCAAGTTTCTTCAACTTCAAGTCAACGACGCTCAAGTCTCTTTTACAAAACCACTTTTCTCCATTTGTCGATTTTCAGGTCCAAAAATTTGGCAAACACTGGAAAACTGCGCCACATTGTATCTGTTCTTTTTGTACCGCCTCGAGATCATCCATTCCTTTGTCGACATTATTGAATCAAACATGGATCGTTGACCACAGCTCTTGAACTCGACATTCCACCATGAAACCCCCTTTGTCAACAAAATTGTATTTGATGGTTTTTTTTGTCAACAATCACAGCACAGATGTCCACTTTGTCAACAAACACAATCACCTAAAAATTGATTCAATGACACCTTGAGGGATTTCATCCCAACACATTGAGTGTTGGTGGTTGTTGCCTCATGAATTGGTCTAACATTGATCTTTCGTGTTGTGGATCAGGGTTCTCCATACGGTTAAGGTTATTATTCATCACCTGAGTGAGTTTTCCCAGAATGGTTATAATTTGTTCAGTACCAATTGAATCACATGCTCCACTTTAATTATATGGAGTAGGGGGAAAATACCTACAAGGATTACATGCATTAATAAATTTTACATTCCTTCGACTAGGTTTCATTTCAAAACAATGTAATACACTAAATTAGTTAATAAATCACAATACATAATTACAAACATGTAGAATACCTATCATAAATTGAACAGTTTATGCAAATAATCCATAATTATGAAAAAATGTTTTCTACGAGGAAGTATTTAAACATTTATCCTTCATAATGGTTTGTAAATAAAATGTGAATTATCCTAAGCATATCACCCGGGAGTGTCGTAACCAATAGTGCATCAAGGCCCATTGTCGTACCCTACTTCCCATTCGAGTCTAGATCAAAGCGATTTTTTTGGGTTTTACAGCTACATATATTTGTCCCAAAGCCACCTATAACTACTCATATCCAGACAGGGATGTATTTCTTGGAAAATACATAAAGTTTCTAGATTACCATATTTCTAAGAATCTTTTCTTATACTAATCCACAATGTTTATATTAGAGTAATGTTATCTAAATATAGTTTCCATGATTTGTACTGAACGTCCTATGATACTAACTGTAATGCCCTGACCCTAGTTACCCTGAGTCGATGCATTATTACATAACATTTGCATGATCACAAGATATCAAGTCTAGAAAAACAGATTAGTTTAGAAGCCTTGGAAGTACTAGATACATACATAAGTTTTACATTACATCATGAAATTAAAAAAACAACATTGTTCCCCCTTTGAACTCACTTATATCCCTTATCCTATCCCTACAAGTCAATAATAATATACTTCTTCATATCCTAGGAAAAATGAAACATAGAAATGGGTGAGCCTAGATGCTCAGTATGGATAACAATATAGAGAAAAAATTTATAATAATCATAAAAATTTAAGGTAATGTATAAGACTAAAACACAAGACTTTTAAACATAAAATTCTGTATAATATGGAAAATATAAATCCAATAATTCCATTTACTTATTCGCATGGATATTATTCAAGTCGAATAATCAAATTTAAAATCAATAGCTAATTTCATAATGATGGAATGCATAATGTCGGACATCATAACCACATAGTCATGGTCTCGTGCCAAGACTATAAATAAGATTTTGTCAAGGCCTGGTTCCAAGAAACTAGTTTATCTTATGAGACCTACCGATGCATCAAGGATCTGTATTGGGCTCCAACCATCACTTACTAAGTCCAATTCATTCCTCATATGAAGATTTTGAAACATAACATAAAAATTTGTATTAAAACTAGCATATTAAATATCAATAATTTAACCATAAACCATGAATGGAAGAGAAAAATCACATCCATAGTCAAACATATCACAAAACCTTCAATACAATATGGAAGATTGTATCATAATAAATAAACATAAAATAAGTGAAAAATTCCACAAAGGATGTCGACATACATGAAATCAAAACTATTTTTCGGAAATATATCTTTCAATTTTAAAATCCTTTTAATTTCACACATTTATAAAATAAAACATTTATTTTGATAAAATTCTTATAATCTTGTAGTGGAATCTTTGAAGGTGTTATAATGGCAGAAAATAGCCGCACGTATCTTATAAGTTAGAAAAACACTCTTTCGTTAATTTGTCGAAAATATCATAAAGTACATTGTTTGGAAAGAGATGGAAAGTGTCATTTCAAACCATTTTATAAAAATTCAAACAAGGATATAAATGAATTTATAACACATATTCTAGTAAATAGTAAAAACATTTTGAAATACATTTTTAAGAAACACGAATTTCGATGATAAGGAGGTCCTAGTAGATACTCAAGTATAAACAACCTCGTATAATAAAGTGATTGTAAAATTAACCCTTAACATATATTCATCTTTAGTCGAGGGTACATGAACTTCCTGTATAATTTTGAAATAATTGTTATTAATTTATATGAGAACCACATACATAAATATGATATGTTATGTGATCCTCTAATTTTTCTTTGTTAATAATATTTCACTAGTATCATTGCTTCAGGTGTTAACTAATTTGTTTTCCTTTATGTGTTTTGTTATGAAAGTCATGTTTGTTGTGGATATGATGTATTTGATTCATGTCTAGAACGATATTAAGTTATTTAAAAATTATTTTTAATCAACAAATGAAAATTATTCTCTAATGGTTACGATGGGGAATGAAATTTCATCGCATTGTGGAGACGGTAAGTTGTATGTACGCACAAGCAACAAAATCATTCTATTGATGTTGAAATATTATGTAATTGGATGGAATATTATATATAAAGAATCATTAACATGTTATATTTATTATTTACATCACTTATACTCATTATTATATCCATCCAAATAATGAAGCATTGAATAACAAACTACACTATGACTGGGAGATGGTAAGTTGTACAAACACATGTATGGTGACTTTTTCATTCACAGGATAGATATAATAATGAATATGGTTGTACCATATTTATAATAAAATCTATGTATATAGAAGGTAATAGAGTTATTATTTTGGTATGGAATCAACAAAAATATTGGAAGTGGAAGAAGAAAAGAACTTTGAAAGAGGTGATGAAGTAATTACCTATTTTTTGGGTTCTTCCTTTTGATTTGAACAATAGGGATCCATAGGTTGGATTTTTGATCTAAGTAAGGCCTCTAGATTGAATTAAGGGTAGTTTTTAGGATATTTGAGTCCGTTTTGGCCGAGAAAAAATGGCTTTGTAGGGGTAAATTAAGAGAAGTGGAAGTATCCTTTTATAAGAGCGGTGAGGGTCACTTTAGGAAAAGCATGAAATATTATTTTATTATAAAATAATTTTAGGTTTATAATCTCCACATGGATTTATTTAGAGGATATGGTGGGTATGAGTATAAATCCTCTCATAAAATAGGTTTAGATAAGTTTAGGTCATCATATTAACCTTATCTTATACATTTAACTCTTTGTTAAATAGTTTAACTTTTATCATTTGTTCTTGTATTATTATAGTACATGGTTAATAAACACACTATATAATGCCAATATAACCTCAAGTGGTTCATTAATGTCATATGTATCATTATATAAGTCCTTTGTCTGAACCTTATATTTTTAGGACTATATTAAAATTAAAAAATAGTATTTTTCTTAAAAACTCATTTATGTCAATTTTGACACTATTTAGTATTTGGTTAATGTGATAGTTATAACAGCTATATCACATAGAAAAAAAATTATTTCATCTCCCCAAACATGTCATATTAACCTATAAAATTTGTGCAATGCATAAAAAGTCTTAATTTTTATTTATTTCAATATTTAAAATATCAATTATTTTAATCATTCATTAATAAGGTAATTACTGCATCATCATTTTGTCATAAATAAATTTAATTATTTAATTTCTAAAAATTAATAATAAAATACCATGGTGTAGGAATTTTATTTATATTTATAATTAATA
The DNA here is from genome assembly GCA_963277665.1 of Viscum album. Classification (NCBI taxonomy): domain Eukaryota; kingdom Viridiplantae; phylum Streptophyta; class Magnoliopsida; order Santalales; family Viscaceae; genus Viscum; species Viscum album. The sequence continues at coordinate 549,534,038 of OY728163.1, forward strand.
TTTATAAATGAAATTATATTATGTATAACCTTATATTAAAAAAATTATTTATTAAAATTTGAATTTAACACTTTTAACTCTTCTTTAAATAAAATCATAATAAAAGTCCTAATCTAGTACAAGTGGATCAAAAAGTATAATATTTTTTTCCTAGGGTTTATTTTGGTCGAAATAAACTTATCCAATAGAATTAGGACATGTGTTTGGGTAATTATATTATCATTTTTATCTTTAATTACCATATTTACTTTTAACCATGGTAAATAAAATTCAAAAGTTACTATTCACAAAAAATTTATTTTCTTCCTATTGAACCAAATTTTACTTTATGATTTCAACCATTTCACTCATATTTTTTAAATTTAATTAACATAAGTGGTGAAATTATATTTTATGCAAATTTGAAAATGTTCCTAGAAGGCCCATGGGGTTTTAGTCGAGTGGTACCCGCTGGTTGTACCCCTCACTCTCCATGGGAACTGGCGTAGGATCGAGTCTCACCAGGCTCGAACACTGTTCGTATTATGAACAGAGGAATTTAAAAGCCAATTCTTAGATAGGGAACGTGGCGCACACTTGGGCTGGTGGGGGCCCCCCTCTGGGAGTCGGTGTTAGCAACACATGTTTTTCCCATGGGGTGTTAGCCGAGTGGTACCCACTGGTTGTACCCCTCGATCTCCATGGGAACTGGCACAGGATCGAGTCCCACTAGGCTTGAACACTGTTCGTATTATGACCAGGTCAATTCAAAGCCATTTCTTAACTGGGGAATGTGGCACACACTTGGGATGGTGGGGCCCCCCCTCTGAGATTCGGTGTTAGCAACACACATTTTGCCAACGAGACTGTACCCGAGTGGTAAGGGCTCATGCTTGGCATCCAAGAGACCGGGGTTCAAAACCGGGTGGAGGCGAATTTCCGAGTACTGTAGCAGTACTGTAGAAGTATTGTAGTAGTCACTGTAGTATTACTATAGTAGCTACTATAGCAGTTACTATTCGGTACAGTAGCAGCCGAAACTATGCACCCGATTTTGGCCTTCGGGCCACCGGTTTGGGCCTACGGGTCTCCAGGGCCTTCGAGTCATCAAAGGCCTTTGGGCCACATGGACTACATGTCACATAGACCATGGGGTAGCCCAGTTCACACAGAACAGGACCCAGAAGGGGATCAGAGCAACAGGAGTTGCATCCAACAAATGCAAAGCGAACCGGATTTGAAGAATGAGAGGGTATGGCAGCCGTCATCGGGACCAGGCACCGTGCAGCTTTGTATAGGCCAATGATATACGATCAGCAATGCAAGGTGATCAATGATGCAAAAAACTGGGGAGGGGTAGTTCAAGTGGGCTGGGCCTACGGGTCATGTACTGGGCATGGTATGCCTCTGGGCCTTCGGGTCATGTATTGCGGGTTTGTAGGGCCTTGTGACTTGGGCCTACGAGTCCTGTACGAGTTCCCCTTATTCCCTTAAAAGTGGGATTATCCATAATAAAATAAAAAATAAGGCTTTCGGTCCATTCAAACAAAATGTGCCTAGAAGGTGGGTAAAAGGCTTAACAAATTCAATAAAATTATATATATAATCTTATTATAAAATGACTCTAAGGAATTAAATTAGATTAATATAGGTATTATTTATATATTTTTACTTTAACATAAATTTTTATTTATAAATAATTATTTAAATAAAAATTCAGTTTTAAACAATAAAGCAGTGTTTTTCTCTATTCATTAGAAATTGATAGTTTTCAGAAAAATACGATAAATTCACCCTAAGCTAATTTTGATATTCCAAATCCAAAAATGAAGTCCATTTTGAAAAAATATAAAATTTTATAAAGTTGTTATTATTATACATAATTTCTTCTTAAATGGCTAGTTTGATTGGTCGTGGTGTGCTAGCACTCGAAGTTGCGTACAACGCAAGCTATTACATTATTCAATGAGATGCGTACCAGGGAAGCTTATGGTGTAACATACATTAATTACTATAAAATTTAAGGGTGTAAAACATGCGGGGAATTATATATAATCATCTTCTTTTAGTATAATTCCTTTAGTTGTGGAAGATGATTTTCTATTTCTACTACATTAGTGTGAAGTATTACTCATGATCTTATTCTAGAAAAAAGTAGGAAGAAAAAATGTAATCTATAGTGATCCAGGATAAAAAAAACTATCATATGATTATTGAATATTTGTAAATAGTTTTTAATGTTAAGTATGATACCATACCAATTATATTCAAATTTTAATTACAATAAATACATATGACCCGAATCTCATCCAAAAAACTATGGATTTTTTCACCCACAATAGGGGTTAACCTTTTAAATATCATGTGCTATTATCCTATTCCATTCATTAGATTACAATTTGTGTGTTATTTGATATTATATATCATATATATTTAACTTAACTAGTGTGTATATTCAAGTTTAAAATGGGTTTTCTTGAGCTAAAAGAATATAGTAAAATTAGTCCAAGCTAATTCACCCCCTTTTAACTTTGTGGTTGTATGATCAATTGAAAATTTTATATATGAAATAACCTAAATATATACAATGGGGTCATATATTATCTTTATTTTTGGAAATATTTTATAAAATTTTATTAATTTTTTGTGTGTTTTATTTCAAGTGAATAAGAGAAGTCATACTATTATTATTCTTCTTTGATGTTATAGATTCATCAATCCAATAACACCCCCAATATTTAATGGTATGATTCTCTTAAATATAATATATTCATAGTCTATATTTCATAAAGCATTTTTTTCCTTTTAAACAAAACTTTTTAATTTAGGAGATAGTCATAACCTAGCCATTAAACAAAAATTTACCAGATCTATGATTTGAATTTTGAAAAACAGTCATCTAGAGTTATGACCAGGTAGTCTTTTAGAGTCTGATAGAACCCACTTGATTTTTTATAAATAGTAAAATAGCCTTATGAATAGTGATATGACCCTTAAGAATAGTAAATAATGATAATATTTTATTTCATTAAGGTAAAAAGAGAATGATATATTAATTATTTTTTCAATGTGATATATAACTAATTATACCTTTAAAATTCTTATTATTGAATAAAGTATGATTTTGCTTAAAATTTAAAATAATAATACGTAGAAAAATATTTTCAAAAAATGGAATCCATTTTTTAATTATACACGTTGATAAATGGTTAGGGTGAATTTTTCTGATTTTTTTAAAATAGTTGAATTTATCATGAATAGTAAAAATACAGTTTTGAGTTTTTAGTAGTTTAATGACATCATAATGATGTAATAATTAAATATAAAAGTATGGTATACTTTTTTATAGTAAAATATGACATTATGTATCCCTAGTGGCTAAAACCATGGGAAACTACCATGGTAAATCCCATGGTTTTTCAAAAACCACTTATGATGTGTCCCTTTTAATTAATAAAAAACTCGCTCTTAATTACTATAAATACCCACTCACCCCCATTCGTTTTATTTCATTCGAAACTATTTATCCACTAATATATGGTATTATTACCTCCCTATTAGTCCTCCTAAGGTTTCCCCAAAACCCCAAGGACCCAAACTTCATGTTTTGGGAATTACACTTCAAGGTAAGGGAATCTACCACCATTTTCTTTACTTAAAACTTTCATATTATGTTTTCTATTTTATTTCCAACTGGATTATGTTTGTATATGTATTTTCATATTACCATATCTTCTTATATTATGTAAGAGTGATTAGATAACCCTTTTCTCTAATAAATATATTTTTTTAATTTCAAGTGTCATCGTTAGGCTGCCAAATATTCGTGAGAAATTTCTCATTTTTATTCTATTTTGAGTTCCTTTATTTTCTACTTATTTCCTCACATCCCCTCATAAAAATTATATTATAATTATAGTACCTTAAATGAACTATAATTATATTAGTATAATTTAATATTTCATCATCATCTCTCTTTCCCCCTCTTCTTATATTAAAATTGAAAGCACCACCCAAGATATGTTAATTTATCACATCCAAGGATGACAGGGTCTCAATTTTCATTACCATCTTAAATTATGTTCATGAAACCATTTTTATGGTTGAACGGGATCAGAATATATGTATTTAATCTCAATAATGTTCTGTAATACTTACACACTCATAATATAAAATAATAATATAAAACAAGTTCTTTATGAACAAAACTGCCAAGCTAATCCAAACATTTTTAATTAACTTTTAACTTATGAATCATCATCATGGTGTATAAACCAAAATAATTTTAGGATAATTTATATCTATGTAATTTCATTAATAAGATAAATTATTAATTCTAGATGTTTAACCACATTTCAACAGAACTTCCATTCATGAATACAAGTAAAACGATCATGAAAACCAATGAATAAAATGCTTCAAAAAACAATTGAACCACTTAAACCCATAAAAAGGTCCATAAATGAACATAATAAGGTTATAAAAAATCAATTACATGTATAAGAGGTTTGGTAATTATTAATTAATGAATCTAAATTTTATTATTCAGATCATTAAAAGCAACAAAGAACACACTCTAGTATAAGGTAAGGGATCCTCTCTCTCGCTTTTGTTCGAGAATTCCCCATATGTTGTGACATTTTATTTTTAATTACTAATGATGGTGTATGTTTTCACACCTCCCCCATACTTCCCTTATGATATAAAAATAATTTGATACCCCTTTACCACTCATTAATCCCTTACAAGAACACTCGTTACCCTGCCAAAATGTTTATAATGGGTTTCTCATCTCACTTTTAATTTTATGAGATTTACAATGTTTTCCACTGATTTCGTGTATGTGGTATATGTGTAATTACATTTGATATATAATATCATTATTCTATTTATTTTCATGTCATTCAATGATTCTTTTGATAATTATTAATTCTAGTTCACACGAAACGATTGATTACAATGTGGCAATGGGATTTATGTCAATTTTCCATTTCGTTGTGACATACTCTGTATTGTGAACATAATAATTCTTATGTGGTGTACCTACTTCCCATATGAGATAATTTTTTCATTATATATTGTAAATATATTATATTAATATTCTATTTTAATGTAAATAATTATTTTCTTAAGTCGTATACCTTTTTTTACATACGCTATTAATTTAGAAGGTTATTTTAACAATAGAAATAAAGATGAATCCATATTTTCTACTCTATAAGGATATTGGGAAAGCATATTTTACATGTATTAAATCTATGTATAAAGAATTATTTAGACATGAAGCGGTGGGTGGGGACCTCTATATCCCCTCAGTGCATCTGCAGGTCTCATGAGACAAATCTGTTGGCGAAAAACCCTTCGAGTTTGTTTCCAAAAATCAGAAGGGTTTCTACCCACATAACTAAAATATTTTAACAGTATTATGGTATGCTGTGCTAGATAAATAAAATCCAATAAATAATTATTTATCTTTATTCATTATCAGTTATTACTATCTATAATTTTTTCACTATGACAAAATATATAGATGCAGTTTCATTCTCAGTTTATTAATGGCATGAGTTTTTCTTTTACTCACCATGCCATATTGACTATTCCAAGTTGTTTATGATTTAGTTATTAAAGATTCATGAATCATATATTTTTAATCCCTACTAAGAATTTTATTTCACCCCATTCATTTGTTTAACTTTAATAGGTGATGAAGGGGAGATCATTTATTGAGTTTCTGTGGATGTAGTTTATAGTTTTTGTTATGTATTTATTTTTTATCCTTTTCTAATGTAATTTGTGTTATATATATATATAGTTTTCTAAATACTACTAAACTGATCATTCCTTTGGGAATTTCTTTCCTTCCAACCGTTCCAATATAACAAGTAATGCACTCGTTCTATTCTAGAGGGGTGGGGGTGTTATAGTTGGTATCAGAGGAAGTTTAGTAAGATCCATGGGAACTAGAGCTGAAAATGTAGATTAGGGAACAAATCCCTAAGGTATTATTTGAGGATAAAAATACAATAACGTCATGTTATTTTCTTAAGGAATAGATTATGTGATTATTGCAACAAAATACACCCTTTCTGGATACAAATAGGTAGAGGTTTCTCTGGCTATGGAACATATGTACCTAGGACTGAAAGCTCTGAAAAAGAGTTTCGGGCTTGACTCGGGGTATCCTGGTACACAAAAACGGGCCTTGATGCACTCTAGGTATTGACACTCCTGAAGGATACTCTTACGATATTTTCCATTTCCATTACAATCCATTATGAAGGATTTTAATGTAAATGTTTCCTCAGAGAGACCCTGTTTATGAGATTAGTTATGCATAGAATTTCAATCTATGTTATGTGATTTTCTATTTGAGATTCATAAACTAATCTAGTGTATTCCATTATTTAGAAATGGTTCCTGATGGAATAAAGGGAATCAATACTCGTGGGAAATGAAGGGATTTCCCAAATGAGAAATTCAACACAGTTAATGTTGGAGCAGATCAGATCATGACCATATTGGGACAACATACTCAGGTTGTAACGAATAACCATTCCACACCTGTGTTGGATCGTTTCATGTGGTAGAACCCCCATATTTCAGGGGGACTACTAATCTAGTGGTTTTTGAGTAGTGGATCAAGTCCCTTGAAAATATATTCATGGCATTAAAATGCAATGAAAATTAAAAGGTAGTACTGGAAGAATATTGTCACAAGGGAAATGTCAATAAATGGTGGTCATTAATTCAGAATACTATGGAGGAAGAAGAAATTGAAGTTATAGATTGGGGGATTTTGAGGGAATATTCTTTGACAAATATTATCCTCGTGAGCAATGAACCGAAATGAAGAAGAAATTTCTTAGCTTAAAGTAAAGGGAAGATGACAATGTTGAAGAGTATGTGGCTACCTTTAAAAAGCTATCTAGGTTTGCCATAGATTTTATACGTGACTCGGCAGATATGATTGCTAATTTCTCTGAAGGTCTTAATCCAAGTTTTTTAAGGGAACTGGCTTCTCAAACATTTTCAACACAGTATGAAATTGTTTCAAGTTCCATCAAAAGATAGAATGATATTTTCAGATCAAATTTGTTCAAGGGAAAACAATATAAGAAGAGGTACTACAAATAACCAAGGGAAAGGTGAAGCATCATAGAAGAATAAGGGAATGAATAAATTCCCATTACACAAGAACTATAGGAAGAATCATCTCTGGAAATGCTTGAAAGGCATGGGAGTCTGCTACAGGTTTGGAGAAAAGGGTCATCGATCTTATGAATGAAAGGGGTAGAATAATGTCAATGATGTTCAATTCTACAATTTTGTAGAGATAGGACACTGTGAAAATGAGTGTCCTAAGAGCCAATGAAATGTCCCTAAAAAATTCCATGAGAGCAAGGGAAAGCTTATGTGAGTACATCCTTGGAGGTTGAAGTTTCTAATGATGTGGTGGCAGGTAGTTTAATTATTTCCTTAAATTTGGGCAATGTATCATTTTATTTTGGATCATTTCATTCATTCATATCTTCCCATTTTTTCAAGAAAATTAGACATGTACATTTTTATTTAATAAAGGTATTGTCAGTAAAAAATCATAGAGGACGTATCATTGAAATAAAGGTGTGTCGATCAGTCCCACTCATGGAACATAAAGGTGCTTTAGATTATAACCTTATCATTATACCAATGAATAACGTTGATATAATTATTTGTATGAATTGGATGTCAAATTATGATTCGAAGATCTATTTCAAGAAAAATGAAGTTACAATCCTTGAAAATGGGGTATAATCCCTTATTTTTAGAGGACAAACCTCACCATCTAATTCTTATATAGATCTGCCCCAGTATCTCTACTGAATGCAATTCCTGAAGAGAAATAAAACCCAATATATATGGGTGGGTAAAGAAATATGTCAATTGAGGATATGCATATAGTTCCAAAATACATTGACATATTTCTAGAGGATTTACCTGGACATCCTATAGAGTGGGAAGTTTAGTTCTTTATTGATTTAATTCATGGTGCAAAACCTCTATCAAAGTCTCTCTATAGAATGTACCATGGGGAGTTAGAGGAGCTAAAGAAACAACCATAGGAATTGAGTGAAAAGGAATTTATTCGACCTAGTGTTTCTCCATGGGGATCCCCAGTTCTCTTTGTCAAGAAGAAAGATTGATCCATGAGGCTATGCATTGATTATTGGGAAATCAAAGCTATTACAATAAATAAAAAGTTTCATCTTCCAAGAATTGAAGATTTATTTAATCAAATTCATGGAGCACAATACTTTTCAAAGATTTACCTTCGATCTAGATTTATTTGGAGTGACTAATGAACCCTATATTTTCATGGATTTAATGAATAGTGTTTTCAAGGAATATCATGATAACTTTTATATGGTATTCATCGATGATGTCCTGGTATACTAAAAAAGATATGAAGACAGTGAGAATCACTTGCAGATTATTCTAAAAACTCTTAGAAGAAAGGAATTATATGGGATGTTTAGCAAGTGTGAATTCTGTCTTCAATCAGTTTATTTTCTAGGCCATATTGTCTCCAAGGATGGAATCTTAGTTGATCTGGAGAAGACAAAGGCAATCCAAGAATGTCCCATGAAAATGAACATAACCGAGGTATGCAGTTTTATTGGTTTAGGAGGTTACTATCGGCATTTCGTTCAGAATTTCACTCGATTGGATAACCCTCTAACCAGGATCACACGTAAAGGACTTGAGTTTTTTTGGATGAAAGAATGTAAATAATTCATTAAAGAATTTAAAAGAAGATTGGTCAATGCTCCAATTTTGACTCTTCTATCTGGAAGTGATGTATTTTTCATATACCGCGATGCATCAAAGAATGGGCCGGGTTATTTCCTTATGAAAAATTATAAAGTTATTTCTTATGCATCAAGGGAGTTGAAGACTCGTGAGAAAAATTATCCAACTCATGATCTTGAGTTACCAAATGTAATATATTCTCTGAAAATATAGAGACATTTATCTTTATGGTGAGAAATGTGAGTTATACATAGTTCACAATAGTTTCAAATACATTTTCACACGAAAATAACCAAACATGAGGCAAAGGATACGGATCGAGTTACTCAATTATTATGGTTTTTCAATACACTACCACCTAGGAAAGGAAAATAGGGTGGAAGATGCATTAAGAAGTAAATATCATGCACTTCTAACTCAAATGAGGAGTGGGAGAGATCCTATATTAATGGATCTACTAAACATGGATATGGGAATTGTTAAGGAATGGGAAACATATTTCCTCTTTCAAATGATTGTTAAACTATCGTTACTAGATAAGATAAAAATCCTTCAATCTGATTATGAAAATCTACACAAGAAAATTAATGCTCTTTTGGATGGGATATTAGAAAAATTTATGTATGAGGAAGGAGTTCTGAAATTTGGTAAGAGATTATGTGTTTCATCTATACCAGAGCTAAAAAGGGAACTATTATATTATTCTCAAAGCTCAAATTTCTCTATACAACCTAGTAGCATAATGATGTATAGAGATCCAAAGGATCATTTTATGTGGGATAATATGAAGTGGAAAATTACTGACTACGTGTTAAGGTGCCTAGTTTTTCAACAAGTGAAGGAAGATAGACAACATCCTAGAGGGGTGATGCAACATCTACCCATTTCTATGTGGATGTGGCACGATATTACAAGGTAATTTGTCAATGGACTACTGAGGAAACCTAGAAGGAATGATGCAATATGGGTAATTGTTGATCATCTCACAAAATCATCTCATTTCCTTGCTATAAGAGAGTATTTACCACTTGAGTGCCTAAAAAGACTTTATATTAATGAATTTGTAATACTTAATAGTGAACCTCTATCGATTGTTTCTGGTTGAGATCCTCAGTTAATATCAAAATTATATAAAAGTATCCATAAAGCATTGAATATTGATCTTAGTATGATTAATACTTATCACCCCCAAACTGAATGATGGTCTAAAAGAACTATTCAAACTCTAGAAGGCGTGATGAGATCATAGTCTCTTGAATTTCAAGGTATGTGGGATCAATACTTAACTTTAGTGGAATTTTCCTACGACAATATTTTCCATTCTAGTATTCAAATGGACACATATGAAGAAATATATGTAAAGTGATGTTGAGCTCCAAATTGTTGGGATAAAGTTGGTGAGAGGAAACTTATACGCCCAGAACATATTGAAGAGACCACGGAAAAGGTGAAGACAATCCAAGCACATATTAAAGCAGCCCAAAGTAGGAAGAATATTTTTTCTGACAACTGGATAAAGGATTTGGAATTCCAAGTGGTAGATCATGTATTTCTGAAAGTATCTTCATGGAAGGGTGTCTTAATGTTTGGTAAGAAAGGGAAACTGCGCCCAAGGTACATCGGGCCATTTGAAATTCTTGAAAAAATCAGAGTTTTAGCTTTCCATTTAGCAATGCCACCAAGTCTCTCCAACTTACATGATGGGTTCCATGTTTCATTGTTGGTGAAATACATGAAAGATCCAATGCATGTACTCAACTATGAAGAAATATAACTGGAACCTGATTTGTCATACTGTGAAGAGCTTGTCGGGATTCTTGACACAAGGGAGCAGGTACTAAGAAATCAGAAAACTCGTCTAGTAACGTTTCTTTGTAGAAACCATAATATGGAGTAAGAAATATGGGAATATGATGATGTTATGAAGAAGAACCACCCATATATTTTTGGTGGGATTTATACATAAAAATTCGAGGATGAAATTTCTGAAGGAAGAAATAATATAACACCCTAAAAAATTTATGGTTTTTTATTTTAAATATAATCTATTCACAGCCTATATTTCATAAAGAATTATGTTCCTTTTAAAAAATACTTTTTTATTTGGTATATAGTCATAACCAATCCATTAAACATAAATTTTCTACTTCTATTTTTTGAATTTCGAAAAACGGTCACCAAGAGTTGTGACCAGTAAGTCTTTTGGAGTCTAATAGAACCAACTTTATTTTTTTATAAATAGTAACATACCTTTATAAATAGTAATATGAATAGTAATATGACCCTTATGAATAGTAAATAATGATAATATTTTATTTCCTCAAGGTAATAAGATAATTAGATATTAATTAATTTTTCAATTTCATATAAAACTAATTATACCTTTAAAATTGTTATTTTTGAATAAAGTATGATTTTATTTTAAAATTAAAATTAAAATACAAATAAACTTATTTTTAAAAAATTGAGTTCATTTTTGAATTCTACATGTTGAAAAATGGTTAGGGTGAATTTGTTTTGTTTTTCTAAAATACATGAATTTCTCATTAATAGTAAAAATATAGTTTTGAGTTTTTGGTAGATTAATGACATCATAATGATGAAATAATATAATATAAAAGGTTTGTAGAGTTTTGTACAGTAAAATATGACATTAGGTCTCCCAAGGGGCTAAAAAAATGGGAAAAGACCATGGGAAATCCCATGGTTTTGCAAAAACTGCTTAGGAGGCGCCTCTTTTAATTACTAAAAAACTCCCTTTTAATTACTATAAATACCCACTCACCCGGTTAGTTTTCATTAATTCCAAACTCATTATCCTAGAATATCTGGTAGTATTACCTCCCTTGGATTCCTTCCATGTTTTTTCCAAACCCCCAAGGTTACAAACATCATGTTCTGGGAATTACTCTTCAAGGTAAGGGAATCTACCACCCTTCTCTTTTTTTAAAACTTTCATTTTATGTTTTCTATTTAATTTTCAATTAGGTTATGTTAGGAAATGTCTTTAAATTTTCATCTTTATTCCCATATTATTTAATAGGGATGAGGGACCCCCTTTCTCTCATTAAACTATTTTTTTTTTAAATTTCAAGCGACGTCGTTTGGCTGCCGAATTTTCATGATTAATTTCTCATTTTTATTCTTTTTTGACTTGATTTATTTTCTAATTATTTCCTCATATCCAATCATTCAAATTATATGATAATTCAATTAACTTACATTAACTGGAATTATATTATTCTAATTTAATATTTCATCATCATCTCTCTCCCCCTTACTCTTATATTAAAAATGAAAACATCATCCGAGATATGTTAATTTATCACATTCATGGATGGCGTGGCCACAATTTTCATTACCATATTCAATTCTGGTAATGAAACCATTTTTATAGTTGATAACGATAAAACTATATGCATTTCATCTCAATAATGTTCTGTAATCCTTACACACTCATAATATTAAATAATAATAAAAAACAAGATCTTTATGAACAAAACTGCCAAGTTAATATAAACATTTGTAATTATCTTTTAACTAGTGAATCATCATCATGGTTTATAACCCAAAATCATTATAAGATAATTTATATAAATGCAATTTCATTAATAAGATATATTAATAATTCTGTATGTTTAACCATGTTTCAAAGGAACTTCCATTCATGAATACAAGTAAACTGATCATCAAAACCAAGGAAGAAAATGCTTCCAAAACAATAAAATTGAACCTCTTAAACATATAAAAACAGACATCAATAAAACAAATAAGGTAATAATAAATCAATTACATGTATAATAAGTTATATAATTATTAATTAATGAAGCTAAATTTTATTCTTCAGGTCATTAAAACAAATTAAGAACACACTCAAGTATAAGGTAAGGGATCCTCTCTCTCACTTTTGTTCAAGAATTCACCCTATGTTGTGACCTTTTATTTTTAATTACTAATTTTGGGGTATGGTTTCTCACCTCTCCCATATTTCCATTATGATATATAAATAATGGAATACCCCTTTACCTCTCATTAATCCCCCTCAAGAACACTTGTTACCATATAGAAATGTTTGTAAGGGGTTTCTCATCTCACTTTTAATTCTGTGAGATTTCCATTGTTCTCTTGTATGTGGTATATGTGTATTTAAATTTTATATATAATATCATGATTATATTTATGTTCATGTTATTAAATTATTAATTTGATAATTATTAATTCTTTGTCACATGAAATGATTGATTACAATGTGGTAATGGTATTTATGTCAATTTTCCATTTCGTTGTGACAAAATTTGTATTGAGCGCCTAATAATTATTATGTGGTGTACCTAATTCTCATTTGAGATCATTTTTCATATGAAATTGTAAATATATTATATCCACATTATGGGTTTATGTATATTATTATTGTCTTAAGACGTATACCTTTTTTCCATGTGGGGTTAATTTGGAATGTTATTTTAACTATGGAAATAACGATTAATCTGTATTCTCTACTATATACAGATATTGAGAAGGCATATTGGAATTGTGTTAAATATATGTAAAAAGAATTATTTTTACATGTAGTGGTGGGTGGTGCCTGCTATATCCCCTCGGTGCATCGGCAGGTCTCATGAGACAAATCAGTTGGCGACAAACCCTTCGAGTTTGTTTCCAAAAATCAGACGGGTTTCTACCCACAAAACTAAATCGTTTTTATGGTATTATGGTTTCATGTTACAGATATATGAAATCCAATTAATAATAATTTATTTTAATTCATTATCACATATTAATATCCATGAGTTTTTCACTATGAAAAAATCTATGGATGTAGTTTCATTCTATGTTTATTAATAGCGTGAGATTGTCATTTATTCATATTACCATATTGACTATGCCAAGTTGTTTATGCTGTAATTATTATTTATTCTTGATTCCGCTATTTTTAACCCTTACCGATCATTTGATCTCACCCATTTCATTTGTTTACCTTCAAAAGGTGATGAAGAGGATATCATTTATTAAGTTTCTATGGATGTATTTTTTTTAGTTTTTGTTATGTATTGTATTTTATAACCTTTCCCAATGTAATTTTTGTTACATATATGTATCTAGTTTCTGCAAGACTACTAAATTAATTTTTCCTTTTGTATTTTCATTCCTTCCAACCATTACAATATAACATGTAATGCACCAGCTTCGGTCTAGAGGTGTTGGGATGTTACAATTCCATCATGGTATTTAAGTTGAATACATTTATTAGGTGAGAGTTCAAGTAGATATTATTGATAAAGGTTTATCCAAGATGAGTTATTTTTATGAGGGTTACTAACATGGGGTCTAAATATCATAGATGAATTATCTATGTTGTATTTCTTAGGGATCATAGAATAAAAGGGTGAGGTGATCTTTTATAGTTTGAGGGTATTTCGGAGCTCTTGTTTGAGTTGTTTAAGGTGTCATGTGTTAGGTGAGTTGATTTTATTTTTTATTTTTAATGATGTATTACATCACAATTTTCAATAATACAAGATGAATCATGTCTCTTTGTCCGTAAAGGGTTGTTAGTTGTGGTTTTTAGATTGAAACATGTACTTGTTTTCTAACCCTACTCCTTTCACTAATAACTCTAAAGTGGTTTTTAAATTTGGATTTGATTTATTTTTTAAGAGTTTGAATATTTTTTTCTAAAAGGATAATGGGATAATGTTTTCCCAAATATATCTTATGGTATGTTTTTAAACATTTTTAAAAAACAAGAATTTTTTTTCAAAGTGCACGAAGTTTTAAGTGAATAATCAATGGTGAACTATCTTGAAGAATTGTGTATTTAAGTGAAATGTGTGGTTAGTGAGATGTTGTATATGAGTCAAGGTGGATATTGTTTTCCTTATCCAATATATTTAGTTTCCCAAATTAGTAAGATCCTAGTTTAAAAGGTATATGTTATCCCAACTAGGTTAAATACCATGAGAGGGGGGATCCGGGTATGACTAATCAAATAACTTCCACTTTAGATCTTTTTTCATCATTAGGAAAAACACTATTATAACACACTCCAATAGAAATTTATGGACAAAAATTAAATTATTCATTTGAGATAGTTATTTTACTTGGTTCACCCTCACTGTTCTACAACCAAAGATCATATAACGATAATGTGCCAAGTTAAAAAATCCACTAAGTATCACTGCCGAATAATGTTCATGATAGATCACTTCTATTCCTATTTTAACTAACTTTTGAAAGTTTAGGAATAAATAATTTCTTCCCAAGGTTCACTCCCTCAAACTTCTTTCTATGGAACACTACCAGTTGAAAGGATCGCCTTCTTCCTCTTACATTTATTACATCTCTAGAAGGGATTCACATATTGTTTATAGACATGAAGGTCCTTCATTAGAAGCAGTTAATGCATCCTAAATTGTAGGTAGATACTCAATTTAAGTTATACTTTCTCCAACATGATGAATACCACATTACCATAAATTTATTGGACAATCCATTCTATTTCACACTCCTTTGTCTTTTGTTGATCCTTTAGATTCTTTTTGTGAAACTTACCCAGCTTGTGTACAACTTTTAGTTTGTCGTGAAAGACCAAATTATATTAAACATTACAAAATTTTATTCACCTCCCTTGTTCATGTAGACAAAAACTCATTTATGAGTGAAAAAAAAAATTGATTCGTTGCTTCAACTAACTCTTCTAGCATGCAACTTTTATTCTTTGATTAGAAATCTTAAAAGTCTCAGAGACCTGAAATTATCTAATGTTTGAGCTACTAAAATGAAAGGGGTATCCACATTTTATAGATATGGATGACCTAGGGTACTTAATCCTAACACATATTTCACTCAGAATGGAAGAAATACATTTTTTCATGCAACACCATCATTGTTCACAACTTCTGTTGAGCATCAAACTTTATGATTTGAAGTTCTATAGGGAGCCTAAGATTGTTTCACGCTAAATTCTTATGAACAACTAATGTGTAATGAAAAAACTCATTTTTGTGGAATTTTAGATCTTATGTTCAGGTTTTTTCTTTATCCATATTTTGATGCACCGATCCCAAATCTTATCTTTCACACAACCATCTAAATCAACATCACACATGCATTAAAATTTGAACTTTTACACAAAATTACTTCCTTCACCAAAACCACCATTTTGCATCATCTAGTGAATACATTCCTTTTTCATGGATATTTTTTGGCATACCTTGTCAACAATATCTTAGAGACTACATAACTTATAATGGAAACCAACTTTTACAACAAAATAATTCACCCCAAAAACACTGTAATGTTACCATGAGGGATTTTTTCCCAACAATATCCACCTTTGGGTTTGCTGAAAACTATTATAATTTTAAAAAATAATTAAATATTCATTCATCTTATACTAACAATCACTTATTGAAATCTAGATAGAGATCCATGAGTTACTCAACACATAATCAAAGACCACATGTTCCATGCTCGATGTGAGAAATAAGAGTAGGATGTAAACTTCATCAATGAATCACGTCATTCCTAAAACCTATCAACTAATTTCATCATGAACTTCATATATAGTGATATATATCCTTTGATCAATCATCTTTAGCCTCGTCAAATTTAAAACTCCCCCTACTTCACTGATCTCCTTATTAGCTTCTCCCCCTATGTTGATTAAGACATTGTCTCACCCTTTTATAGTTCCTCCCCCCATTTTTCAATGAACCTTAAGGTCACCATGTTGTGGTCTGAAATACTATAAAGAACACTGATCATCGCATTAGGAAAACACACACCATATCTCGGGGAGATGTGGTAACACAAAAGAAACTTTTTCTAGTGTGGGTAGTCGATTGAACTCCCAGATCCATTAAATACCTTTCAAGAGCTTCTTTGGGTAAGGACTTTATCAAAATGTCTCAAACCTATAGTTATGTAGTCACATACTCCAACTGTAAAAGCTCCTGATCCACCTTCTCCTTGATAAAATTATAATCAATTTCAATATTCTTTTTTCTGGAGTGATGGAAAACATTTTTTCTATGGTTTATAGCACTTGAATTATCAAAATGGATTCTGGTCAGAGACATTACTTCAGCTCTCAAATTATAGCTTCATCCACAATAACTACTTTCACGCTTGAATAACTACAATATATTCATATTTTTCAGTGCACAAAAAAATAAATCATTTTTTATTTATAATTCAAGAAACACAGAATCCTCTAAGATAGAATGAATCACCTTATGTTTATTTTATATCATTTACTGAGCCGGTCCAATCTGCATATTTATATACCAAATAACCTTACTGAAATTTTTCATTATACAGTAAGTTGAAATTTAATGTGCACTTGATATACTGAATTATTTTATAATCTATTCATAAGTGAATTTATTAATGATTTATTTCATATCGTTCTTCTTGGAATGTGTAAAATCCAATATCTGGTAATTTCTCTTTTAAGAATAAAACAATTCCAATGATTTGCGTGTATTTTATGAAATTGACATCTTTTCCTTTATCATATTGTGATAGTTTCATCCTAGTATCCCATGGATTATTCATTTCCTTAGAACTATCCATTATAAATCTTACAAAAACCACATTTTCATATTTATATTGTGATATGAATGTTCCATTCTTTCCTTATGTTCCCTGTAAAGCAAGGAAAAAAATTTAGTTCACCAATCATTGACATTTTCAATTCACTTGTCATGAATTATATGTAATTTTTACATTGAGACTCTTCTTCTCAACTAAAAATTACATCATCAATATGAACTAGAACCAACATCCTTTTATTTCTGTCATTATTAACATAGATATTGTAATCAACACCACCATTCTATAAACTGAATTTCTTAAAAAAACATACTAAAAATTGAATACCATTCTCTTCGTGATTCTTTCATCCCATATAGTGGATTACATTGAATAAAAAATATATTCTCATATTCATGAATGAGAAAAATATTTAGATTCTCAATATACCCTTCTTCTTCTAGAACCCCATTTAGGAACATTGAATTGATATCCATCTGAAAAAATATTGAACCTTCTTTTAACCACTATGGCCAAGAATAATCTGATGGCTTTTATCCATGCAATATAAGAAAATGTTTCATCAACATCAATACCCTCTATCTGGGAGTACTCTTTTCACACTATACATTCTTTTTCTGAATGATTGTGTCATCTTTATTCATCTTTTTGTGAAATACCCATTTATTACCGATAACATTCTTTTATGTTGGTCTAAAAACAATATCTCATGTCTAATTATTTTCTATTTTTTCTAGCTCTTCATTCATAGACAGAACCCAATTCTTATCTCCTACTTCTACCACAAAAATTTACTCTTTACCAGAGATATTAATGGTTCCTATTGTAACAACATAATTCTTTACGTTTTAACTGGCACTGCATAATCACCGATGATATTATGTCTATTAATTTTTGCTCAACTCTTTGGATTTCATATAGTTATAGATTTTAATTCATTCTATTCATCATCAATATCTTATTCTGAATCAAAATTTTCCACTTCAAATCAATATGAGGTGCTTACCTCTTCATCAATTCTATAGTTCACTTGGTCACTATGTTTTTGTAGAGGATGTTCATTTTCTATTACAGTGAAATCATTGATTTCACCTACCTGTACAAGCCTCCAGTTGAAATATTTATATTCTTTTATTTTTCTTGAATATCTAACAAGTATCCCCTCATATCCATGAGATTAAAATTTATGATGTTTCTCCTTATTTGGAATAAAAATTTTACTTCCTGATATTCTAAAGTATTCCAATTTTAGATTTATTCCATACCACATTTTTTATTGATTATTTTAATCCTTTAGAAACAATAGAGTCCTGTTACATATGTATAATGGTGTCAATACTACATTCGTCTAGAATTCCTCTCATAGTTCTTCTTCAATAAGTATTATTCTGGACATGTTTTTAATGATCTAGTTTGTCCTCTCAACCACTCCATTTTTTGAGGAGTTATTACTAGTGAAACATGATGACTTATCATATTTTCCTTGAGATAATATTCATCCAGACTATTTTTAAATTATGTACCATTATTAGTGTAAAATATTAGAGTATTCTATCTAAGATCCACTCATATTCCCTATGATATTGTTTTACACAACTAAACACATCAAACTTGTGTGAAATTAAAAATACACATGGCATCATACTGAAATCCTTTCTAAAAATACCGAATACCTCTTCACATAAATGGTTCTTGGTGATATAGGTCCACATATATATTCATGAACCAATTCAAGAAATTTGGTTGAATTTTTATCTTTTCCGTGTACATCATTTTGATGATCTTCCATTGTTAACAAGCATCACATGTATGAGTATGATCACATGATAGCTTAGGGAGATCTGTAGTTGCAACCCATTTAACTAGATCATATAGGGATGGCTGGCCTAGATGAAAGATTAATTTATACCACAACCTTTTTTCATCCCCTCTAGATAAAAATCTCATATCTTATTCTCCACGTATAAGGAATAGATTCCCCTTTTTCATGTAGGAAAACTGCACCATGTCTCCTATTGAGGATACACATATTCTTATTAGATCTAATAGCATTAATCGTCTCATGTAGTTGATTAACACTAAGAAATTTTTTACTAATACCTTCAAAAACTAAGGCTTCATCACATCTCATTTCTTCAACCCAAATTTTGGCTTTTCCAGAGATAATAATTTTCTGGCCTTCATCATTTCCAAATTTAACAACACCATATTTTTTATATCTTATTCTTATAGAAAGATCCTTATTAACTGTAATATGGGATCTCCATCCATTATCAAGGATCAATACACCGTATTGATATGATGGTTTAATGAAAATATCTACAACCATCACATTCTATGATATTTTCTTTTTGATCCATGTCACTACCTTGATACCTATTACAGACTTACATTCATGATCATATTTATATAATGATAGAATGAAGTAATTCTATAGAGAAACAAAACTATTTTGTGTTTTTTCCTCATGTGATGATATATTGATTTCTTGAATATGCCTAATTTTCTTCTCATTTGACACTTTCCTCTATATTGTTGATGAGTAATATCATTACATGGGTCCAAATCCACCAAACCCAAAACAATGACAATCAAATGATATCATGGAACATTTATCTTTTTATGGTAGACTATGTTGTTCTTATTCCATAAGGTACCTCTTTTCTATGGAAAAAACATTTTGTTAGTGTCCATTCTTTCCAAAACAATAACATCTCATATGGAGTTCATTCCTATTTGTCAATAAAGCACTACTAGTTTTCCCATGGGTTCTCTAAATATTCTGGTTCTAAATTTTACAGAATTCAATGTTCAATCTCAGAGCATGTTCTTTTGGTCTAACATCAACCATTACTTCTTCTTTCTTCAATCAATCCCTATGCTAACCTTATCATTTATATTTGACTAATGCTTTTATTCTGCTAGACGGTTACACACTACTTTCAACATTTCTATTTCCTAAATAATCATGTTTCCCAGTGTCATGATGATATTCAAGAGTTTCTCTTTATCCCTAACACTTCATCTTAGGTCGAAAACTTCCTCTTCATGTTCATTAACATGCTTGAGTTGATCTTTTTTCGTGTTAGTAAAACTATTGATTTATATTTTTTATTTTTTTATTTTGTGCATGTACTCAACAAAAATTTCTAAGCACTCTAGCATTGAAGACTTTTGTGTTTCAAATACATCATTCAGAGTAAGCTTTTATTCTTCATAATGCTTCATATAAATTTTGGCATTATAAACCACTTTGTTGGTTTTCTTCATTTTAGAAATCCAAACATCACCTTCTTGAAGATATGATTCTAATTTATCCTAAATATCAAAATTTCCTTTGACGTATTCTCCATCATTGTCATAATATTCCGTTTTTAGGGAGTAATTGACATTATCCACCGTGGAATTTTCCTTAAAATATCATATGTTCTCTGCCTCTTCAAACTCATATTCTACTGAAATACAATTTTCTTGTGAAATAATATTCTTATTTTTTAAGAAATTTCTCGTTAATTTTTTTTTACCTTTCATATAGGATGAATAATTTTTCTGCGAAACATTTACTTCATCCACATAATCTTATTAAATCTTCTCAGAGAACAATTCTACAAGATTTACATCCTTTCCACAACAAAATCAGGGAATTGTGAGTTTCCCTTTGCACATTAATTTTCCGCTTTATAGATTTTAAGAAAGCAATGACATCACCTGTCATGACCCATCCTGATGGGGCCCGAGCCGAAACTCCCCAAGCCCACCTCCAATAGGCTAATGGATGGTGACTAGCACCGAGTAGTCATGCTACTAACATGGGAGGCATTGCCTATAAACCTGTACACATGCACACACATCTCCAAGCCCACAAAGCTGAAAAGTAAAAACTACTAAAGATGGAAAAGGAATGCATACACTAAAAACCCAACCAAAAAAGTATGACAGGGAAGTAAAGTACAGTAAAGTAAAAACATGGGCCAAAATTACAATCCCACCAAAAGAAAGTCTTCAACAAAGTCCAACATGTAGAGAAAGGTACTAGGACTGCAGCCCGTCACCGAAGGAACACACCTCGGCCTGTCTGATCTCACTGAGCACCATCCAGTCGTAGTCCACCTAGAATCCTGTCAAAGGCTCGCTCGTCTGCACAAGATACGACACGTGCGGGCAAAGCCCGTGTAGGGGTGAGTATAGCAATACCCAGTAGGACACCCCAAAAACCAAAAAGTAAATACAACAATGGAAAAATACCACAAAGAAAGGTACAGTCATCTCTACACAGTATATGTCTATGGAACATATAACAAGAATATCTAAATATACTCATACACAGACGACCATCGCGAAACCCCCACTAAGATACAGCTTGAATATTCCACTAAGCATAAAACCGGGAAAACAATCTCCAATGTCTGAAGAGAGAGATATGAAGTACTCGTTCCAGGAGAACACACTACAAAAGTACCTTGAGACCATGATTCTCAGATGAGGATCACACCCAAGTCATGGGGTGATTCAGACAACTTAGTCTGAGCTAATCCGCTAAGCAGAGGATCGCCGCCTGGGTAAGGTAGCTCATGTCGATACCAATAACTCTACCTAGGGTATCAGGAATGAATAGAGGATCTAGCTCTAAGTCTCACAGAGGGGATTCCAACAACTCTATTCAGGAAGTCATGTTGAAGGGATCATACTCATTTATATTAGGAAATGATACCAGAAACCTTCAGGATAAAGGCTAAGGGTACGGACCCTGAGAAGGCTAGTCGAAGACAGGGGAGACAAGTGTCTCAATCCATGAAGAAAAAGGTTACACGGTGTGTATTATGGTTACACGCCATGTTCCTTGACCTCGGGTACTGCCCGTGTAAACGGCCCGTGTCATTCATTTGAGCTGTGAAAAACCAAACTACACGGCGTGTAGAAAAGTACACGTCGTGTTCCTTGACCCCGAGTACTGCCCGTGTAACCGGCCCGTGTCATTCGGCTTGTCGGATATAAGGCAACTACATGGTGTATAGAAGAATCACACGCCGTGTCCGAGCACCTGGGCTCGCTCCGTGTACGCAGGCCATGTGCCCGTACACGGTCTTTGCCCGTGTCTGTGTCTCCTTCCCATGTACCATTACGCGGGGTATCCCGTGTATCTGGTCGGGTCTGGTCGGGGAGGGGTATACACGGTGTGTCCTTGGCCATGTACCCTTCCCGTGTCCGTGTACTCTCACGGTACACACTAGATAAACCTACTGATGAACACACACCATGTAGCCTATTCTACACGGCGTGTAGTGGGGATTTTTCCATAAACGCCATCTTCTTCCTCGCGCTTCGGACAATCCTCCAGATCTTCGTTTTCTTGTCTGTTCATCCCGATACTTTAGGGTTTGGTTCGCCTTATCATACGAACACCGAAACTAGTTATTTTGGTCTTTAAATCGGATTATAAACCTCGAACGATTCGTCCGAAGAAAAATGCCCAAAAACCCGAATCTCCCAAACCGCTCTGAATCGCTCACCGAAACCATCGTCGCACCTCCATGGCATTTCTTCGGGGTTGGATCTTGAATCTTGGATAATTACGCCAACAAATGAATTCACAACGATCGATTTCCTCCAAGAACGCATAGAACACAATGAAGAAGGAGAGGGAGAAAAGAAACAAGAATTAAACAAGGGGGGACGAACCTCAATTGTTGTTTGTGAAGATCCGGGTTCATCGCCGTTAGATTAAAATTATAACAATCTCAAGAATCAAAACCTCATATTCCCCACAACCCCATCCCACAAGAATAATTGATCTCTGGGATAATCTGTTTGTGGATTATTCCGCATTCATCGTAGAAATAAAAACAACGAAAGGAAAATCAAAATCAAACATCCTACCTGAATCCCGGCGTTCGTTGGCGAAGATCCAGTCGCCGCGTCGTCGTCGCCGACGAAATCCATCAAGAATGTGGCTGCCGCATTTGGGGTTTCCTCCAGAGCATTCCCAGAGCCTCTAGGGGAAAATCAAGGTTATGGGGATTGTAACCCTGATCCCCTGGGTAATATATATTTAAAAGATAATAGATATTTGACGTAACAAGATTTAAATGAAAAATTTTAATAAAATATTTTATTACTGTTGCATTCAAAAACCATATTTCACCACCGACCTGTTCCGGCTGATGTTAGACCTTGCCTTAGGTAAAATCGTTGTTCTAAACACAAAAGTGCCCTCAGATTTCTGATCTGATCACCCATTCGAGAGTTATTCCACTTTTTCAGGAAAACCGCACACGCGCGTAATTTAATTATTAAATTGAATTCAAACATTTTTTTCGGGCTCACTAGGCCTCGGAACTGCACGTCGTTCAGTGGCTGGTCTCGAATTAATTCCCATATAATATTAAAATAATACATGGAAAAATCCAGGACATTACATCACACCCACCTTAGGGATTTTACATCCACGAAAAGCCAAAACAAGGGCTATTCAAAAAGATGTGGGTACTGCGCGCGAATCTGAGCCTCCTGCTCCCATGTGCTCTCCTGCAGATTCTCGTGCTGCCACCGAACATGCACCAAGGGAATAGCTCATCCACGAAGGATCTTCTCTTGCTGATCCTTGATATCCACTAGGTACTCAGCAAAGGTCGCTCCATCGTCGATGTCCAGCTCTCCCCAGTCGATGACGTGCGATGGATCATGCACGCACCTCCGTAGCTGTGACACATTGAAGACGTTGTGTACCCGGGCCATCTGAGGAGGTAGAGACAAGCGATATGCCACCTCACCAACTCTACTGACAATCTTAAAGGGGCAAAAAAACCTCAGACATAGCTTGCCGCCTCATCCAAATCTCTGCAATCCCAGTCGAGGTGAGACCCGAAGGAACACATGGTCTCCCTCCTCGAACACCAAGGGCCTCCGCCTCCGGTCGTCATTAGACTTTTTCTGACTCTGTGCAGTCTTCATCCACTCCTGGATAACCTTCACCTTCTCTATAGAAGCTCTCACCATCTTTGGGACCATGAGTGCTGACTCTCCTGGTTGAGTCCAGCAAAGTGGTGACCTGCAAGGTCGCCCGTACAGAGCCTCGAATGGCGCCATACCAATAGTGGAATGATAAATATTGTTATAGGAAAATTTCACCAGTGTTAGGTGATCCTCCCAGCTACGAACGAAGTCAAGTATGCATGCTCGTAGCATATCCTCCAGGACCTGGATGGTCCGCTCTGTCTGACCATTAGTCTGGGGATGAAATGTTGTGCTCAAGCGTAACTGTGTCCCAAAAGATTTATTCAATCCCTTCCACAAACGGGATGTGAAAAGAGCATCACGATATGATATGATCGTGGATGGTACTCCATGAAGTCGAACTATCTCCTGCATGTAGAGGCATCCCAAGCTCTCTACTGAACTCTGCTCCCGTATGGATAGGAAGTGGTCTGACTTGGTGAGTCAATCAACGATCACCCAGATGGAATCGTGTCCCCTAGATGTACATGGTAAACCCGTCACGAATTCCATGGATATCCCGTCCCACTTCTACTCTGTCACCTCAAGGGGCTAAGTCAAACCTACTAGAACCTAGTGCTCAAGCTTTACTTGATGACAAGTAAGGCACCGAGAAACAAACTCTGCCACACTCTTCTTCATTCCTGGCCATCAGAAATGATGTCGGAGGTTCCGGTACATATTTTCCACTCTTGGATGCGCCGCTAAAGGGGATGTATGGAAATCCCTCAGAACCTCCTCCTGCAAAGTCATCGGTACTACCGTGCGCCCTCTAAAAAGGACAACGTGCTCCCCTCCTTCGGAAAAAAGATATATCTGAGACTCTTATGATTAGAGTAGATGGTAAACCGCCCGCACATCAGGTAGTGCCGCCACATATTCAATGCGAAAACCACCACTGCCAACTCAAGATCATGGGTCATGTAGTTCTGCTCGTGTGGCCTCAACTGACGTGAGCCATAGGCAATCACTGCTTGCCTCTGCATCAGGACACAACCAAGCCCGATTCATGATGCGTCATAGAACACTACGGAATTGACACCCTCCACCGGTAATCTCAAGATCGGGGCACTCGGAAGACTCTGTCTCAACTGTTGGAAAGCTTGTTGGCACCTCTCGTTCCACATGAATGGTTGTACCTTTCGGGTCAAAGCTATCATGGGTGCTGAAATCCTGGAGAAATCATGGGTGAATCTCTGATAGTAGCCTGCCAACCCAAGGAAACTCTGCACCGCCATCACGCTTCGGGGTGGCTACCTTACTAGAAATGCATCCACCTTTTCTGGGTCCACTGCTACACCATCCTCTAAGATAACGTTACCCATAAAGTGGACCTCCTCTAACCATAACTGACACTTCGAGAGTTTCCCATACAACTGGTGCTCTTAGAGTGTGTCCAGAACCATCCTTAGGTGTCTCGCATGCTCCTCCTCAGATGCAGAGTACACAAGGATATCATTGATGAAGACCACTAAAAACTGGCCTAGATAGGGCTGGAAGATCCAGTTCATGAGTCCCATGAACACTGCCGGGGCGTTCGCCATGCCGAAGGGAATCACCAAGTACTCATCGTGACCATAGCTACATATGAAATCCGTCTTCGGTATATCCTCCTCTCGTACTCGCAACTGATGATAGCCTGATCGTAGATCAACCTTCGAGAACCATCGTTTCCCTCTTAACTAGTTGAAGAGGTCATCGATCCTCGGTAGTGGATACCGGTTATTCACGTTCACCTGATTTAAGCGCCGGTAATCCACACACAACCTCAAGCTCCTGTCCGCCTTCTTTGGAAAATAGCATTGTGGCCACCCAGGGTGAAATGTTGGGTCTCACAAAGCCCTTCTTCTGCAAGTCATCCAACTACATCCTCAGCTCAAGAAGCTCTGCAAGAGCCATCTGATAAGCTGATGCTGATATCGGGGTCGTCCCGGGTTGCAACTCAATGTATAAATCTATATCCCAATGGGGAGGTAGCCCTGGGACATCCTCTGGAAAGACGTACCCATACTTAGACACCACTGATGGAAACTGCAAACTCGTAACATCATACGCGCCAAGGGCTAGGCTAGCCAGCTGATGTGAAATCAGTTGAGCCCTCCTATGCATGAGTCCATCTTGCACTGCCTGTGTCTCTCTTTCACCGAAAAAAGAGAACCTCGTCCCATCACTGCGGACACAGCACACCCTTCACCTAATACAATGAATCTGGGCATGAACTGTGGATAGTCAATCCATACCAAGAATGACATCGTAAGGCCTCGACGCTACCACCAAGAGGTTCCAACCAAACCTCTTGATTCCAAAGGTCATGTCACACTGCCTGCAAAGGTGTGTGATCTCTGAATCTTCTCCAGTCAGTGTTTCTAAGTGTAAGGGTCGAGTCAACGGCTCAACAGGAATCTCAAGGTCTCGAAAAAGATAACCAGCCAGAATGGAATGACTAGAACCTGTGTCTATAAATACAACATCCAAAGTATAAAAGACACAGATAGTACCTCTAATCATTCTGGGAGTGCCTGGGTCATAAGCCTATGCCGCCTGCAGCTGTCTCTACCTCTGTCCACCATCTCCCTGAGCCTGGGGTGGACCTCTTGAGGGTAGTGGTGGTAAAGGGTCGAAACGCCGACCACCTCCAGCTGCTCTCCCAGCTCCTCTTCCACGTTCTCCGCCTCGCAGATCTTCCTACTCCACACATTGCCTCTACCTTTGTGGTCCATCCACTGCTCCCGTGTCAGTAGTACAGCAGGTCGGACAACCTCGAGCGAGATGTCCCCTAGAATCGCATGAGTAACAACGCCTCTCTTGAGGCTAGCTAGATGCACCCTGTGAACCTTGTACGGCTGATCCCCTATCCTGGGATCTCCTCTGGAAATGTCTCCCATGCTTGGGTCTCTGACATCGGCTCCCTGCCGCCGATGTCTCTGCTCCAGCTCGCCCACTACTGACAACTGTCGGCTGTCCCTGCTCTGCCAGGAAGCTCTCGACCACCAAATCCCGCTCGAGTACCCCAGAATATGTAGGAATACTCATAGGGATGATGTTATCTTAGATATCTATGTGCAAGACCCGATCAAAAGTCTGAGCTCTGAAGTAGTGATCTCTGACCATATCCATCGAGTACCGCGAGAGGTTGGTAAAACTCGATGAATAGTCATCCACCATCATGGTTCCCTACTGGAGCTGAAGAAGCTCCTGTATACGTACTTACCTCAGGGTAACTGGTGAAAAATCCCCTCTGAAGAGATTCTCAAACTCCTACCATGTAAGTGTCGCCTCGTCGTGAGTCTAGAAAACTAAACTCCACCATCGTCATGCCGAGCCCTGCAGAAGGCTCGCTGCCAGGATCACCATCTGGTCTACTGGTGTCCTGACCAAATGGAAGACTCTGGTTACTGCCTCAAGCCAGTCCTATGCTGCCTGAGGGTCAGGCACACCTCAAAACCTAAGGGGCCTCTATCTCTAAAACTCGTGGAGTGCGCTCAGCCTGCGCTCCTCCTCCACTGGTACAGCGGGCGCTAAACACTGCCCCATAGGTGGTGGAATAACTGGCATGCCACCTGGTGGTAGAACTGGGGGGATCTGGTCCCTGTAACGAAGCTTCATCACGGAGAGGGCCATCCTCATGATCGAGCTGCTGGATCCTAGCGGGTGCGTGTCGCGGAGGCATCCTATTTAAGAAACAAGACATGTCATAGTCAGTGAGTATATCTGGAGAGATGACTCAAGAAGGACATGGAAACCATAACCCATTCCTATATGATGCATGTAACATTATTTTCCCCCATGAAACTAGTTTTTTCATGTTCTGAGTTGAAAAGAAAGTTATCAGAGTCCTGGTGTATGGATACGTCGGTCGCCGAACCAACACTGGGGTCCCTGGCCTAAGAGCCGAACTCGAAACACTTAACACTATTGCCCCAAACCAACTCAAACACTCTCGGTCCTAAGGTAGAACCAACCACCTTTGATACCACTCTGTCACAACCCATCCCGGTGGGGCCCAAGCCGCAACTCCCCAAGCCCACCTCTAATAGGCTAGGGGCTAGTGACTAGCACCGAGTAGGCTTGCTACTAACATGGGAGGCATTGCCTATAAACCTATACAAACGCACACACATCTACAAGCCCACAAAGATGAAAAGTAAAAACTACTAAAGATGGAAAAAGCATGAATACACTAAAAACCCAACCAACGGAGTATGACAGGGAAGTAAAGTATAGTAAAGTAAAACCCTGGGCCAAAAGTACAATCCCACCAAAAGAAACTCTACAACAAACTCCAACCTGTAGACAAAGTTACTGGTACTGCAACCTGTCACTGAAGGAACACACCTCAGTCTGTCTGATCTCACTGAGCACCGCCTGGTCCTAGTCCGCCTAGAATCCTGTCAAAGGCTCACTCATCTACAAAAGACACGACAGGTGAGGGCAAAGCCCGTGCAGGGCTGAGTATAACAATACCCAGTAGGACACCCCGAAAACCACAAAGGAAATACAACGAAGGAAAAATTCCACAAAGAAAGGTACAGTCAGCTCTAAATAGTATATGTCTACAGAACATATAACAAGAATATGCAGATATACTCATATACAGACGAACATCGTGAAACCACCACAAAGATCCAGCTTCAAGATTCCACTAAGCATAAAACCGGGAGAACACACTCCTAGGTATGAAGAGAGAGATACGAAGTACTCGTTCCAGGAGAACACACTTCACAATTACCTTGAGAACATGATGCTCAGATGAGGATCACATCCAAGTCATGGGGTGATTCTGACAACTCAGTCTGAGCTAATCCGGTAAGCAAAGGATCGGCGCCCGGGTAAGGTATATCACGTCGATACCAAGAACTCTACCTTGGGTATCATGAATGAATAGAGGATCTAGCTCTAAGTCTAACAGAGGGGATTCCATCAACTCTATTCAAGAAGTCCTGCTGAAGGGATCATACTCTTGTATATTAGGAAACGATACCGGATATCTTCAGGAGAAATTCCAAGGGTACGAACCCTAAGAAGGCTAGTCCAAGTCACGGGAGACAAGTGGCTCAAGCCATGAAGAAAAATGTTACACAGTGTTTAGTATGGTTACACGCCATGTTACTTGACGCCGGGTACTGCCCGTGTAAACGGCCCATGTCATTCGTTCGAGCCGTGCAAAACCAAACTACACTGGATGGAGAAAAGTACATGTCGTGTTCCTTGACGCCAGGTACTGCCCGTGTAACCAGCTCAAGTCATTAGGACCGTTGGATAGAAGGCAACTACATGGCATGTAGAAGAATCAAACACCGTTTCCGAGCACCTGGGCTCACTCCGTGTACGCTGGCCATGTGCCCGTACACGGTCTCTGCCCATGTACCAGTACGCAGGGTATCTCGTGTATCTGGCCGGGTTTGGCCGGGGAGGGGTATACACGGCGTGTCCTTGTTCGTGTACCCTTACAGTGTCCATGTACTCTAGGGGTACACGCTAGGTAAACCTACCGATGAACACACGCCGTGTGGCCCATACTACACGGTGTGTAGTCGGTATTTTTCCAGAAACGTCCTCTTCTTCCTCGCGCTTCGGCCGATCCTCCAGATCTTTGTTTTCTCATCCGTTCATCCCGATACTCCAGGGATTGGTTCACCTTATCATACGAACACCGAAACAGGTGTTTTTGGTCTTCAAATCAGATCATAAACCTCGAACAATCCGTCTGAAGAAAAACACCCAAAAAACCCGAATCTCCCAAACCGCTCTGAATCGCTGGCCGAAACCATCGTCGCACCTCCATGGCATTTCTTCGGGGTTGGATCATGAATTTTGGATCGTTGCTCCAACAAACAAATGTGCAACGATCTATTTACTCCAAGAATGTGTAGAACGCAATGAAGAACGCGAGGGAAAACAGAAATAATAATTAAAAAAGGGGGGACAAACCACGATTGTTGTATGTGATGATCCGGGTTCGTCGATGTTAGATTAAAATTATAACAATCTCAAGAATCAAAACCTCATAATCTCTGCAACCCCATCCCGCTAGAACGATCGATCTGCGGGCTAATCTGTTCATGGATTAGTCCGCTTTCATTGTAGAAATCAAAACGGGGAAAGGAAAATCAAAATCAAACCTCCTACCTGAATCCCAGCGTTCATTGGTGAAGATCCAGTTTCCGCATCGCCGTCGCTGACGAAATCTGTCAAGAATGCCGCCGCCGCATTGGGGGTTTCCTCCAAACCTTTATCGAAGCTTCCAGGGGGAAAATTAGGGTTATAGGTATTGTAACCCTAATCTCCTGTGTAATATCTATTTAAAAGATAAGAGATATTTGACGTAACAAGATTTAAATAAAATATTTTAATTAAATATTTTATTACTGTTGCATCCAAAAACCAAATTTCACCACCGACCTGCGCCGGTCGATGTTAGGCCTCGCCATAGGTAAAATCGATGTTCTGAACACAACAGTTCCCTCAGATTTTTTATCTGAGTACCCGTTCGGCTGTTATTCCACTTTTTCAGGAAAAACACATGCGCGCGCAATTTAATTATTAAATTAAAATAAAATATTTTTTTCGGGCTCACTGGGTCTTAGAACTCCACGCCATCTTAGATCCTGGTCTCCAATTAATTCCCATATAATATTAAAATAATACATGGAAAAATCTGAGACATTACATCACCTCATCTATCTATTGTTCTTCTATCAATATGAAATGTTGAGCTTCTGTATGGATTTGAATTCCACCTCTTTAGTCGTTAATTTTTCCATGAACTCATTATCATCTTTTCTCATCTTGAATGCAACTAGATTAATGTTCAATATATCTAACAAAATCTCCTTCATATCTAGAAGATTTTATATTGAACCAAGTTGGAGGTATTCTCAATATTCTCTTAATAATATTTATATCTTAAATAACTTTTCCAAGACTACACATGACTTCCACAACAATGTTAACCCAGTCAAATAATGCATCAACAGACTCATTAGGGTGCATTCATAGATTATCATACTTGTTTCAGAGAACCCGTATCTTGGCTTTAAATGAATTTTGAGTCACCCTCATAAATATTTATCATCTTTCCCCACATATAATGCTATTTTTTACATGACATTACCTATTAATAGATCGTATTGGATAGGGCTCAACAGAATGCATTGATTCCATTATCATTAGCATCCAGTTATCTATAATCATCTTCTAATAAATTTCCAATGTTCTTGTTAGCCAAAATATCATACACTACAGCTCTAAACGCATCCATACCTAATGAATAAAAGAAGTTTTTCTTATGAATCTTCTATATTAAAAACTATTTCCATAGAATATCTGAATACCATTATGATTGATCACCTTGATTGAATCCCCTTGGAGGGTTACACTGAAATTAACTTTTGGCTTTGATTCCAATTTTTAGGCCAACTAGTTTAAATACCCTGAGAGGGGGAGTGAATCGGGGTATGTTGGATTAAAGCAACTTCCCCTTCAGATCTTATTTATTTGTTATAAAAAACACTCTTATCTCCCTTTCCTATAGAAATGTATGAATAAAAATGAAATCATGCAAAACTCGTATGATTTTACTTGGTTCACCCTCACTCGGCTATGTCCAAGGTGCATACAAAGGAAATTAGACAATGTAAAAAAACCAAAAAGGCTCACTACCAAATAATGTTTCTGATAGATCACTTATATGCCTTGTATCACAGACATTACAAAGATTAGGGATAGTTCTCCACTTCCCAAGGGTCACTCACTCGAACTTCTACCTATGGATCACAACTAATGGAAAGGATTGCCTTCATCCTATTCCTCTGATCACATTACTAGAAATGATTATTATGCAATTTAAGTAAATGTAGATCCCTTCATTAAAAGAAATGAATTCATCCTCAACTGTATATAGATTCTAAGTTGAAGTTATACTTTCACCCAACTTATGAATACCACTTTCCCACAGATTTACGGGTGGATCAATTGTGGTTCACACACCTTTTTATTTTTTGTAGCCTTTGTATTCCTTGTGTGAAACATTACCAACTTGCATGTAACTTTTGTTTTGTCAAGGAATTATAAATTGGGTCCAAATTTCACCCCGTGTACACACCTCCCTAGGTCATGAAAACACAAGTTATTTTTTGTGTGCAACAAAATTTTGAGACATTGATTCATGAAACCCATATTGTGTGAAAAAACAATGATTTTTTCACAACTATTATATTATTTAGAGACCTGATATTCTATATTGGTTTAGATACTAAAATGAGGGTGCAGCTTCAAGTTTATAGAAATGAGCGATCTTGTGTGAAAAATCTGGACACATCTTCCACTATGCGCAGATGAAATCCATTTTATCGGGGAACATATGCCTTGTGTACAACTTACTTAAAGAACTGAACATTATTATTTGATCTCATACATGGAATTTAAAATTCTTCCTTGCTAAATTCTATCCCAAAACTTCTGCGGCACAAAAACCCATATTTAATGCAATTTTAGATCTTACGCGCACATTTTTCTCAGCATTATTTTGATGTGGTGTTCCTAAATATTTCCTTTCATGCAACCTTAAAATTCACCATTAACATTTCATGAAATTTCTTACTTTTTAATGAAATTACTTCCTTCTCCAAAACCACCATTTTCCATCCTCCATATTTTCGACCCCAAAAATTGGCAGACATTGCTAAACGACATCACCTTGTACACACATCATTCTGTACCAACTCCAGATATGCCATTACTTTTTCTTGTAATTTTATATACATACCTTTTTGAAATCCATATGGAACTCCATAACTTACCATGAAAACTGTCTTTGTCAACAAACATAATCAACCTAAAACACTATAATTTTTCCTTAATGGATTTGTTTCCCACGGTATCTCTTTTGGTTTTAAGGTTCATAGGTGTTTTTTATTGGAGGATATTTTGTTTTATATACATCTTTTTTCCTTGAGATTTATGGATATGTATTTATCCTATTGGATAGGTATCTAACCTTACTTGTTTTTTTTTCTATTATCTATCCAATTTTTTTTAAGATTCTAAATGATGATAATTATATTATAGATATCTAATATAAATATTTATACTTTTTTGACCCTTAATTTAAGTTATTTTATAATTGGGGGTGGGGTGAAAAAGTTTTTATATATATTCCCTGGCCTTTTATATTAAATTATATTAAAAAAATAACCATGAAATAAAAACTAAGGATCATAAAGTATAGTGTCTTTGGAAGATTGGGTACATAATTAGAAAGAAAGAAACAAAAATAAAAACATATCCTATTTAATCAAAATAATGAGATCCCAACTTTATTTTAACTCCAAAATCTACATAGGATTACTTGGGGAATACATGAACAAAAGGGATGAGCTAAAAATATAGTAAGGGAATAAATATATAAGTAATGAATAGGTCATGGGTTAAAAGGCATAACATGATGATATAAATATGCAAGAAACATAAATAAAATTAAGGAAAAATAATATGTAGATCATTGGATCATGTAATCATGACATCATAGGAATGTGGAAACAACATAAAACATGACATAAGCATGAGTCAAGGCTAATACCCAAGACCATTCACATGTTGGACAAAGTATCATAAAGGAATCAAGTTCACTCCCTATCCCAGTATGAAAAATCAGAGGAGTAAATATTATACAATGCATTGGATCACTATCTAGGCACACCCATGATAACATGTTCATGAATATTTTTTCTACATGAAGAATCAAACATAAAAAAAGGGTTATCCATGGAATGAAATGAGCATCATAATCATGTCATAATTCATAACAGTTGAGAATACCATAAAGGTGTCAATAAAATAATCGATTTAAATTATACAAGGACGTTAATAAAAGAAAAATAGTCATATATCATGATAAATAATGTATAACTGAATTAAAAATATGTAAAAATATTGTTTAATAAACTTTAGAAATTATTTATTTTAGTTTGGTTAAAGGGAATATATTAAAGAGTCTTTAAATAAAAAAGGCATAATAGTATTCATAAAACTATAAATGAACTAAGATACTTTTTTTGGATAAAATTTTTGATTCTTTAAAAATAATTGTGTTCTAAGGTAGATTATGGGGGGTACTTGAAAATATGTATGAAATTGAGAAAGTCTCTTTAATTGGGATTTATTATTGGGGAGGACTAAAAATGAAACATTATAAACAATTTATTTCATGTTAAAAGAAAGTATAATTGAGTGAGGTACATTTGTTTGGTACATTCATAGATAATATAGGAGTATTATACAAAAAATTATGAATTACATTGGGCTAAAGAGAGAGAAAGTATATCCCAAAGGAAAAATTGCAGGTTCGGAGAAAATCCCTTACCTTATGTATGGAAGTTTTCTGCACTTGCACTTAATGTCCTAGATAATGAAATTAGTTTTATTAATAATTTCATTCATAACTCATTAAAAATTTATTCAACATTTTATGTTTTTATTAGCTTTATTTATGACCTTTTTTATGAGTTATAGTATTAAATTTTTTCATTTGGGAGTGTTTATTTCCTTGGTTATCATGATTGCTTTACTAGTATACATGTTTGAAAGATCATGTAAAATGGTAATAGTTATCTATAATTGAAATTATATGTTATTAATAAACTTATTAGGGATTAAATGGTCTTACATATATCAATGTGTTCCTATATATGAGGATGATTCATTATATAAAATTTTAATGATGAACGTTAGTTTATTTTGGTTAATCATTTATCTTCACGAAGTAATTTTGTTTTAATATTTAATAATATTCATATATATTTTTTTAAATACATTATATAATATTTAATAAGTATATTATAATATAGGATAACCATAATGTTTTTATAACCATCCTTTAAGGCGGTAAGGGGAAAATTAAAATGCATTGTCCTTGATGGTGGTAAATCGACACATCATGGATGATGTTTTCATTTTTAGAATAAAATGGAAGAGTGAAGAGATTTTATGATTGATTATAACATTAACACAATAAAATTATAGTATATAAAAGATAATGGAGTTATCTTGCCACATTGGGATAGAGAAGTGGGGAGAGGAAAATAAATGAAAAGAAATTGAAAAGAAATTAAAAGAAAAAGAATAGGTTTTTACCACATAAACTTCTTATCTTTGAGAGACTCATTAGAGGAATTTGTTTTCATATTTTTTTGACACAAATGGATCCAAGAAATTTTTGAAAAAATTGGGAGAGTATTGGGTATAATTTTTACAAGATTAGAGTATTTTGATGTGTGATGAGAAGAGGTGGTGACGGGTGGTACTTATAGTGGGAGAAGAGGGGTGTTTTTTTTATTATATTATTCATTTGTTTATTATTTTGGCTCAAGACTACCAATATTTTTATTTATTGTGACTATTTATAGTAACTAGAGAATGTTATTTCGAGATATTGGCCACTTACACCATCACTAACTCGTCCATGACTCAAGAATTCATTTATTTACTTATAATGTTAAATAATGTGAATTATCATCCTTCACTATTCACAAAAAAAATCAACTTTTTTAGAAAATATAAAAAATTATCTTTAATTATTTTTAATATTTACAATTCAAAAATATACTTGATTAAATGAAAATAATTTTATATTTATGAAAATTTTAATTTTTAATTTAAATGATCATTTATTCAAAAAATAACTTTAAAATTATAACTTATTTTATGACCCTATGAAATATTAATTATGGTCTCATAAAATTGGAATATAATTATAAGACCAAAAATACTAATTTATGAATATATTTATTTAAATTAAATTTTCATATAAGACATAATATTAATTATAAAATTGAAAATAAACATTTAATCTTTATAAAAACACCAATAGTTAATTTATCATTTTTATATCATTTATTTATTATAACAAGATATAAATATATCACATTTTCATTTATAAGGTACCCAAATGTTATTTACCCTTTCATAGGTGATTTTACTATTATATTGTTATGATTACTATTCTTAATAGCCATATTACTATTTCAATGGTCATGTGACTATTGTATATATATAATTTCTTTAATCTCTATAAATACCTATCATTTCATTCATTTTTAATATATAAATTTTACACTTTGTTCTTTATGTTATTTTATGTGCTTTAAACTATATAACATATTTACAATATGGTAAATTCCGTCAATAAAATAATCAGTTGTTACATTCTTCCCCCTAATGAAATTTATCCCTCAAAATTTGGTTTTACATTCTCAGTTGAAAATAGTTGTGGGTACTTATCCTTAGTTTGTTCCTTCATTTCCCATATATCTTCTTTGTAATTATGGTTCTAAAAAAGTACTTTGACCAAGTGAGTAGTCTAGTTTCTTAGAAATGTATCTCTATAGTCCATAATTTTCAACAGTCGCTCCTCGTATAATAGATCATTTTCCAATTGTACCTCCTCTGAATTTATTACATGTCAGGGATCTGATATTTACTTCTCGGAGATGGATATGTGGAATACATCATGTAATTGATACATGGTTAGGGGAATTTTTAGTCGATAGGTCACATCTCAGACTTGATCAAGAATCTTGAAGGGTTGATGTACCAGAACCCAGCTTTCCTTTCAACCCAAATATCTCGGTTCTATTCTACAGAGATATGTAGAAGAATACCTTATATACAATTTTGAAATATATGTCTTTTTGATGATTTCCTACATAACATTTATTTGACTTTGGAAAGATCGGATATGTTGTTGAATGGTTCTCACCTTTACTACCATTTCATCGACCTTTTTAGGTCCCAGCAGCTTCTGTTCACTGACTTCATCCTAAAATACCGGTGTTCATTATCATTTAACTTAATGGGATTTATATGGATTTATTTGGATGATTGAGTGAAAATTATTATTGTATAAGAACTCAACAAGAGGTAGTTGTTGGTCCCATCTTCCTTTTATGTCCTTAGAAAATTTTTTAATCATGTCTTAAATTTTTTGAATAGTCTAATTGGATTGGATATTATTTTTAGGATGATAATCCATATTATTGGTCAACTCAGTGTTTATAAAATATTAGAGACTTTTTCAAAACTAGTAGGTAAATATCAAATCTTGATCAGATACAATCAATAGTGGTACTCCATAAAACATCACCACCTCTTTAATTTATATTCATGTAATTTGATCATGTGATAATTCCTCTCAAATTGTAATAAAGTGAGTTGACTTTGTAAGACAATCCATAGTAACCTACATAGCACTGATTCCAATAGATTTCTTTAGATGTATGGTGACAAAGTCCATGGTGATGTTTTCACACTTCCAGGTTGGTATGGGTAATTGTTTCATCATCCATTAGAATTTTTTCTTTCAAACTTCATTTCATAACATACTAGGTAATTTGATGTATATTCAATGACCTCCTTCTTCATATTATCCCACCAATATTTCTCTCATAAATCTTGATATATCATTGTGATCCTTGTTTGAATATAGAAAGTTAAACTATATAATACACTTAGAATATCTCTCTTTTTCACTTGATTGGATGATACACATAGCCATGACCAAAATATTATGACTCTTTCCCCATTAATTTCAAACTCTGAGGATTTACCGTTTCATATAAGTTCCACCTTTTTCTAAATTTTCACATCATTTCTTTGAGCAGCCTTAATTTTCTCCATAAGGGATTATTAAAAAATATTGAAAGTATTAATGATATTACTTTGTACCTATTAACATTCCCATTCATTTAAAATCTATTAATGTTCTATCCTTATAAATTTGCATCATTGATAATATAGCAGGATCCTTTCTACTTAGAGAGTCTGTCACATTCATTGCCTTACCAAGATGGTAGTGGATTGGGAAGTCATAATCTTTAAAGAGATATAACCATCTTAGTTGGTGATTATTAATCATGTTATGTGAGAATATATATTTTATACTCTTTTCATTAGTATATATCTAACACTTCTCCCCATAGAGATAATATTGCCAGATATTTAATGAGAAGATCACAACAAATAAATCCAGATCATGTGCGGGATAATTTTTCTAATTAATCTTCAACTACCTTGAGGAATTGGATATCACTTTATCAATTTTAGTAAGCATAGAACCAAATACCTTCCTTAAAGTATCTTTGTATGCCACAAATATTTCCCCACTTATTGGAATTGTGAGTACTGTTTCATTGTTAATCCTTCTTTTCAACTCTTTGAAGTGGTATTCACTTTCACTGGTCCAGAAAAACTTTTCTCCCATCCAAGTTAGCATGTTTATTGGGTTTGGTGATCATTATATTTTCCTCACAAATCACGTGTAATACCCAAATAGACTAGGTAAAATATGGATATCCATTATAGATATTTTCCTAGGCCACTATTTGATTTCCTTTTTCTTGGAAGGGTCCACATATATTTCTCTTCTAGTGATAACATGCCCCATGAATGAAAATTCCTCCCTCAAAAACTCACATTTATTGTAAATTTCATAGAGTTTATCCCTTCACAATGTATTAAGAATAGTAATCAAATGCTCCTTATGTTCCTCCATTATCTTAGAGTATATTAGAATATCATAAAAAATAGACTACCCCAAAATTTTCAAGGTAATCTCTAAAGACTATATTGATTAAATCCATGAAAACTTCTCGAGAATTAGTGAGCCATAAATGCTTAACTGTGGACTCATATTGTCTATTCCTCATTTTAAAGGAATTATTAGGGATATCTTCCATCTTCACCATTAATTTGTGATATCATGTCTAAAGGTCTTCCTTATAGAAATACTTGGCCCCCTGTAGTTGATCGAACGATTAATTAATCCGTGGAAGTGGACACTTTTTATTTATCATTATTTTTTGATTTGACAATAATCAATGAATAGGTGCATCAATCCATCCTTCTTATTGAAGAAGATGACTGGAATACCCCACGGTGAAGTAGTCGGGCATATAAAACCCTTATCCAGATTCTATTTTAACTTCTTTTTCATATCTTCCATCTCTATAATGGACATTCTATTAGTTCTATTTGATATACAATGAGATATATGAATACATTAAATTGAGAAATCAAGATCTTAGATAGGTGGAAGACCAAGAAATTATTCATGGAATGAAATAGTTTATCCCCTCACAATGGGAATATACTCAAGCATCATTCTCTCCTTTGTCTAAATATTTTTTTCTAGTTATTATTTTTCATAAGAAAATAATATTCCCAATTCATATGATTATTCTCAAGAAGATTCATCTTCCTCCACCCAATTGTAGAAAATTAAAGGGTGCCTTGATATTTGAAGATTGATCTCCATTTTTCGACAATTGATGTTTTCTTTATATAACGATAGACAACACATGCCCAATATTGCATCAAACTACACCAAATACTGTATGAAAATATTTTATAGGAGGTTAGGTCCATAAATATTAACCAAGGAGTATTTATATACTTTTTATGAAATATTTACCCCATTTTTTGTTTTCACATATAACTCAACCCCCATATTTTGTGGTGGTGTTTGAATAGTTCTACTAAACTTGCAAGATATGAAAGAATGCGTACAACCAGAATTAAATATTATTTTCACTATTGTTGAATTAATAATTAGTATACTTTTCACCACATCATTTTTAGGTTCCATCTCAATAGTAGTGATATCATATTCCATTATTTATTTTTTTATAGGTTTTTTTTTATTTCCTCCAACAACCATAGACTTATGGAACTGGATTAAAAATGACCATGTTCCTTACAGTTGAAACACAACTCTATGGGATGATTGTGGATCTAAACATTCCTTTATTCCTCCACAATAGTCAGATTCTTCATATCCCTTTATAAATTATTTTCCAAATACCCATCACTTCTATATTTTAGGAATCTCGTGGTTCCCCTTAGTTAATTTCTAGGATGCTTCTTCCCACACTATTAATATGTGGAATATTGGTATTTATTTATATCATGGGATTTATTAGACGGTCCTACCATATTAAACTCCATTTTATTATTTTTATATCTAGTCCCATGATACCATTGAGAGTATTAAATCACCATTTGATCCTTAAGGGCGCAACAACAAATATCCTAATAGCTTTCGAAGTCATAGATCTCCACATATTTTTGAAGACTCGACTTTATTCCACTAAATAAGATATCCACTTTATTTTGGTTTTTATGAAAAATTCGTAGGATTATCATGAAATAATTTTCAAGTTACCCTTAAACACCTTGATAGACTTTTCCTCCTTCTAATTAAGTCAAATGAACTCCCTTTCCATCATAATACAGTGATTTTTGGGAAAATATTTATTGAAAAATATTTCTTGAAATCTTCTCATTACATGGAATCAATTTCCACTTTAATTTTTATATTATCAATTTTCACCATTTATCTACTTCCCCATAAAAATAATATATTTTTAGTAAGACTTTCTCTTCATCTGAGTGTTGAAGGATAGATAATATCTTCTTAATGGGGTTAATCCAATGATCCATGATGATGGGATCAATAGATCGACTAAATATGGGAGGAAATTATCGTATAAATTATTCAACCAAAATTTTCACTTTCATATGATAAGGAGGGTTTTCCACATGATTCATGTTATTATTCATAACTTGATCATATTGATAAAGTACTTTCATAATGTTTTGAACTCTTATTCCAATCGGATTTGGTATTTCATTTGTCAAATATCCCCATTTCTTATAACATTTATTATTAGAATGAGGTCTCCTTTTTTCCATCCATTTAACTAAGAAAAAAGAACTATAATTAGGGAGATTCAATACATATATAATAAACATATAAAAAAGAAATATTGAACATATATTTATAAACATATAAATTTAAAGTATATCATATTATGTGGTTCCCTAAGATTAAATCTAGGTTATCCATGGTGATATAATTACCCAAGGGATCATAATAAAGTTTTCTAATACTAATATCCAAAAAACCTAGACCATGATCTAATACAATATATAATTTCCCTATCATTTTATAAAAAAAATTAAATATTGGTAAGAAATATTTACCACATAATCCAAACGAAGGATCGTAAAGTCTTGTGACTTTAGAAGATTATGTACGTAATTAGAAAGCATGATACAAAAATAAAAAACATATTTTATTGAATACCCATAATTTTCTACTAGGTTTATTTTAGCTATCACATCTACATAGGATAACCTAGTCAATAGATAAACAAAAGTGATAATATAAAGATCCCAGTAAGGGAATAAACAAAGATTTAAAGTATAGAACATGGGTTAGAGGGAATAACATGATAAAATAAAAATTCATATAACATGAATGAAAATAAGGAAACATAACATGTAGAACTTGGGATCATATAATCATGTAATCATAGGAATTTGACAAAAACATACAACATGACATAAACATGATTCAATACTAACTGTTAAGACCAATGCACATGGTAGACAAAGTCCCATAAAGGAATCAGGTTCACCCATATCCCAAAATGACATCTCATGAGAATAAGGGTTACCTAATGAATTAAAGTTCTATCTAGGTTCACCCATAATAACATTTCCATGGATATGTGTTCCACTTGAAGAGTAAAACATAAACATAGGGGTTACCCATGGAAGGAAATGGGTATTATAATCATGTTATAAACAAAAACACATGGGAATATCATAAAGGTGTCTCTGAAAGAATGAATTTGAATAATATATGGATATTAATAAAGGAAAATAGGAATATATAATTATAAATAGTGTCCAAATGAATTGAAAAAATTTAATAGGATTGTTTAAGAAACTTTTGAAATGAGATATTTTAGTGTAGTTTATGGGAAACAATTAAAGAGTCTTTCAAGATTAAAAGGTGTAATTGTTTTCATAAAACCAAAAATAAAGCAAGATTGAATTAAATGATAAAATTATTGATTTTATAATAATAATGGTGGACTAAAAAATATTATTTTGTGTACTTGAAAATTTGTATGAAATTTAGAATTTCCCTTTAATTTTTCTTATTTATAGAGAATGGTTGAAAATGGAACCTTATAAAACATGTATTTACCATTCATAGAAATAATAATTGAGATAAGTACATGTTTTTGTCACATAAAATAAGAATGTAGGAGGATAAAATTATTATTAGTATTAACTAAGTTTGGGAAAAGATAGAGAAAGTGTAACCTGAAAGAAAAATGGTGGTTCGGAGAGAATCACTTACCTTATATCCGAAAGTGTTCTGAAATTCACTAAATATCCTAGATAATGAAATTAGAAACATTAATATTTTAATTTAGAATATATTAAACATTTATTATATTTATTATGGTTTTATTAAGTTCATTTTTTACATTTGTTATGAGTTATAAGATTCAATTTCTCCGTTCAGGAGTGTTCACTTCCTTGGTTTTCATGATTGGTTTATGTGTATACATGTATGAAAGATCTTCTAAAATGGGAATAGTAATCCAAAATTAAAATTATATTTTATTAATTAAAATTAATAAAAAAAATTCTTATCTATACTTTTTTTAGAAATCAGTATTAATTATTTGATAAAATTTTAAGGATGAATGTTGGATTTTTTCGGTGAATTTTTAATCATCACGAACTAGTTTTATTTTATTATTTAACACTATGAATACATCCTAATTCCAAAACATTAATAAATATGTAATATACAAATTATAATATTTTTAAACCATAAAAATGGTTTTATTAATATACTTGAAGTTGATAATAAGAAAATGAAAATGCATCGTCCAGGGTGGTAGTAAATCGGTACATTAGAGATGGTGTTTACATTTTTAGAATAAACTAAAGAGTGAGGAGTTTTGAAGATGGATTATAGCATTAAT
Organism: Viscum album; assembly: GCA_963277665.1. Lineage (NCBI taxonomy): Eukaryota > Viridiplantae > Streptophyta > Magnoliopsida > Santalales > Viscaceae > Viscum > Viscum album. Next base: position 549,577,201 of record OY728163.1, read on the forward strand.
ATAATAAAATTAAAATATATAAAATATAATGTAGATATATTTTCACATCAGTATTGGTATTTTACATGAGTATACGAAAACAAAACAAATTTAAAAGAAATTAAATGAAAATGAAAATGGATTTTACCTCTCGAACTAGTTCTCCTCAAGAACCTCCTTACGGCAACTGGATTTGTTATCTTGTTGATACCAATGGATCCTAGAAATGCGGTGGAAACTTGGGAATAGTATTGGGAATAATTTGAGAATTATTCAACGTTTTGGTTGTGTGAGGGGAAGAGGTGGTGGGGGTGGTATTTATAGTGGGACGAGAGGGGTGTTTTGATTATTTTATTCATATTATTATTATTTTGCTTCAAACCAATCTATAGTTTTTATTCTTTAGAATATGTAGAATAATTATAGAATGTTACTTTGATATAATTTCCACATATATCATCTATTAGTAGACCATAACTCAAAAAAATTATTTACTTATAATGTTAAATACTGTAAATTACCGTATTTCACTATTCACAAAAAATTCTTTGATTTTAGAAAATTTAAAAACAAATAACCATAACTATTTTTCAACATGTAGAATGAAAAAATTGACACCATATTTTAAAAATAATTTTATATGTATGAGTAATTTTATTTTTAACTGAAATGGTCATTTATTCAAAAAATAAAAATTTTAAAATTATCAATGACTTTATAACACTTTGAAAAAATAAACAAGGTATCATAAAATAACCATATAATCATAAGAAAAAATTATTATTTAATGAATGTATCTTGTGGAAATTAATTTTCTTTTAAAACATAATATTAATTATAAAATATTAAATACACATTTTCTATTTATAAAAATACCAACACTTAATTTAACATTTTTAAAACATTTATTTACTTATACCATGATATAAATATATAATATACTTATTTTCAAGATACAAAAATTTTATTTACACATTCATTGGTGAGGTTAATATTCTAATGTTCAAATTATATTTTCAAATGGTCATATTACTATTTCAATGGTCTACTTAATATTCCATCAGTACAGGTTTCTTAATTTCTATAAATACCCCTTATTTTATTCATTATTTGTTTATAAAGTATGTATTGGGATATATATGTAATTTTATGTGATTTATACTATATAAAATAATTATAGGAATGAAAGTTACATTGATTGAATTTTGGTTCATTATGTTCGAGGCTTATGGTATAGGAGAAGTGGATAATTTTCAAAATGTTCGGTTGAAAGAAAATATTTTTCATGTACAATAATGTTGCACTATCATTAGATTTATTGATAAAGGGAAAACATTTATACTTTTCTATTACAAAATGATCAATAATGTTGCATTATGAGTCAGATTTGAAATAATGGGGACTAAGTCATGATATTTTAGTGTATCTCAAGTTGAGAATGGGGATATATCATTCATCATGGTGTGTTTTATTATATCATTAAGGGTATCAAAGTTCTTCTAGTTTAACATAGTATATGATTTTTTGTTTCTTGGTGATGGGAACCCAATCAAGGAATCCATGGAAATAAAATTACTTTGTTTTAATATTTTTTTGATGATTTTTTCATGGTGTGTCAAATGTATTGTGGGCATACATTTTTTATTTTCGGGTTTGAGGTGAGAGTGTTAGGTATGTGTCACGGGTTTTAGAGGATAATTAATTTTGAAATAGAGAGATTCATTGTGAAATAACTATCCTCAATATCATTAATTTGAATAGTTTTTGTTCTTGAGAAATGGGGGGTTGTAAGGGTTGATTCCATCATGAGTCTCAAAGAAGTGTTTGGCTCATCCATATTATTTCATTAAATAGTTTGACACATTATGATTTCCTTCAATAAAATTTTAATGCTAAAATTAGGGTGTCATATTACTTATTTTTTATCTACATTATCTCTCTTAAAACCTATGTGATCTTAGATTATCTTCTTAGTGGTTCAATATTATTTAGTTCAATCTAAAGGCCTTAGATTTGGGTGTTCAAGTTTTCCCAAATTAGTGGTACTTCTATTTTTCATCATGTACTAGTTTTACTTTCTAAGAGATTGTTCGAGTTTATATTTTTAGTTTTTATGGGGTTTTATTATTGTTTTAAGGGAGATAATATGATATTGGTTGGATGAATGAATCTTTAATGTTCATTAGAGTTTTACGTCTATTTACTTCCCTTCAATTAGTATACTTAAGGGGAATATTCTATAAAGTCACATGATATCAAATGATATAATATAGAATGTTGTAGATTGAAATATATAGATGTAAAATAGGGTTATTTTAAACCAAATCGTATATCATATTTCTTAATATAAGTATATCATATAAAACAAACTAGGTATGTCATACTCTATGATATAGTAGAATTATAGTAACATGAATCATATGTTATGATTCATATTAGATAGTACAATGTCACTGAGTTAACATTTGTGTCACCTACTTGTAAGCTATAAATAAATAATTGTTAAATAAGATGAAGAAAATGAGAGTGTATGTGGTATGGGGTTTCAAGAGTTGTAACAAAAGGATTTTACATTCATGTTTATGAAGCATATGAGTAAAGAATATTCTTTAGGAATATCCACATAGACTATATAAAGGATGCTTGTCCAGGATTTTTGGGTGTGTGATCCTTGAGTAGACTTTTGAATAGACCCTTGTACCTCCTAAAACTCCCTTACTCTATCCTCGTTAGCATCAAGATATACTAGAATATCATGGAAATGATAGAAGATACCCAAACCATTTGGGTGATTTAGTGTAACCACTGGATACACCTGAGAGGGTGGATACTATAATTTTATCTTAACTAATCCTAATTGATCAATGATAAAAGGTAACAATAATTTTTCTCATTGGTGTAAGGTACACTTTCTTCATCTAGAGTTTTTAATTTTTTTCAAAGGAATGGTGATCCTGAGTTTAAAGGTTTCTTACCATTTCATCTCATCCACTTAAGGGACTTTACTGAAACATACTTTGAGAAGGGGTGAATTGGGTTATGGAACTTGTTCCATTTTATTAGCTTTTTCCCCAAACTCTTACTACCCTATGTGAACTTGACCTAAATAGTGTATCACTTACATTATTGTTTTAATTATGATGATATAATTATTATTCATGTTTAACTATTCATTAACATATATAATAAATTACTACTTTATCCCACATTCACAAAATTATTTCATGAAATATATAAAAATTAATAAAACTAAATATAAGGATTTTACATGGTTCATCCATATTAGACTAATCTAAAGAGCATGAAATAAGTAATTTGTTGATGTACTAGAATCCACTAAACAAAATTTTTTATGGTGGGTTCAAGATAGAGACCTTATTAGTCTTGGGTTTAAACCCCTTATAATTTTTATAGGAAACTCATCTCTTCCCAAGTAACACTTCTCTCACTTCATCTATTTACTCATTTATTTAAAAAATAACTCATTTATTGTTGGGGGAAATGAATAAAGTATTGCCACTATTATAGTTTCATATGATTTAGAATGGAGAACTTTGATATCCCTGAAAAAACATATTATAGGGTTTTGTGGATATCTCCATGAATATTAACATAACATCACCCTAAGTCACTGTGGAAGATCCTTATTATTCCTTGGTAACTTCTTTGTATAGTTTCAATTCTATATTTTCTTCTTTATGGTATCAATCTATAAGTCCCTATTCTCTCCTCCTTTCTATATTTAATATTTAAATGGTCCTCACTTTTCTTCAAAATAAAAATACCTCTCTCTTTTTCTATTTTTCAAAATAAGTAAATATAATCCTATCACTATTTTGGATGTTGATATTAAATATATCCCTATATTTCCACAGAGAAATTCTTTATAATTTACAAAGATTAATATCTCTCTAATTCCACACTTCCAAAATTTCATTTTATCTAATAACAAAATTCACCACGTACCCCTTTATATAGATACTAGATTTATCATGATAATGATGGAAAAAATTTTCATCCAAATCTTCTAAAAATCTAGGCCGAGCCCATCCATTTAATTCTAAAATCTTTCTTCCCGGATATAGTATATACATAATTTGGAATCACACTAGCTCTTCATCTTTGTAGTGTGAAACTTTCCTTGAAGTATTCCACCTAATCTTACTATAATCCATATAGGTTTTTTTCATATTTTAATATGGAAACACCATTTAAAACTTACACAATAATCAGCATGGAATAATTACTAATTTTCCAAATTTACATGAAATAATAATACTATAATATAGACTTTTAACTCATGGTGTAAATCATGGAAAAAATACCAATACTGCAAAAATCTGTATAGTTCATGAATATAAATCATTATAATATCATGGAAAATTAGTCCTTTGATAATTACATATTACTCATAATAATATCCTGAAAAAAATATATTTTTTATTATTAATAAAAAAAATTATTAATTTTGTTATAGTTTTCTAAACTATTATCTCATATGGATAAGAGAATTATTCTAATTTATTTCTCTAATGACTCCTATGAATAGATCAAATTGACCTTATAAATTTTAGTGATCCTCCTTTCATTATTTATTGATTACTCTTATGAAATTACTAATATAAATATCATATTATTCTTGGATTACTCATATAAAATTCCATGAGTCACAAAAATGAACCATATAGAATGTTCCAATGACCCTTATATTTTCAACCTTTTTGAAAAATGACTCTTAAGAAATAACTTTTATTCTTGAAAATGATCCATATAAATTATAAGGATGACACTTATATTTTCATTCATGGTCATGTTTCTATATTCCAAGAGATAATGACTCATAAATAATCTAGATGATGAATTTTACATTTCTGGACTTAGACATTTTCCTGCATCATTAGATATAATCTCTTAAAAAATATAATGATCTTCTACATCCTTTTAAATTTTTTCAACTCCTAATAGAAATTATTCTTATGTTTTGAGACACGTACTTTTTAAATGAAAAATATAAAAACCATATTATTTTAATATTACACAAAAATATATTTCAACTCATCAAAAATAACTTTTTAACTCTTAATTTACTTCTAGAAAATATAACATCCAAATTAATATTCGGACCACTATTATACTTCCATAAATTGTCTCCTACACTTATAAAAAACCAACCATGATACTTAAAAATTATAGAAATTAAAAAAAATCAATAGAACCACCTATGGAACCCCACAAAAAAATAGAAAAACTTTATACCTTATCAAACATTTTCTCCTCTTCCATAACTATTTTTCAAAATCCAACACCAAAAAACCATATCAGTGTGTAATAAAATTCATTTACAAAAAATTATATGTGTTGAAAAAGCTCTAACATCTATTCACAGAATATATTACTCTATACAATCACCAATCCTCAATTGGATTTTAATAATACCACCATTTAATTTTTTTTTTGCAAAAACTCATCATGAATCCTGAAGTAGCTTCATATTATTAGAATAATTCACACTTCCCTAATTCTTACTCCCCCTTTAATTGCCATGTCGATTCATGTTTTCCTGATACTTCTTACTTACCCTTTAACATTAAATCCAAATCATGTATTGAGATATAATAAACTAAAACTTATCATGATCGCCTTATCATCTTGATTCCAAATAGCACATAATTTCATTTAGACTCCCCATGTAAGCCTCTTTAGGTATACCACTAACTATATTGTCTCATGCTAGGAAGGTAAATTTCCCCACTTATTAATATAAACCCCCCTGTTTGAATGTTGTTATAGAATCAAATTATGGGGGAATAAGATCCCCCAATTATAACACACATAAAGGACCCTATAATTTACATCTATATTCATCACTTGTAAAAAAATATACCATTTCTTAATTTCATCTTTAGATTTATCATTCAAGAGCCAGTAATTTCCAATTTTAGTTTCATTCGGAAATAATTTAATTGAGTGTAATTACCACATTGTAATGAGCCATTAACACAACCTCTAAGTAAAATTACTATGATAACTTTATTGGAATCAAGAGATGAATAAAACAAAATCATTATTTTCCATTTCACTCTCATACTTTAGTAATGTACATATAGCCACACTTCTTAGCTTCTACCATAGATCCCATATCATGAACTCAATCACACATTCAAAAAAATTGTAAATAAACATGAGAATTTTTTTTTCATTTGTACCATATTTTATCTTCTCATGTTATATTCAAATTCAAAAATTGATAATATTTTTTTAAAAATTATTTATACCTCTTTTTTAAGAATATATATGGGCACATGCCTAACCGGGTATCTTTCCTTGGTTGATGGGGATACCACCTTTAGAAATTTATCTTTAAAATTCCCATGAGTATATTATAATTTTCACTAAATGATAATTTAATATAGATCATGAGTCTTATCCATATATAGTAACAATTTATATCCTAAAAACCATCTGTTTATGTCACATGTTAAACCACTTATCACATCAAAAATAATATATCATGAAATAATTTTTTTTGTATTTCTCCATCAACGTATATTATTCCACCTCTGGGGTTTTATTTTCGTGAATAATATGTTTTAATAACACTAATAAATTAATTATATCTTTAAAGAAATTATGATACTATTTTTCATTATTATAACACTTCTTGTTGCACCCATGTACTTTCAATTATATCCTCACTAATATTCACTTGTACTACATTCAATTATGAATTGGAACATTGAATCATGTGAAAATATAAATTTTATATCTTGATGAATATTCCTCCGGTATCATATCATCCTTAAAACCTAAAACACGTTAAAAATAATTAATAACATTAAATACATGTGGAAAAGGGAACTTTTGACCTTTATGATATTGAGAAACATATTTAGCCTCTACCGAACACCATTTTACTTTATCATTTAATTTTGTTACTACATTCATATAGAAATTAGTTTTTATAAGATAAAACATCCATTAAACATCATTGGGATTTATCTCATCTCCATATCCAAAATAAAAAATTTCTCCCCCAGGTTAAGTCCTTGTAACTACCAAATAATTTACTATATATGTTTTTAAAAATCAACATTAGGATCGATAGGTAATTTTTCATGAAGAACCAAACTAAAATGATTCAAAAAAATTATTAGATAAATATAATTAAAATAAAAATAAAAACTATAGAAAATAAAAATGTATTAATATCAATGGATTAGTAAAATTAAATTTTAATATTATTAAGGGTAGTTGATTATTTTTAAAAAATTAAAAGGACAATTTTTATACTACTATATATTTTATCTATATAAATTAAATTTCCTATTTTTAAAATGTTATATGAAAAAATATAATAACATACTTTAAATTGTAAATTGATATGAAGAACAACTAGTGTTTAAAAATATCATTTTTCAGTAAAACTATGCTTCAATTATATTTTTTTTTATTTATGGGAAATAATTATATACTTTATAATTTTAAATAGCTAAAATGACAATTATTTTTGAATTTATAATTTTATGGCTATCTTAGGGAGAATTTAGTTTTTGAAAAGGTTGTTTTTTAGGTGAATAATTAAAAATGGAATTTTTACTAAAATAATCACATTTATGATTATATCAAGAAGTAAGTATAACATAAAAACATTAAAACACTTATCATATTCAAATATGTATTTAAGATTTAAAAAATATATTTTAAAATAATATTTTGAATTATTAAAACCTATATTTAACAACGTAAAAAATATTTTCCAATAAAAATTGTTTTTGGTAATTTCATTCAATAAAATGCTATTTTGGTAAAATTTGATTTTGGATTGATTTCAAATACACGTAAGTTTTTTTCTATACTAATATATTTTATATCATGAAATTAAAACACTAGGATAATTTTACTCTACACATAATTTTTTACTAGAGAAATTTACTTTTTCTAAAGCTCGGTTTTTAAGTGTTACATGTTCTAATATAAAAATTAATATTTATTTCAGATATCAATTTTATAAAATGAAATGGATGTAATATTTGGAATCATTTGATATAAAATATCTAATAACATCAATTTTATTTTTATTAATTAAAATTAAACTACTCATGTAAAAACGAGTAACTATGATAAAAGCTAAAATGGTAAATTTAAAAAACAATCGGAGGCTAACAAACCTCAAAAATGATAAAAATGAGTGTTATAGTGTGTGGTTTGGGCCTTGATATAACTTATAACTTCTCCTCCATATTATATCTCAATTTTTGTGCTACTTGCCTTAACAGTGACTTCCCACTATTAAAAAAGCCTTGGAATTTACAAAAAATCACATCCCTCTTAACATATAAATGTGGAACACCTCTACTCACTTCTCATCACACCACAACCCAATTAGTTCATAAAAATTCTACCCAAACACATAATATTTTTTTTCAAACTTTAATATTTGCTTTTTTTATGAAAAAACATCCCCCAAAGCTGTAACACATTTTGAAAAGAATATAATCCAAGAAGCGACCTATAAATGTCTAACTGATCCTATCACATATTTATTTCATTTTATGAAATTATTCTTAATAAAATATACTTTCACAATAATAAAATATTAACAAAATTATTATTACTATAAAATTTTTTAATTATAATAATGCTACAATTATTAACCACATTTCACATTTCTATTAAGAAAAACAAAAACTATCATTTGTGTGTTGAGTGGACCACCACGTCCACAACGCAACATGTTTAGTTTTCCTTCATGGACTTAAAAAATTATTATAATATCTAGTTTAAATTATAATATTGATATTTAAAACAAGTTATATATTATTAAATTATAAACCATATTACACCTTTTCTTGATTTTATGGAAAACAAAATAATAACCCATGTATATGTGTAAACTATAGCCTCCATAGAATGATCAATTTTGATTTCTAATTTAATCACTACCTAAAAAATATGGTCATGATAACGAATTTAGTAGATAAATATTATTTTAATGAAATTATTGAGGTTTAATAATGACAAACTGGATAACCTATTAACAATATCATCAATAAATAACCATGCTAAATTCAATCATTCAAAAGAGCATTTTAAGAGAAAAAATGATTATATTTATACTATGAAATATCTTTTTATATGTTATATTCTATTTATAATTATTTAAAATTATGATATAACACAATAATAGATAGTAAATAATATCATTATACTTCTATTATAAAAATATTTTAACCAAATCACTTTGTAATCATCTATTGAACATAGTATGTTCTTGTTTGGGTTGGGGTAACCACCAACTTGAACCATGATACAAATTTATTTCATGGATTACTATGGTAATTTAATTTATTATAATATATTACATAAAATCATAAATATAATTATTATTTTAAGAAATTTTAATATAAAAATTTAACTCATTATTTAAGAAAACACACAATGTTCTCTAAGAATCATCGAAACATGCTCCTGACCAAATTCATCACTAATGATCATAACCAAAAATCTTATAGAATGAAATTGTAACATTACAAAAAATTAAAAAACACTAATTTCAATACCTTTTATGATCTAGGAATGATAATCCTTGGGAGAATAATGAAGAGACACACTCTTATTATGCAAAAAGCTTAAAATGATCAAGATAACTCACACCCAATATCAAAAAATAATAATAACTAACTAATATAAAATTAAATAATAACTATGGATGATGTATATAAAAGTATATAAATAATAAAAATATTCTTAGAATTGTTAACAATATAGTGATTTCTATTATATAAGAGCTTAGAAATAATTTCTTCTTAGTAAGAACTGAGTTAATGGGGTTCTTTATCACAAATTTAATTTATTAAGAATTATTTCTTAATGTGAACCATGATTCCATAAATATTGTTTAATTAATTATTAATTATTTCCTTTTAACATATTAATTATGTCTTCATATCCATATCAATCACCTTATTTAAATTTCTTTTGATCTAAAATATACCAAATTTTAATGGGGTTTTGATCATAATTTTAATCTTACCAAAATGGTTTTTATTTCCATTCATATTTTCAAATGAAGACTGTTTAAAAAATATTACTCATATAGGAATTTCTTTTTTTTCTTTAAAAAATAATTATTTTAATTTCATACTGATGTGGTTTTACATGTCCCCGTAATATCGCATTTCCTTTTGAATCATATTTTAATCAAATTGTGTCTTGTAAGTGAAAATGACCTTGTAATATCCTGACTTGAGTGCCACACACCGGTGCCCAGAGCCTATTAGTCACATAACCTCCAGCATGCCTCCCCACATCCCAATGGCTGCCAACTAGTAGAGAGGGTCTAATATCAATAATGAGGAGACTATACCTTCTTTTGTCATAGTAATAAACCAGCGTATAAATAAGAAAAAATAACTATATAATTTGTAACCAATCCAATATCACAAGAATAAACATGGAAATACAATACCAAAACTAAATAGTAGTTAGTCCATGCCAAAATCATGTCATCTTTAAAAATTCAAAATGAAAGGTAAAGACACTCACAACTCCTAATTAGATCTTAAACTACATCTAGTTCCCTAATTCATGCTCCATCCTGACTCATTCACCCAAAATAGCGACTTTTTCCTTAACCTATTCAAAAACGATGAAATATATTTGGGTACTGGTGAGGTAGTCTGAGTAGGGTATGATTAAAACTCAGTAGGACTCCACCAAGGGTATTTAACAAAATATCCATTCAAAATAGTGTATGCATTTATATAAAGAAATAATACCAGCAATAAAGTAAATAGTTTAGATTTATTCAATTACTCGATATCTTTCCACATAAACCACCGGGTTTCCAAAGAAACCAGAGCCATATCATATATTTGAATGACATTATTACCATTCATAAATCATAACTAAATTAAACTGTTATCACGCATATTTATAATACATGACTAATTATCACTATTACCATTCATCATTTCATAATCTAACTTCATTGTTTCCATTCATATTTCATAATTCATGTCTCAATTAAACTTTTACCATTAATCATTTCATAATAAAATTCCATTTTACATTTCATATTTTATAACACATGATGGAATTACATTGTAACCATTCATCATTTCATAGTTTAATTTCATTTTTACCATTCATATTTCATAATACATGACTGAATTCCATTGTTACTATTTTCCATTTCATAATTAAATATATCACAAAATCACATTAATTAATTAACATTTTAGTTGATCAAGCTCAATAATTCCATATTCAAATTATTCCTTTACTAATTCAATGATTAATTCATCACATTAATCCCCTTAATTAATTCCACAATTAATTAAGCACATAAATTCCATTAATTAATTCACCAATTAATTCATCACTCCAATTTAATCAAAAATTCAATAGCTAGTTTATCATATCCCCCCTAATAACTCCCCAATTAATTATGCACGTCAATCATTTTAATTAATTTTCCGATTAACTAATCAAAATACCCAAGACTAGTATCCCATAATTAATTCGAAAAATAACTATCACAATCAAGTAACTCAATATCTCTATGGTTAATTTAACAATTAATTATCTCAATCAAACAAATAAATATCTCCATAATTAATTTAGTAATTAATTATCTAAATAAAACAACTCAAAATCTCTATAATTAATTCAACAAAAAATTATCATCATTAAAACGACTCAAATATCTAAATTAATTCAATAATTAATTATATCAATTAAATAAACCTCAATTATTCCTTAAATTCTACAATTCATAATTCAAATAATTAATTCAACAATTAATTATTACTAATTTAGAAACCTTTAGTTAATTCCTTCACCAGATCAATTAATCCGATATAAGAAACTCAATTTATAATCATCTAATATAATTTATATAATTACAAACACATTTTTGAAATCAAGACTATGATATTGGAATAATAAACCACATACCTCAAATCATTATTAAGAAATCACCCTATGCAAATACCCAATTTTAACATAATAATGATCTAGAACAAGATCTAGATATTAAAACCCAAATCATTACATAATAATCCAGATCACACAATTTAATATCCATATCCACAATACTAGATTCATATCAAACCAAAAATAGGGAATAACAATCCTTCAACTAATGGAAGAAGGGTGGGAAGAGAAATAAAACCACGCGGGAAGAGATCATGTTAGGGAGGGGTGAAGATTTTTAATCTCATAATTGAAATGTGAAGTATGGAGGTTAGAATGCTTAATAATATATTTGGGAGGCCTTAAAGTCATGTAAGGGCATAAGAGGTCATTTTAAAGCCAAATTGGTTTTAAAATGGGGGCATCGATAATTTTAAAACTATGTTTTGGGTGATTAAAATATTGTATACATACTTCACTACTTAGGGTGAACGGTTTCCCTTAACTATTCACCTTAACCAGGCACCTCTTCTAGGGGGTCATGGTTTATCCTAAAAGGGAACACAGTTTCAAAAATCATGCACCAGCCCTGAAAATCCCCAATGTTTGGGTTCACATCGTTTGGTGGGATGGTGTGTATGGTTTGGGAAATCATGTGCCAACTATGCACTACCATTCTTCATCAAAATATCTAAAAATTCCCACAAACACACCCCAGTTACAACCCACAGAAACAATTATGAAAATAAGGAATAAGAATACCGAAAAAACATGCCTGAAATATCTCTAGAAATGGTCGGAATCTTATAATATTACCAAATTGTAATAGATTATCCTTGGGATCTACTCCCATGTATCTCTAATATTCAAATTCAAAAAGTTTGGGCCACTGATCCCACATTTATATTTCTCTCTCCCATGTTTCTTCCTATACATATCAATGTTGTTGCAATACACAAATTATCGGACTGGTCTTTCCCCACAACACCTTCTCACTGTGATCTGACACACTTATCGGATGGTCCTCAAAAGACACATCTATATTAACCTAGATATTATCAATATCGATCAAACGATACGTTTTGGGGTGATACTGGCAAAGTTTTAATACATAGAAGACATCATGCATATTACTATATCTCTATGGAACAGTCAATCAGTATGACACTTGCCCAATTCTCTTCACAGCCTCAAATGATCCAATGAACATGTGTGTCATAATTCCCTATCTCCCTACCTAACTACGACCCAACTTAGTGGACACCCAAATGAATACATGATCACCCTTTTTAAATGATAGGGTTCATCGATGCATATTAGAATACAACTTCTATCTACTCTGTTTGCTATCCATACACTTCTATATAAGATGAACCTATTCTGATATCTCCTTCATGAGACTCAGTCCAAAAAACTCTAACTGTAACACCCCGAGCTCCACGATACGCTTCTCATTCAATAATGCAATAGCTTGCATTGTACGCAACTTCGAGTTCTAAAACACCGCGACTAATCAAAGTAGCCGTTATGAATAGTAATAACCACTTTTTAAAATTATAGAAATTTTATATTTCAAAATGGACTTCATTTTTGAATTCGTAATATCGAAATTATCCTAAGTTGAATTTTTTGTAACTTTCTGAGAACTTCCAATTTTTTTATGAATAGCGAAAAATACTTAGAACAACTTTTTTAATAAAAATAATTTATTGTGATAAATTATACTATTTAGTGGCCTTAAAGTATAATTAGAATATATTTTTACCATTTTATCCAATTGTGGTCATTAGAATTAATTTAACATTGAAATTGGACATAAAAAATTGCCAATATTTTGATATAAATTGTTTCTTAAAAACACGCTATTTGTTGTGACAGTGGGAATTAATTATAAAATTAATTAATGCAACTTATATGTTTGGAATTTTGTAAAATAGACATCATTTTTGAATTCGGAATATCAATTATAGCTTAGGGTGAAATTTTGGCATTGTTCTGAAAAACTTCAATTTTGATGAATAGTGAAACCACTAAGTGGTAGTTAAATAACTGATTTTTCGTTTAAATGAAATATTACCACTTCTGTGATTTGATTTTCAAAAATCCGACATACATGGTTTTCATTAAGAAGTAAAATGTGGTTCAATAAGATTAAAATAATTTTTTGGTGAATAGTAACTTTTAAGTTCTTAATCGCGATTAGAGGTAATTAGTGTAGTTTAAGGTACAAATAATGTTTTAATAATATGAGATGAGCATGACACTTGTCCTACTCCTATTGGATGAGTCATGGCCGAACATGAAAACCCATGGGTCAACTTGGGGACCCCATGGAGCCACTTTATTTGGAAAATGACATTAATATATATTTATATAATGTTAAAATTAAATTGACACAAACATGAGTTGTTTTACTAAAACAGTTTTTAAGTGGGGTTACACAAGTCCACATTTTGACTATAAATATTCATTAGAAAGCTAAAAATATTTCTTACATCATATTATTTGTTTTATAATTTTTAGACATTAAATAAATTAAATTATTTATGACATCATTATGATGCAGTGATGACCTCATTATTTAACGATTTTAATAAAATGAAAATATAATGTAAAATACAAGGCTTAAACTTGTCCAAAGACTATTGGATGGGTAGATTTCGAACCCTTATCACCTTAGACACGAATTATATAAGTTTGGGACCTTTAGAATCCGAAAATCATTGTGTAATAATGTAACATTTCAATCTTTCCAAAAGAGCCCCTCCTCTCCACTTATAAAAGGCCCCCACCTCTCCCACCTTATTCACACCTTAAAGCCATTTGGCTCGGCCAACCTCTGCCCAAATACTCTCCCAACCTTTCCCTATTACTACTAGAAGCCTCACTTTGGGCATAACTCTTCCCAAGGAAGCCTTTGGCTCAAATCAAAAAGAGTTACCCAATTTTGAGGTAATGTCTTCTCTAATGTTGTTTTGTTTTATTTTTCTTCTCCAACACCCTAAACTCTTTTTATTCATTTCTTTTGTAACAAAACCAGTATCCTCAATATACTAGGATGTTGTTATAATAAGGATTAGAGCTACACTTACACACACATACATCTAATGGTTAAAGAACATACGGTTTCTGTGGATGGCGAATTTCTGCCTCACGAAACGATGATTGTTCAACACTCATATAACACCTTCAAAGGTGGCCATTAAGATGTCACTATTTTTATATATGATATATAATATGTTTATGTTTTACTTATGCTTCTGTATTTATCATTTATGGCATACTTTATGATTTCCATTATGGGTAAAACGCGATAATTTCATTTTAGGAAGTGCGGACTACCGCCCCCTCAAAGTGATGTGAATCGTTAATTCCATATGTGGGATGTATAAAGGATGGAGTAAATGATATTATATATGATATTATACTGGAACTATATTATACCTTTATATAATTATGATTTCATTACATTAAATACGAAATAGAAATGAATGTAGCGTTCATGCGTACGTACGGCTTACCGTCTCCATGAACGGTGCATTTCATTTCTTACCTCTAAATGTTACATAATATTATGAATGAATGTATATACTGGATATATATGATATATATGATATCTACATCATGAATATAATTCTGGATATAATGGATATTTCACCACATGAACAACTTGTAATTATAAGAAGGTTATTGTTGACACAAGTACCAAAGATCGACAAAACGACCGTTATTAACTTAAATAATTAGATAACGTTCATAACATTGTAATAAGTGATATAAAAAATAATGAAATTGAAAATGGTTCTTAATAAGGTAGATATTAACTCTATTTTATTATTCAGGAGGTTAAAGAATGGTTGATTCAAGTCGGACATGAGGTAAGGGAACTTCTTAACCCAACTTCCATTCTTTGGGTTAATCTCCTAATTTCCAATTATGTCATGATATTATTATGTATTATTTTATATTTTTACTTTCTTTATGTGTACCTATATTGAATACACATAATAGATCTATTTTATTTTAAAAATGATCTTTTTATGGACTTCGTCTCAATCTCCTTTCATTGAGTCATATTTGGTTTTATACACAATTTTCTTTTATACGGTGTATAAACCCCTTTGACTTTTACGTTTATTCAAAAGGAATCTTTTTTATACGAAGCGTTTTACTAAACGACAAAAAGGGAATGTTTTTCTTTCCATACTTATGCGGCGACAACGACTTCTCCGCCGACGTGACCATTATTTGAGTTTCGGCTTCCTCTACAAGCCATCATTTTTTTAATGAAAAATAAATACAAAGTTTTAACTTTATTTTATTTTGGTATTAAAAATGGTTTTGAAAGCGTTTTTATTATATCAATGTGTTGTATTTATATCATGTGATTGAAATGTGGAAATGTTATGTTTCCTTTATGCATGTTTTATGTGATACGATTATGTTATGGTTTATGATATGTTTAAACCTATTCATATGAGGAATGCATTAGACTTAATAAGTGACGGGTGGAGCCTTCTATAGCTCCTCGATGCATCGGCAGGTCTCATGAGACAAACTAGTGTCTTGGCACAAGGCCTTGACAAAATCTAATTTGTGGTCTTGGCACGAGGCCTTGACTACGTGGTTATGATAGTCTGGCATTATGCATTCCATCATTATGAAAGTGGTTATTGATATTGCATGTGATTATTCGACCAGTCGAATATCCATGTGAAGAAGTGAATGGAATTATCTCATTTTACTTTTTCCATATTATGTTGAAGTTCAAGTTTAAAAGGCTTTTGTTTTAGTTATACATCGCCTTAAATGTTAATGTTTATTTATGAAAGCTTCCGCTATATTGTTAACCTTACTGAGCATCTGAGCTCACCCCTTTCAATGTTTTAATATTTTTCCAGGATGTGAAGGAGTAATTTATGAGTGACCTGCAGGGGTAGTCAGAAAGGGATATGATTGTGGACTATGAAGACCATGTTATTGTAGTTTGTTTACTTTTTGATGTAATGAAAGACTTATGAATGTATCTAGTGTTTCCAAGGCTACTAAACTAATCGGTCTTTCGAGACTTGATCTTTTGTGATCATGCCAATGTTACGAAGTAATGCACCGACTCTGGGTAGCTGGGGTCAGGGCATTACAGTTTGTATCAACGGCAGTTTAGTAATAACCTTGGAAGCTAGATTAAGATAAACTCTGATTAGAGAACATAGCCCAAAGATAGACTTTGAGGATTAGTATATAAGAACTTCCTAGAATTTTGTTATTGTAGAGATTTTGTGAGTTTTCCGAGCAATACATCCCTGTCTGGATACGAGCAAGTAGAGGCGGCTCTGGCATAGATGTACCTAGGGGTAAAACCCGAAAACACCGCTTTGAGCTAGACTCGAACGAGAACTGGTGCAAGACAATGGGCCTTGATGCACTCTTGGTTACGACACTCCCGGAGGATATGCTTAGGATAATTCTCATTTTCTTTACAAACCACTATGAAGGGTTATGAGTATATACTTTCTCAAAGGAAACATTTCTTTTTATGATTATGGATTATATCCATAAATAGTTAAATTTATGTTAAGTGTTTTATAAGTATGGGATTTTGTATTTTGATTCATAAACTGATCTAGTTTATGCAATTGTTTAGAAATGGCGCCTAGTAGAAGAAATGGAAACTGTATCAATGCGCGCACTCCATGTAGGGATTTCCCTCCTGCTCAAGATAATTATTGTGGATCTAGAGATACAACTGGTGCTGATCAACTTATTACCATACTGGGACAACTCACTCAGGTTATTAATAATAACCTTACTCGTATGGAGCACCCTGATCCGCAACGTGGAGGATCAATGTTAGACCGCTTCATGAGGCAACAACCACCAACCTTCAATGGGAGTACAAATCCTATATTAGCTGAGCAATGTATAAATTCCTTATAGAAAATATTCCATGCCTTTGGGAGTAGTGAAAGGGAGAAGGTTGTCATGGCAGTTTACCGCCTCACTGGAGATTCCGATCGGTGGTGGTCGCTGATTCAAAACACAAAGGAAGATGATGACGTATCGAATATGGAATGGAGGGAGTTCAAAGAGATTTTCTTAGAAAAAAGCATTCCTCGTGACCATCGAGCAGATATGGAAAAGGCAATTTCTGAGTCTGAGGCAGAAGGAGGATGAGAATGTCGCAAAGTATGAGGCTAACTTTACAAGGTTAGCGAGGCATGCCTCCGATTATATATGTAACCCAAGGAGTAAGATTGATCGTTTCTTTGATGGTTTAAAACCATTTCTCTGTCGATCTTTAGTATCACAATCCTTCTCATCATACGAAGATATTGTCTCATGTGCTATCAAGACAGAAAAGGAATTCTCTAAGTGTTATGACAACAAAGTAAAGCAAGAGAAGAAGAGAACGGTGGAACAAGAGACTGATAAAGGGAAAAAGGGAAAGAAGGATTTTCCATTATGTGATAATTGTGGGAAGAATCACCCTGGTACATGCCTAAAAGGAATGGGAGTTTGTCATAAAAGTGGAGAAAAGGGTCACCAGGCTCGTGATTGCAAGGGAAAGAAAGACGCTGTCAAAGTTGAATGCTACAATTGTAGGGAAATGGGGCATTATGCAAATGAATGTCCTAAGCGTCAGGGAAACTTACCTCAGAAAAGGCCAAGGGATCAATGACAATCTTATGTTGTTACTACAGTTGAAGCAGAATAACTAATGTATTGGTGCTTTTGGACTCATGGATTATATTTTGGTTATTAGAATAATGTGATATATATATATAAGGATTGTACTGCAGTACTTTTTGATTTCAGTAAGGTTTTAATATGATTAAGGTAATCATATTTTTAGTATTTGACAATAAGAGAAACTTTTCTTGTTTGGGGAATCTGATGTTACAATTAATTTTGGAATTTAGAGACCTTTTAGAGAAAGTCTGGACGGAGGTATTTTGGATAACTATTAAGGTTGGAATGGATTAAGTTGAACCATGGATAGTATTGTTTAAGGTTAAAGCATTTCTGAAGATTATTTTTGGAATATTATAATACTATAGTTTTCGGGAAAAGGACAACCTGCAAGGTGGGGCATAACCCATCGCGTCGGACAAAGCTGCAGGAATCGAACCCACAATCATAGTGCGACAGGCCTTTATTTCCTACCACTAGCCTACAGAAATTCCCTGGTTATTACAAAATAATTTTACTAATCTAAATGGTATGTGTTAACATTTGGAAGCTTATACAATTAGGATAAGTATAATATTTTGGAGTTCTATTATCTTTTTGAGTGAAAGACGAGTTGAAGGTTGAAACTCTAATTGTCAAGCATAAATATATATATACCTATCTCTTATTCAATGAATAAATTAATTCTTAAACTTTAGTAAAGGGATATTAAAACAAAAAGAATGTGTTATCCTAATAACTTATGTCTTGTTGAACTGATGATATTTTAAATCAACATAGATTGAAGGCTTTGAGTCACTCAATTTGACAGTTGATTGTGATTGATGACCTCAATCACTCCCTACAAATATTTACGTTTTTCCTCCAATTATATGTCTCTAATTGCCACAAATGTTCTCCTAATCGAGATCATAATTGGGTGGTGACTTTTTCATTTCCCTTTCCCTCTTATTAAGGCTAAATTTTATTAATCTTATTTCCGATGTGGGTTTTCCTCAAAGATATTTTCTATTTTCATCCTTTTATTTTCCAAGAAAAATTTCAAATTGCGAGGACTCAATTTATTGAAGGAGGGGAGAATGTAACACCCTGAGCTTCCACGATACGCTTCTCATTCAATAATGCAATAGCTTGCATTGTACGCAACTTCGAGTTCTAAAACACCGCGACTAATCAAAGTAGCTGTTATGAATAGTAATAACCACTTTTTAAAATTATAGAAATTTTATATTTCAAAATGGACTTCATTTTTGAATTCGTAATATCGAAATTATCCTAAGTTTAATTTTTTGTAACTTTCTGAGAACTTCCAATTTTTTTATGAATAGTGAAAAATACTTAAAACAACTTTTTTAATAAAAATAATTTATTTTGATAAATTATACTATTTAGTGGCCTTAAAGTATAAATAGAATATATTTTTACCATTTTATCCAATGGTGGTCATTAGAATTAATTTAACATTGAAATTACACATAAACAATTGCCAATCTTTTGATATAAATTGTTTCTTAGAAACACGCTATTTGTTGTGACAACGGGAATTAATTATAAAATTAATTAATGCAACTTATATGTTTGTAATTTTTTAAAATAGACATCATTTTTGAATTCATAATATCAATTATAGCTTAGGGTGAAATTTTGGCATTGTTCTGAAAAACTTCAATTTTTGATGAATAGTGAAACCACTAAGTGGTAGTTAAATAACTGATTTTTCGTTTAAATGAAATATTACCACTTCTGTGATTTGATTTTCAAAAATCTGACATACATGGTTGTCATTAAGAATTAAAATGTGGTTCAATAAGATTAAAATAATTTTTTGGTGAATAGTAACTTTTAAGCTCTTAATCGCGATTAGAGATAATTAGTGTAGTTTAAGGTACAAATAATGTTTTAATAATATTAGATGAGCATGACACTTGTCCTACTCCTATTGGATGAGTCATGGCCGACCAAGACAACCCATGGGTCAACTTGGGGACCCCATGGAGCCACTTTAGTTGGAAAATGACATTAATATATATTTATTTAATGTTAAAATTAAATTGACACAAACATGAGTTGTTTTACTAAAATAGTTTTTAAGTGGGGTTACACAAGTCCAACTTTTGACTATAAATATTAATTAGAAATATAAAAATATTTCATACATCATAGTATTTTTTTTATAATTTTTAGACATTAAATAAATTAAATTATTTATGACATCATTATGATGCAGCGATGACCTCATTATTTAACGATTTTAATAAAATGAAAAGATAATGTAAACTAAAAGGCTTAAACTTGTCCAAAGACTATTGGATGGGTATATTTAGAACCCTTATCACCTTAGACACGAATTATATAAGTGTGGGACCTTTAGAATCCGAAAAGCATTGTGTAATAATGTAACATTTCAATCTTTCCAAAAGAGCCCCTCCTCTCCACTTATAAAAGGCCCCCACATCTACCACCTTATTCACACCTTCAAGCCATTTGGCTCGGCCAACCTCTGCCCAAATACTCTCCCAACTTCCCCCTCTTACTCCTAGAAGACTCACTTTGGGCAGAACTCTTCCCAAGGAAGCCTTTGGATCAAATCAAAAAGAGTTACCCGATTTTGAGGTAATGTCTTCTCTAATGTTGTTTTGTTTTATTTTTCTTCTCCAACACCCTAAACTCTTTTTATTCATTTCTTTTGTAACAACAACAGTATACTCAATATACTAGGATGTTGTTATAAGAAGGATTCGAGCTACACTTACACACACATACATCTAATGGTTAAAGAACATACGGTTTCTGTGGATGGCGAATTTCTGCCTCCCGAAATGATGATTGTTCAACACTCATATAACACCTTCAAAGGTGGCCATTAAGATGTCACTATTTTTATATATGATATATAATATGTTTATGTTTTACTTATTCTTCTGTATTTCTCATTTATGGCATACTTTATGATTTCCATTATGGGTAAAATGCGATAATTTCATTTTAGGATGTGCGGACTACCGCCCCCTCAAAGTGATGTGAATCGTTAATGCCATATGTGGGATGTATAAAGGATGGAGTAAATGATATTATATATGATATTATACTGGAACTATATTATACCTTTATATAATTATGATTTCATTACATTAAATACGAAATATAAATTAAAGTAGCGTTCATGCGTACGTACGGCTTACCGTCTCCATGAACGGTGCATTTCATTTCATACCTCTAAATGTTACGTAATATTATGAATGAATGTATATACTGGATATATATGATATATATGATATCTACATCATGAATATAATTCTAGATATAATGGATATTTCACCACATGAACAAATTGTAATTATAAGAAGGTTATTGTTGACACAAGTACCAAAGATTGACAAAACGACCGTTATTAACTTAAATAATTACATAACGTTCATAACATTGTAATAAGTGATATAAAAAGGATAATGAAATTGAAAATGGTACTTAATAAGGTAGATATTAACTCTAGTTTATTATTCAGGAGGTTAAAGAATGGTTGAGTCAAGTCGGACATGAGGTAAGGGAACTTCTTAACCCAACTTCCATTCTTTGGGTTAATCTCCTAATTTCCAATTATGTCATGATATTATTATGTATTATTTTGTATTTTTACTTTCTTTATGTGTACCTATAGTGAATACACATAATAGATCTATTTTATTTTAAAAATGTTCTTTTTAAGGACTTCGTCTCAATCTCCTTTCATTGAGTCATATTTGGTTTTATACACAACTTTCTTTTATACGGTGTATAAACCCCTTTGACTTTTACGTTTATTCAAAAGGAATATTTTTTATACGAAGCGTTTTACTAAACGACAAAAAGGGAATGTTTTTCTTTCCATACTTATGTGGCGACAATGACTTCTCCGCTGCCGTGACCATTATTTGAGTTTCGGCTTCCTCTACAAGCCATCATTTTTTTAATGAAAAATAAATACAAAGATTTAACTTTCTTTTATTTTGGTATTAAAAATGGTTTTGAAAGCGTTTTTATTATATCAATGTGTTGTATTTATATCTTGTGATTGAAATGTGGAAATGTTAGGTTTCCTTTATGCATGTTTTATGTGATACGATTATGTTATGGTTTATGATATGTTTAAACCTATTCTTATGAAGAATGCATTGGACTTAATAAGTGACGGGTGGAGCCCGCTATAGCTCCTCGATGCATCGGCAGGTCTCATGAGACAAACTAGTGTCTTGGCACAAGGCCTTGACAAAATCTTATTTGTGGTCTTGGCACGAGGCCTTGACTACGTGGTTATGATAGTCTGGCATTATGCATTCCATCATTATGAAAGTGGTTATTGATATTGCATGTGATTATTCGACCAGTAGAATATCCATGTGAAGAAGTGAATGGAATTATCTCATTTTACTTTTTCCATATTATGTTGAAGTTC
Source organism: Viscum album (assembly GCA_963277665.1). Lineage (NCBI taxonomy): Eukaryota > Viridiplantae > Streptophyta > Magnoliopsida > Santalales > Viscaceae > Viscum > Viscum album. The sequence continues at coordinate 549,600,218 of OY728163.1, forward strand.
AAGTTTAAAAGGCTTTTGTTTTAGTTATACATCACCTTAAATGTTAATGTTTATTTATGAAATCTTCCGCTATATTGTTAACCTTACTGAGCATCTGAGCTCACCCCTTTCAATGTTTTAATATTTTTTCAGGATGTGAAGGAGTAATTTATGAGTGAACTGTAGGGGTAGTCAGAAAGGGATATGATTTTGGACTATGAAGACCATGTTATTGTAGTTTGTTTACTTTTTGATGTAATGAAAGACTTATGAATGTATCTAGTGTTTCCAAGGCTACTAAACTAATCGGTCTTTCGAGACTTGATCTTTTGTGATCATGCCAATGTTACGAAGTAATGCACTGGCTCTGGGTAGCTGGGGTCGGGGCGTTACACTAACTCACCTACCTCCATCTAGAATAGATGAGATATACATGGAATACCATAAATATCTTTTTGTGGTTCCATCTATATAGTTTACTCATAACTATTATTATAGGTGAACTACATCAAATCCAGGTTCTTCCCCTAAGACCCAAGAAAGTCAATAACTCTCACTTGTAGTATATCCTCAACAACATTTATATTATGCTCCTACTTCCCATGTGTCCATGGGTAAATGTTGTACTCAATAAGAACTATGTACCAATAGCCTTTTACAAGCTATTCTAGAAGCCCAAAGTAAAACATGATTCACAGTTTGAAATTATAGTTCATGGAACACCATGAAGATGGATTATCTCTCGAACATAAAATTATCCCAACTAATCCACTAATAATGTATCGCGTACTGGTATAAAATGTACTACTCTGGTAAAATGGTCCAAAATCACCCAGATATCATCATTTGTCCTTGGAGTTTTTAAAATACCCACCACAAATTCTATTGTCATGTCATTCCAATTCCATTATAGAATGGGAAATGAATATAGTAACCCCCCAGGTCATTGATGCTCGACCTTCACCTATTGATAGTTATAGAATTATTTCACAAAACCTGCTACCTCCTTTTTCATGTATGTCCACTAAATATGTCTATTCAAGTCATCATACATTTTGGTCACCCCTAGATTTACCACCCACTTTGAGGCATGAATCTCATGCATCATCTCATCCTTCCTACTCATAGACACAAAAACCTAATTCCTAACATAGATAATCTCATACTCATCTATGCTTCAATTGGAAGGTGACTCCCCACCTTAAAGGATTTCACTTAATATGAAGCACTCCAAAACCTCATACTTTATATCACTAATTTTTCTTAAAAGTGTAGACATTAATGAAACTGATAACTGATATGAGGGTCATCTTCTATTGACTCTCCCGAACAACTACATGAGTTTTATCCAACAAAGTCATCATCTTCCACTTACCACTGGACTCTTGAACATCATGAGTCTACATTTTTCTCCTCAAAGCATCAACCACATTGTTTCCCATCCTATGTTTATATGATATCTCAAAAAAAATGACTGAAAATAGTCAAACCATATACTCTGAAATAGATTGAAATCTCACTACAAAGTGAAATACTTTAAACACTTTTGATTTGTATACATAGTTAACTTTTCACCCAGTAGATAATATCGCTAACACCTTAAAGAATAAAAAATGGCTACTAACTTGAGGTCTTGTATAGGGTAGTTCAATTCAAGTGGTGTCAACTCTAAGACCCATACACCACAACTCAATCCTCAAACAACAACACTGCTCTAAAACATATACCTAAATCATCACAATACACTGTATACTTCTCACCAGGCTTAGTTAGGATCAAGATCGGTGCTGGTGAAAACTACTTATTCAACTCTTGTAAGGAATTTTATTGGGCCTCTGACCATTTTTGACTTTATCCAGTTTATATTAAAGCTTGAAAGTGGAAATTAGAAATTTTAAAAGTATTTATTGAGCCTTCGGTAATATCCAACTAACGCTAGAAAGATATTGAAGACATTATTGGGATTCCCTGAAGAACCCACTACTTGAACATTCTCTAGGTCCACTCACACACCTTCCTATGAGATTATGTGACCTAAGAAGTGTACCTGATCAATTCATAAATGGTACTTAGATAGATTGGTGTATAGATTATTCTTAATTAGTGTACTCAGGATGATGTCATGTTTTTGGTCATGATCACCATGTGTATTGTAGTACACCAATATAATATCCAGAAACACCACCAAAATCTGATCCAAGTATGGTTGGATGATTTTTTCATCAAGGATATAAAAACATCTATTTAATTGGTCAACACAAATGGAATTATGATGAACACATATAGGATATACTTTCTTCTCAAAATAGTCCTCAGTATATTAGAAGTTGAAACTATCAACTAATGATACCCTGACCTCAATTCAATCTTTGATAAAACACAATATCCTATAAAATAGTCAAATATATGATAAATAAATGGAAGAATCTATCATTTATTCAAATTAATGATGTTAAAATTCAATTAATCATCACAAAAACATAAACTCCTGTCAGCCTAATTTTCAAAGAAAACACTAGAGAACCCTCAGGAATCATACTTTAATGGATAAATTTCTTTATCCTACAACTCTTCCAACTGATTCCTAATACTGTGATTATCTTTCAGTGCCATTTTATATAGTGGAGTATAATATATCATAGCCCTTGGCATGATCTCAATAGTAAATTCCACATACCTCTCAAGTGGTAGCCTTGAAAAATTTTCAAGAAATACATCCTTAAATCTGTACACTGTAGGTGGAAACACGCCATGCTTCACTCCTTCATCATCCAAAAAAATGGAATAGAAACCTTTATTATGAGAACTTCTATTTACTGAGTTATTAGACATGTTTGGCCTTCTTGGACATCCCACTCTCCATGGAATATATAGTTTCCACCCTTTTGAGACATAAATTCACTCTCTTATGGTAATAATCTTTATGGGGTTGGTCTACTACTGACTAATCCATTCCCATAATCAAGTCAAAGCCTATCATATATTGGATATAAATGTCCCAGAGAAAACAATGTTCCCCAACCCTAAGAGAACACCCCTTGAATAAATTTATGTCTCTAGATCTTACACCCAAAGGTGTATCTATTGCCAATACCCCTTTAAAAAACATAACATCTAGGATCAAACCACTCAAATTTTGTGCAGAAATAAAGGATTGATAGGAAGCAGTATCAAATAAGGAACTAGCTAATGTGGAATCTAGAAAAATAGAACCCAACACTATTGATGGTCTAACCTCACAATCCACTAGTGTGGGATGAATACCATGAAACTATTCTTACCATATTCTATATGATACAACCTGATTCTCCTGTTTTTTACTACTCTGCTGATATGGGAACTCTTTCCCAGAAGAACCATTTCCACCTCCTCTACCACCATGACCAGTAGAACTCCTACCACTAGACTGATATAGTGGAAAATATCCCCTTCCCACACTCTTATTTTTTCAATATCCTCCATCACTACTGGTCTTTCGAGCGGTCCTACATAACCTCTGTAGATGTCCCATATTAATGATAGATCATCCCTTTATTGAAAATAGAGTAAAATTTCTATGACAGTGTCCATTCCTACCACACTAGTGACAAATAATCTATGTAAGGTCATGTGTGACGGACCATTACCCATAACCACTATTTGTTTTATCCCCCTCACTATCATTCTCATAGTTTATGTTCTCCATCTTAGAGGATGTACCACCAAATTTTCCAACAAAGATGATATATCTTGTAATATAAACCTCTCTCAGGTTCCCCTCATCTATGAGTTCCTAATCCACCACACTAGTAATATTATTTAACTGCAATGTGATAACTTGGGACTTAATCTCAAGTTTAAGTCCATCCTAGAAACACCTCACCATAGCTATCTCATCCCATTATGATGCTAGATAAAATCACCACAAGTCTTTGAAGCATACAAAATATTCCATAATGGACAAACTCACATAATTAAACCTTGTGAACTAAACTACTCACCCCTTCCTCGTTGTCTCTTGATAGAAGTCCTCCAATTAAATCTCTAAGAAGTGCTTCCATAACATACCCTCAGCCATCCCAGTATGAGCCTGAATGTCCTACCGATGCTTCACTGATCTTCATAGCTTGTAAGAATCCAATTTAACCCTCTACTCATCAAGATTATACAGATGGTCAAGGATAATCTAGATAGAATCAATCTAGAAATCATCTCTTTTTGGTCCACAATCTTTAGTAAAAGTCATAGGGTGATACAACTTCAACTCCCGGGTTAATCCAGACATGCTCCTCCCTACCTAGACTAGGAAACTTTCCATAAAATGCATGAAGTGAGATAAGTTCTTAGATAAATAATCTCCAGATTCCTCACCAGGAAGTAATGGTGCCTCAGGTTCCACTACTAGTAGATCATCGCCAACCATATCCTTATGCCTCCCTCTCAAGAAGCATCATCGTGGAGAAATATCTCTAAAATTAAAAATATACACATTAAGATAAATTTCACAATAATAACACATTTATGGGAAACATAATAAGACACACAAATTCATTTAATCAAACCCCTCAATAGAGTCAAAATTGAGGCACTATCTCTAAACTGAAACAATATTATGATAGGTTATGTTTAAGAGAGTGAAAACTCATTCTAATATTCAATATTATTATTTAAACACCCTATTACTCCTATTTTTCATCATTTTAAATTTTGAAATTTTATACTACTCATGTTTTCATTTCAATTTCACAATCAAAGAAAACACTTCATTCTCAACAACTTACCCAAAACCATTTCCCATGCGTACCTAAAATGATTCATGTCAAAATAATCTTGAGTCTCTATAATGATTCATGAAAACTAAAATCTCATTACATACTACCCCAGAATTCAAATATCAAAGAACCTCAGAATAAATAATCCCATCACACAAAAATTGTGTCACCCATGGTGAAAACATATTCAACTATAATAGAAAATAGAAAATAATAATAATCCCACCCTGGGTACTTGGGTTCTCCACCATGCATGGATTAACTACTCCCATGCATGAGATAAAAACCAAGGCACTGCTCTTTGAAGTGTTCTATATACCTTTCCCAAATAGAAATATAAGAGAGAAGAAAAGAAAAATCGGAGTCTAATACCACTTTATAATGTCTTGAATTGAGTGCCACACACTGGTGCCCCATGATGGTCAGTCACCGAACCTCAAGCTCTCCACCCCGTATGACAGAGGCTATCCACATGAAGATAGGGTTTAATATCAATCATGGGAATACTTTACAGTCTTTTATTTGATTAATACACCAGTTTAAAAATAGGAAACAATAATATAATATTACATAACCAATCCAATATCACATGACCAAATAGGGAAATAAATTACTAAAACTAACTTGTATATATGTCAAGCCAAATTTCATATCAAGTTTCAAAATGAAAAACTCAAAGGTAAAGACACTAATAACACCCAAGTGGATCTAAAAAAACATCTAGTTCCCTCATTCATGATCTATCATGACTCAGTCACCTAACATAGGGTGTTTCCCTTAACCTGTCCAAGACATTGAAATATATTTGGTTACTGATAAGGCAACCCTAGTAAGGTTTGAGTACAACTCAGTATTCCATCAACAACAACATTTAAAACAATGTTCAGAAAAAATAGTGTGCCCAGCTGTATATATAAATAATCCCAACAATAAAGTAAATAGTTTACATTTATTCAATTAATCTATATTTAACCACAAAACCATAGGGTTCCTGAGGAAACCCATTCCATATCATATATCTAAATTCCATTATTACCATTCACAACTCATAACTAAATTCTACTATTACCATTCATAATTATAATACATGACAGACTTCCAGTGTTACTATTCATCACATCATAATTGAATATCATTTTAACTATTCATAATTCATAATTCATGACTGAATAACACTATTACCATTCATCATTTCATAATTTAATTTCATTGTTACCGTTAATATTTCGTAATACAGGACTGAATTATACTGTTAGTATTCATCATTTTATAATTGAATTCCATTATAACCCTAAATATTTCATAATACATGACTGAATGCCACATTTACCATTCATAATTTCATAATTGAATATATCACAAAATCACAATGATTAATTAATGATTTAATTAATAAATCTCAACAATTCTATATTAACAACATTTTATTTTTAATTCTTCAATTAGTTCATCACACGAATCCCCTTACTTAATTCCCTAATTAAATTATAACATAAATTCCTTTAATTAGTTCACCTATGAATTTTTCACATCAATTTAATAACTAATTCAACAATCATTTTATCACATCAACCCGCTTAATAAATTCCACAATTGATTAACCAATTAAATCCCATTAACTAATTAACTAATTAATTAATCAAAATAAAAAATCCCAATATCTCTTTATTAATTCAACAATTAAATATCATAATCAAAAAAACTAAATATCTCTTTAATTAATTCAAAAATTAATTATCTCCATCAAACAACTCAATATCTCAATAATTAATTCAATAATTAATCATATAAATTAAAATTAATCAATATCTCTATAATCAATCCAACAATTAATTATCTCATTTCAATTAATCTAAATTATTCAAAAAGTCCCACAAATCAATATTTTAATAATTAATTCAACCATTTATTATTCCTGATTCATAAAAAACATTAGTTAATTAATTCACCAAATTAATTAATCCAATCTAAGAAACTAAATTTCTAATTAGCTAATTGAAATTATAAAATTACATACACATAATATAAATCATGACTATTGGATTTGAATAATAGAACACCTACCTCAAATAATTGAGGATCCACCCAATGGTAACCCCAAATTTGAGTAGAATAACAGCATAGAATGAGATATGTATCTTAAACCCTAAATCAAGATAGAATAATAAATATCCCCCAATTATAGATCTATATCCAAAATCTTATATCTAGATCCATAGCCCTATATCTAAATCCACAATTCTAGATCTATATCCAACCAAAAATAGAGAAGAACAACCCTTCAACAGATAGAAGAAGAGCAGGAAGAGAAAGGAAACCACACGGGATGAGATCCTCTTACCTAGAGTGGTAAAAATATTCAATTAAGGACTCAAATCATGAATAACAGACATCATAATGGTTTTGAATATTCCTAGGAGGATCCAAAATTGTTATAGGATGTTAGGGTTTGAGTTAGGGAAAAATAGGGGTTAAAATGGGGATTGATAAATTTTAAAACAAAATTTTAGGGGATTTAAATCCCATACGCACAGTTTTCTACTCAAGGTTCATAGTTTCCCCAAACATTGTATCTTAACCATGTTCCTCTTATAGGGGTGCATTATAATAAGAGGGACCACAGTTTGACAAGCTATGTTCCCACCATTTAAATACCCTCTATTTGGGTTCTCATAGTTTGCTGGGTTGTGGTGCACCGTTTGGGAAAACTATGTGTCAACTTTTAATTATCCATTCTACTTCAAAATTTCTAAATATTCTACACAATCTCACCCTAATTGAAACCCACAAAAAAAGTACACAAAACAAGTCATAAGAATATATGAAATCATGTCTATCACCTCTCCATAAAAGGATGGTATTTTAGAGACCACGTCTCTTATTCTTGGCTGATAACCTCCATTTTCAATATCTATATTCATTAAATACCATTGAAATTTTCCATATCCATGATTTAATATTTTATTATTGTATGTCTTTACTACTTCACCTTCAATTAAAACTTTTTAATACATTTTTATTATGGGTCTTTTTCATCAAAATGTGAAAATATTTTCTTTTTGATGTTTATGTGTGAAGATGTTATTTATTAAATTCATCTTTTTTATGAAGATATATCTCTAAGTAATCATGATTATTAAGATAAATTATTTTTCTCCATTTTATATTTTAATTTTCTTTTATATGTATCTCAAAAGATCAAGAATATTTCTTATTTCTGAAGTGGTCTTTTTAAAAGAAAAAAAATGTGTTTTTCATCTATGTCATTGTTATTTGATGTATGTTATATTTGATTAAAAAAATTCAAATGATTACATCCACCTTATTACTCATGATGACTTATTTATTTTTCTTAGTTTTCTAAAGGAATAATCCAACATTATCTTTTTCATTTCAAATCATCCACTATGTATAATAACAAATTTTCACTCATGGATTTTCATTTGTTAAAACCATATTTTGTTCATTTCATTGAAGGTTTTTTACATAGATACAATTCATAAAATGATTTGGGAAAACATTTTATTAATTTTACACCATTTATCTATTTGGATTAAATACTATATGCTTTATTATCTAGTTTAAATTGTATTTTTCATAACCCGTCCTCGGGGCCCGTGTCGTGACTACCCCAAGCCCACCATCCATAGGCCAGGGGCTGGTGACTAGCACCAAGGCGTAAATCCCTGTAAAAAGGGAATTCATTGCCTTTGTAAAGTAAACAAACACCACAGAGCAAGCAAGCAGTAGAAGTAAACACTAAGTAAAAACTGGGTACAAAAGTAAGTGAGGAAAAGTAAGTGGGCCAAAATAAAAACCCAAACTGAAAGTAAAGTACAACTGGAAAGGGAAAACAGAAACTGAAAAATAAAGTCGCAGCGTCGAGCCGTCCACTGGAAGTCCCACCTGAAGGGTGAGAACAGATAGCCTACACAGCTCCTCGGTCCAGTCGTCCGCTCTGAGTACGTCCCGCCCAGTGGTCCACCTCAGGGACCGTCCTGCTCTGCAAGCCTCAACCACGATCAGCGTTGTCCGCCGTCTGCAACCAACACGACGTAGGGCGGGCATAGCCCGTGCAGGGGAGAGTATAAGATACTCATTAGGGACCCAGAGACCCCCGAAGGTCTCCCAGAATCCACAAAAGATAATACACAAAGGAAGATACAATCATGAATTAACATCAGACACTACTTAGGTATATTCCCATACATATACCTAAGTCATCAATTCTAGTTCGCTCCAACTTCGAGCCCAAGTACAACCCAGTCCACACAGGAAAACGTAACCTGTTCCACATAGAAAAACACAACCCAATCCACATAGGAAATCATTACGTAATCCACACATGATATCAAGTCAAGATTCAGCTCACACAAGTATACTTATTTGTATGACGATAGAGATGATCAGAAATATCCACTGATTCATCTATGCCCTCATACCCACAAAGGATCGATAGGTACTAACCCCCGCAATGACCCACAAAGGATCTGACCCACACATGATCGATAGGTAACTAACACCCGCAAAGACCCACACAGGATCGTACCCACACAGGATCTTTAGGCGCTGGCCCACACAGGATCGCTGAGCGCTGACCCACACAGGATCGGTAGCACTGATCCACGTAGGATCGCTGAGTGTTGTAGTCGTCGTCGTCGAATCCACTGAGGATCTCTGTATAGTCGTTGTCATCGTCACAGCCATCTCTAGGGTTCCCGCACATAGCAAGCTCGTTCGGGAGGGTCTGCTCCACGAGCTAAGAGGCTGATACATCAACTGACACATAGTCCAGAGTTGATGTATCCAAAAGTTTTGTATCGTCAACAGGAACTCAACGCCGCAGACAGCGCGTCAATCGGACGCCCGGTCTGAGAGTTATTGGCTTTTTCGTCCCAGGGGACCTGTTGGTCTTTAAGTCAAAACCAACCTGACTGTACTCCACCTGCGTCCAAACCTCGAGCGGAGTAAGCCAAAAGATCCTTCTCACTTATAGGAATCCATCAAAGTCGATGGCACATCAATTGGACATCTGGAGCTCAAGTTATAAGCGTTTTCGCTCTGAGGGCCCGGTTGGTTTCATGTACGAACCAACCCGGCCGAACCCAAAGTTTTCTGAAACCTTGAGTGTGATATAAAAAAACTCCCGTCTCGATCCACGGATCTCATTGCAACTGATGGTGCATCGATCGGAGGCTCGTATCTCATGTTATGGGCAACAGACCGAAAGAGGTTCGGTATTATGGGGTTCGGGCCCGGTCCGACCCGGCCCGATACCCCCAGGGTCGGCCCGTACCGGGTTGACCCAAACTGGGTATGGGTCCGGCCCGCTTGGGCGCGGCCCGGCCCGGCCTGGGCGCGGCCCGGTCTGGTGGACCGGCCAGTCAGCCGGCCCGGCGCGCGGCGCGCTGGCCAGGGCCTCGGCCGAACGGCCGATCCGTTTCGGGGGCGGGGGATGCTGCCCCCGCATGCAGCAACCGCGACCCCATTATGGGGCCACTCCGTCCGGCGCAGCTATGGTTTTTCGAACCCCCGGTTCCTCCATGGTCCAGCCGGCCCACTCCGGTTGACCGGCCTCTGTCACGATGGGACCGGCAAGGCCGGTCCCCTCGCTCCGATGTCAGCCGCCCGGTACCGGCTGCCGGTTCCCCTGCATCGCCGCGACCTGGAACTGGCTGTGGCCTTTGTACGTCCGGCATGGCGCCACGGCGCCGCGCCCCTCTATCATGGTCTCACTCCGGCCACGGTGCTTCTGAGGACCTCTGGCGCGGCGCGACGATGCCGCTTCTTTTGATCATCTTCAACGGTGCGGCGCGACGGCGCCGCGCTTCTCCCCCTTTCCTTATCAAAATTATGTGTGGTGCTTCGGCACCGTGTTGCCTTGATCACCGCAACAAAACCAACAACCAAAAAAATGTGAGGAGTGTCGGCCGTGTTCGTGCGGTCCGACCTCCTCTCGTTATCACGATAACAGGCGGTTCAAAGAAAAGGAGAAAGTGACGGAAGATTTCACGAACTAACAGATAAAATAAAACCCTACCTCAACGCTGTCGTTGAACGAGTGTTCGTCGCGGAATTAACCTTCGCGGAAGAAGAGGATCGACGTGGAAGAAGAAGATCGTCGCGGAGGAAGAGAATCGTCGTTGGCATTAGGTGATCTCCGAGGAAGGCGTCACTCGCCGTCGTCCGCCGTCGGAGATTGGTGTTCTTTGTCGGCGATGGTACGTTCTTCGTGTTCTTCATCGAAGAAAGAAGAATCTTCTCTTTTTCTCCCAAAGGTTTAACCCAACACAGACCCCAACAATAATAAAATAAGTCCTCCTCTTATTTTATTATCAACATAAGAATTTGAAATTCAAAAGAAAAGAAATGAACAATTAATTCAAAGTATTAATTGTAACGATTTAACTGCCCAATTTAATGGGGCGTTTCTTAACCAGAAAAACATAAGGTTTAACTTTCATTAAAAAGGGGGGTTGAGGATGTGTTACTTAGGAGGGAAGAAATGGTGGGGCTCATGCGGGACACACCTCACAAATATCCTACCAAGTGGGTAGGATATTGTGGGTTCCACCTTATCCGCTTAACTTAGCTTAATTGGCTTTAAGTGAAATAAAATAATGTGTCGCACCACTTTTATTTTATTTCTTAACTTAACCCCAAAAATTAAAAACCACACCCGAGTAAACGCAACTCCAGAAAAGGAGTTTCTAAGAAAATACCAGCGTTGTGATTCCATCGGTGCTCTCAGAATTCGATTCCGAGCACCGGTTCAAAAGATAGAAAAACATGCTCGTTCATTCACTGAACGTACCCGAGCTAAACTTCAGAAAATGATTCCGGGCACACCGGGCCTCGGAACCATGTGCCGTCAGAAACTGCGTTCTTGTAAAATTCCAAAGAAAATTAAGAGAAAAAAAATTCCTTGAATTTTACGAGTCTTTACATCACTCCCACCTCAGGGCTTTACGTCCCTGTAAAGATACATCATAAACTAGGGAATCAAATGTGGGTACTGAGCATGAATCTGAGCCTCCCGCTCCCAAGTGCTCTCTTGGAGGTTCCCATGCTGCCATCTGATGCGCACTAGAGGAATAGACTGTCCATGTAGGACCGGCTCCTGTCGATCCTCGATCTCCATTGGGACCTCCGCAAAAGTCTCCCCATCATCAGCATCTAGCTCCCCATGGTCAATGATATGCGTTGGGTCGTGCACGTATCTCCTCAGCTGAGATATGTGGAAGATGTCGTTCCCCCGGTGCAACTGAGGTGGTAGAGCCAGGCGATAAGCCACCTCGCCAATCCTGCTAAGGACCTGGAATGGTCCGATGAAACGTGGATACAACTTGCCGCCTCGGCCAAATCTCTGTAATCCACTTCGATGTGAGACACACAAGAAGACGTGGTCGCCATCCTCGAACTCAAGTGGCATCTGCCTCCTGTCAGCATAAGACTTCTGCCATCTCTGAGTTGTCCTCATCTGCTCCTGGATGACCTGTACCTTCTCTGTCGTGGCCTGGACCATCTCCGGTCCCACAAGTGCTGACTCCCCAGGGTCTGTCCAGCACCAAGTATATCTGCATGTTCGGCCGTACAACGCCTCGTATGGTGCCATCCCGATGGTGGAGTGGTAGCTGTTGTTGTACGCAAACTCCACCAAGGGTAAGTGGTCCTCCCAGCTGCGACCAAAGTCGAGGACACATGCATCGAGCATGTCCTCGAGAGTCTGTATGGTCCTCTCTGTCTAACCATCAATCTGAGGGTGAAAGGCGGTGCTCAGACGTAGCTGCGTCCCGAATGCCTCCTGCAACCCCTTCCAAAGCCGGGAAATAAAGCGAGCATCTCGATATTAGACGATAGATGATGGCACACTGTGAAGTCGTACAATCTCCTGGACATAAAGACGTCCCAAGCTCTCCACTGGGCCCTGCTCTCTGATGGGTAAGAAGTGATCCGACTTGGTGAGTCGGTCGAAAATCACCCAAATGGAGTCGTGACCTCTGGAAGTGCGTGGAAGTCCAGACACGAAGTCCATAGATATCCCATCACACTTCCACTCTGGGACCTCCAAGGGTTGTACCAAGCCTGCTGGTACCTAGTGCTCTGCCTTCACCTGCTGGCAGGTGAGGCATCGAGAAACGAACTCTTCCAGAGCCTTCTTCATGCCCGACCACTAGTGTTGTCATCTAAGATCTGGGTACATCTTCACCACTTCAGGATGTACCGCCAAAGGGGAAGTTTGAAACTCTCTCATCACCTCCTCCCACAAAGCAACTGGTACCAAGGTACATCCTCTGAAAAGGACATCGTGCTCTCCTCCTACGGAGAATCCATCAGGTGCCTGTCCAAAGGATATTTGTGCACACCGCATCTCATAGTCAGCGTCCCCACGCTATGCCTCTCTGACCCTCTGCAGTAGTGGAGTAGTGACTGTGAGTGACCAAAGGAAGGCTGATCCATCTCTATCCATGAAGGATATATACAAAGCGGCTAGCTGCTCTGTCACCTCCTCAAGTATTTGAATGCATGTTCTCCTGCTGAGAGCATCAGCTAGTATGTTTCCCTTCCCAGGAGTATAGACTATCTCAAAGTCATAGTCCTGGAGGAACTCGAGCCATCGCCGCTATCTCAAGTTCAATTCCTTCTGAGAGAAGATGTACCTGAGACTCTGATGGTCAGAAAAGACTGTAAAGCGCTCGCCCATTAGGTAGTGCCGCCAAGTCTTCAGAATGAAGACCACTGCTTCTAACTCCAGGTCATGAGTAGCGTATTTCTACTCATGCAGCCTCAGCTGGCGTGATCCATAGGCGATCACCGCCCTCTCCTGCATCAGGACACATCTGAGTCTGGTCCCTGATGCATCGCAGTAGACTACGTACCCTACTCCATCCTCCGGAAACCTCAAGATAGGTGCGCTGGTCAATCTCTGTCTCAGCTCCTGGAAGCTCTGCTGACAACTGTCTGACCACACAAAGGGTTTCCCCTTCTTCGTCAAAGCTGAGAGTGGTGCCGCAACTCTGGAGAAGTCTGGCACAAATCTCTGATAGTATCCAACTAGTCCCAAGAAACTCTGCACCTCCATCACGCTCCTGGGTGGCTCCCAAGCTAGCACTACCTCGATCTTTGCATGATCCACCGCAACTCCCGCCTCAGAGATGACGTGTCCCAAGAAGTGGAATTTGCATATCCAGAACTAACACTTCGAGAGATTTCCATAAATCTGGTGCTCTCGGAGTGTGTCCAGTACAACCCGCAAGTGGTAGGCGTGCTCCTCCTCAATCGTCGAGTATATCAAAATTTCATCGATGAAGACCACGACAAATCGATCGAGGTATGGCTGAAAGATCATGCTCATGAGGCCCATGAACACTACTGGAGAATTTTTTTTGCCGAAGGGCATAACCAAGAACTCATAGTGGCCATACTGACATCTGAAGGCCGTCTTCTGCACGTCCTCTTCCCAAACTCTGAGCTGATGATAGCCTGACCTGAGTTCTATCTTTGAGAACCACCGTGCTCCCTTGAGCTGATCGAAGAGGCCATCAATCCTCAGTAGTGGATACTTGTTCCTCACTGTCACCTGTTTCAGGAAACGATAGTCGACACAAAGTCGCAATCTCTCGCCTACCTTCTTGGAAAACAATATCAGGGAAGCCCAGGGTGAAACACTGGGTCGGATGAATCCCTTGCCCTGCAAGTCCTACAATTGTACTTGTAGCTCTCAAAGCTCGGCGGGAATCATCCGATATGCTGGGGTGGATATCGGGGTTATCCCGGGGTACAAACCAATATAAAAGCCTACCTCTCTGCGAGGAGGTAGTCCTGGAACGTCGTCGGGAAAAATGTCCGCATACTAATCCACCACTGCAGGAAAACTAGGACTCTGCACGTCAACTGCTCCTAGGATGAGGCTATCCAACTGATGAGTGATGGGTTGTCCTCTCCTCTATGGAAGTCCATCCTGTGCTGTGAAGGCTCCCTTCTCACCGGTGAAGGTGAACCTGCTCCCGTCGGTGCGTACACATCGCACCTTGCGCCTAATACAGTCAATCTGAGCATGGACTGTAGATAAGCAATCCATGCCCAAGATGACATCGTAAGGCCTCAACGCCGCTACAAGAAGATCCCAGCCGAAGCTCTCTCCTTTTAGAGTAAGCTCACACTACTGGCACCAGTGCGTAATCATTGAGTCTACCCCCGTAGGAGTCTCTATCCAAAAGGATCGAGCCAACGGCTCTGTCGGAATCTCCGAGCTCCGAACAAGGTAAGTGGCTATGAAAGAGTGACTCGCTCCTGTGTCTATAAGAACTGCAGAAAGGGTGGAATAGACACAGATAGTACCTCGAATCATCTTGGGTGTGCCATGGTCATAGGCCTCTGTTGCCTCGAGCTATGCATGTCTCTGCCCACCCGCTCCCTGTGGTCGGGGTGGACCTCCTAGTGGTGGTTGTGGTAGAGCCTCAAAGTGTCGCCCACCACCTACTGCTCGGCCAGCTCCTCTGCCTCGTCTACCTGCTCCCTGCGGACCTCCACGGTCGACCCTCTGCCTCTGCCTCGGTGGCCCCTCAAACGTCTGCTGCTCCTCAGCACGGCGGGTCGGGCAGTCACGAGCCATGTGGCCCTGCCCGCCCCATGCGTAGCACTCTATGCCTCTCGAAAGAGTGGCCCCACACTGTGTGCCCCGCACTGCTGAGACATTGTCCTGAGGTCACCTATTTGATGGTCTGGTCTACCTGGACCCATGAGTCATCCGTCGACTGCCTGCTGTAGAAGACTCTGCTACCTGCCACCCTGTGGTAGGTCTCGCTGATGATGTAGACTTAGCAAGAAATCTCTCGATCAAAAGGGCTCGCTCCAGTACTCCTGTCTGAGTCGGAATAGTGAGGGAGATCAGCTATGCCCTGATCTCATGCCTCAATCCTTGCTCAAAGGTCTGGGCCCAGAAGAATGGTTCTCGTACCATGTCTGTCATGTAGCGTGAGAGATCGGTAAATCTCACCGAGTATTGGGTGACCGTCAAGTTGTCCTGCCGCAGCTGTAGAAGCTCCTGGATGCGCACCGCACGAAGGGTGGCTGGGACGAAATATGATCAGAAGAGGCTCTCAAAGTCCTTCCAGAGGAGAGATGCCTCATCGTTCACCTGGAGCATCAAGCTCCACCATCTCCATGTTGCCACGTGCAGTAGGCTCGCTGCGAGGATCACCATGAGGTCTGTTGGTGTCCTCACTAACCAGAAAACTCGTACAACCGCCTCTAGCCAATCCTCAGCTGCCTGGGGGTACATCTCCCCACGGAACCTGGGGGGTCGCTGGCACTTAAACTCGTGCAGAGCACTAAGGCGATGTGCATCGTCAGCGGCTGGGGCTGGTAGCATCGGTGGCTCGGCGGGTATAGGTACCGCCGGTGCCTCGGTTGTCAAAGGGCCCTATACCGAGGCCTCGTCGCTCGGTGGGCTGTCGTCACATGCAAATCTTGGAACCCTAGCTGGCTGTCGTCGTGGGTCCATCCTGAAAAGAAACAGGTGTGCCACGGTCAAACAGTATACCTGGTGAGCTGACATAAAGTAATCACAAAAAAAACATGAAACACACATGCAATCAATGTTTTTGTACATTAAGTCGGAAATCAGAAGTCAGGGTCCTGGTGTATGGATACGTCGGCCGCCGCACCAACACTGGACTCCCTGGACTGATAACTGCACCCAATACTCTTAGCATTATTGCTTCACATAGAAAAAGATCAGAGTCCTGAGTTCTATGGTAGAACCAAACTCCTCTAATACCAATTTGTCACGACCCATCCTCGGGGCCCATGCCGTGACTACCCCAAGCCCGCCTTCCATAGGCCAGGGGCTGGAAACTACCACCAAGGCATAAATCCCGGTAAAAAGGGAAGGCATTTCCTTTGTAAAGTAAAAAAACACCACATAGCAAGAAAGCAGTAGAAGTAAACACTAAGTAAAAACTGGGTACAACAGTAAGTGCGGAATAGTAAGTGGGACAGAATACAAATCCAAACTGAAAGTAAAGTACAACTAGAAAGGGAAAACAACAACTGAAAAATAAAGCCACAGCGTCGAGCCATCCACTGGAAGTCCCACCTGAAGGGTGAGAACAGATAGCCTCCACAGCTCCTCGGTCCATCTGTCCGCTCCGAGTACGTCCCACCCAGTGGTCCACCTCCAGGTACTGTCCTGCTCCGCAAGCCTCAACCACGATCAGTGTTGTCCGTCGTCTGCAACCAACACAATGTAGTGTAGGCATAGCCCGTGCAGGGGTGAGTATAAGCTACTCAGTAGGGACCCCGAGACCCCCGAAGGTCTCCCAGAATCCACAAAGGATAATCCACAAAGGAAAGATACAATCACAAAGTAACATCAGACACTACTTAGGTATATGCCCATACATATACCTAAGTCATCAATTCCAGTTCGCTCCAACTTCGAGCCCAAGTACAACCCAGTCCACTCAGGAAAACGTAACCCATTCCACATAGGAAAACACAACCCAATCCACACAGGAAAGCATTACGTAATCCACACAGGATATCAAGTCAAGATTTAGCTCACACAGGTATACTTCTTTGTATGACGATAGAGATGATTAGATATATCCACTGATTCATCTATGCCGTCGGACCCACAAAAGATCGATAGGTACTAACCCCCGCAATGACCCACAAAGGATCTGACCCACACAGGATCGATAGGTAACTAACCCCCGCAAAGACCCACACAGGATCTTTAGGCACTGGCCAACACAGGACCGCTGAGCGCTGACCCACACAGGATCAGACCCACACAGGATCGGTATCACTGATCCACGTAGGATCTCTCAGTGCTGTAGTCGTCATCGTCGAATCCATTGAGGATCTCTGTACAGTCGATGTCATCGTCGCAGCCAACTCTAGGGTTCCCGCACACAATAAGCTTGTTCTGGACGGTCCGCTCCATGATCCAAGAGGCTGATACATCAACTGACACATATTCCAGATTTTATGTATCCAAAAGTTCCGTATCGTCAATAGGAACTCAACGCCGCAGACGGCGCATCAATCAGACGCCCGGTCTGAGAGTTATTGGCTTTTTTGTCCCAGGGGTCCGATTGGTCTTTAAGTAAAAACCAACCCGACCGTACTCCACCTGTGTCCAAACCTCGGGCAGATTAAGCCATAATATCCGTCTCAAATAGAGGAATCCATCAAATTCTATGGCACATCAATCAGACGTCCGAAGCTCATGTTATAAGTGTATCCGCTCCGAGGGCCCGGTTGGTTTCATGTACGAACCATCCCGGCTAAACACAAAGTTCTCCGAAACCATGAGTGCGATATACCAAAACGACCATCTCAATCGAAGGATCACATCGCAACTGATGATGCATCGATCGGATTCTCGTACATCATGTTATGGGAAACAGACCGAAAGAGATTCGGTATTAGGGGGTTCGGGCCCGGTCCGACCTGGCCCGATACCCCCAGGGTCGGCCAGTACCGGGTCGACCCGAACTGGGTCCGACTCCGGCCCGCTTGGGCGTGACCCGGCCCAGCCGGCGCAGCCCGGCCCGGCCTGGGCGCGGCCCGGTCTGGCGGACCGGCCAGGTAGCCGGCCCGGCACGCGGCGCGCTGGCCAGGGGCTCGGCCAAACGGCCGAGCCTTTTCGGGATCGGAGGGCGCTGCCCCTGCGTGCAGCAACCGCGGCCCCATTATGGGACCGCTCCGTTCGGCGCGACCGAGGGTTTTCGAACCCCCGGTTCCTCCATGGTCTGGCCGGCCTGCTCCAGCCGGCCAGCTTCTGCCGCCATGGGACCAGCAAGGCCGGTCCCCTTGCTCCAATGCCGGCAGCCCGATCCCTGCCGCCTGTTCCCCTGCATCACCGCTTCCCGGAACCGGCTGCGGCCTTTGCCCATTCGGCGCGGCGCGACGGCGCCGCGCCCCTCCTCCGTGGCCTCGCTCCGGTCGCGGTGCTTCTGAGGTCCTCCGGCGCGGCACGACGACGACGCCTCTTTTGATCATCTTCTACGGCGCGGCGCGACGGTGCCGCATATTGGTTCGTTTTCAAGGGTGAGGCGCGATGGCGCCACGTCTTGGTTCATTTTCAACGGCGCCGCACTTCTCCCCCTTTCCTTATCAAAATTGTGCATGGTGCTTCGGCACCGCGTTGCCTTGATCGCCGCAACAAAACCAACAACCAAAAAAAGGGGAGGAGTGTCGGCCGTGTTCGTGTGGTCCGACCTCCTCCCGTTATCATGATAACAGGAGGTTCATAGAAAAGGAGAAAGCGACGGAAGATTTCACGAACTAACAAATAAAATAAAACCCTACCTCAACGCTGTCGTCGAATGAGCGTTCGTCGTGGAATTAACCATCGAGGAAGAAGAGGATCTCCACGGAAAAAGAAGATCACCACGGAAGAAGAGAATCGTCATTGGCGTTAGGTGATCTCCGAGGAAGGCGTCAATCACCGTCGTCCGCCGTCGGAGATTGGCGTTCTTCGTCGGCGGTGGTGCGTTCTTCGCGTTCTTCGTCGAAGAACGAAGAATCTTCTCTTTTTCTCCCAAAGTTTTAACACAACACAAACCCCAACAATAATAAAATAAGTCCTCCTATTATTTTATTATCAACATAAAAATTTGATATTCAAAAGATAAGAAACGAACAATTAATTCAAAGAATTAATTATAACGATTTAACTGCCCAGTTTAATGGGGTGTTTCTTAACCAGAAAAATGTATGGTTTGATTTCATTAAAAAGGGGGGTTGCAGGTGTGTTACATAGGAGGTAAGAAACAGTGGGGCTCGTGCGGGCCCCACCTCACAAATATCCTACCAAGTGGGTAGGATATTGTGGGTTCCACCATATCCACTTAACTTAGCTTAAGTGGCTTTAAGTGAAATAAAATAAAGTGTCGCACCACTTTTATTTTATTTCGTAACTTAACCCCAAAAATTAAATACCACACTTGAGTAAATGCAACTCCAGAAAATGAATTTATAAGAAAATACTGGCGCTGTGATTCAATCGGTGCCCTCGGAATTCGATTCCGAGCACCGATTCAAAAGTTAGAAAAACCCACTCGTTCGTTCACTGAACGTACCCGAGCTAAACTTTGGAAAATGATTCCGGGCACACCAGGCCTCGGAATCAGGTGCTGTCAGAAATTGCATTTTGTAAAATTTCAGAGAATATTAAGAGAAAACAATTCCTTGAATTTTACGGGTCTTTACAGTATTTACCTAAAAAGATAATTAATATTATTGGATACCCATTTTGTTTCTATGGGTTTATCATTTTTTAATTATTTATGGAATGATTAAATGTTTTCTTATATAAATCCTTTTTAAAAGGATATGAAACCCATTTTCTTTCCATGGTTAATTTATGAGGTGTTGAATGAAACCCATTTTCTTTTCTTGGGTTCTTTATTCTATAAAACGGTATTGATTTTCATTTGAATGTTTTATGAAACCCATTTTATTTTCATGGGTTCTTTGAAATGAAATATGTGAATAATGTTTAAGTAGAACTAATTTGAATAGATGAATGATGGGTATATTCCTACATTTCCCTCCAATTCATAGGTTAAATGTTTATATCTCATGAGATAATTATTTGCGAGCACATTTTAGTTTCTTGTAAGTATGGGAAATAATGGTGTGTCTCATGAAAGTAATGTTTCCGTCCACTAAGTTTTTATTAATATTTGAATGATTTCACAGTTTTATACATATTCTAATTCTTATGTTATGTACTCATGGATCATGTTTAATGAATCTTTCATGTATTATGTTTTTAAATTCTGTATTCCATGATTCATGTTCTATTCTTTATTGGGAAACGACCTCAGCCAGTGGAGAGGATGAGTACGGCTGGGGATGCGGAGAGGAGTTTGTCTTTGAGGACATGTAATCTATATTTGTGGGTTGTTCTTGTCTGCATTTTTTTTGGTTTTTGTGGTTGTATGTTTGGGCACCAGAACCCATTAAACCGGCTTATGAAAATCAAAAGAAATGATTGAGGAGAAAAATTTCCCTACGTTAGGAAGATAAAAAATTTATAGTGTATAGAATAGTATCTTATATGTATAATTTTTGTGACATTTTAAAGAATGATTATAGATTAAGTTATTTCATATATAATGGGAAATATTTCCAATTGACACAAAGAACATGGGTTTTTTTAGATAATGTTTTTTCTAAATTCACTAAAACTCTAAACTAAAAAGGTATTTATAATATATTATAGTGAAATAATTTTTATAAGTTAGGTGGATGAAATGGTCACATCTAGGAGCTGTTATAGATAGGTATTAGGGAAGACATTAGATAACCTTGGATATTAGGATTTTATCAATTTACGATAATTTGAGAGTTAAAAATTTCATTAATATTTGATAAGTTAAAATTTATACAAATTTTAAAGGTATAGATAACCCTTTCAGCTAGTTGAGGTAATATTAGATATTTTCAAGATTAGGATTAAAAAACATTAGTGAAAAAATTAGGGATAATTATATTTGTAGGCTAACATCCTAGAGTATTAGTAAGGTATATATTTCATGGTTCCACTAGATATTACATCTCTATATTAATACTATAATGTAGATGAAACTATGGCATGGATTGCCCTAGTGTTAATTAACCCAAAAATAGCTGATTGATAATTGAATCTATATTCAATTTGGTTAATTATTAGTTGCCCTAAGACTACACATTGTTCCATACATTAATGAGGTATTTGATTTGGTATTTCTTATTCTCTTTAAGAATGGTTATGAAGGATTTATTTCAAAATTACCTTAATGTATTAGGTTATGAAGTATAATAGTTTATAACATATATAAAAATAGATAGAACTAAAAGTATCAAAGAATGAAATTGATGTTCCATTATAAAAGACTTGTTAGGGTTGATTTTGCATATTCATTTGATCATTTACTCTGATTTTATTTATAAAAATATTTTTAGTATTTCAATGAATCATGACCATGGGAATGAAGCTGAAGAAGGAATGTGACTAGAAATAGCTATATATTATAACCAAATAAGGTAGTGTACTTAATGGTTTATAATCATGGTATATCCCTATTATAATGGAAAAGGTAAGTTTCCTACTTTTACATAAGGTACTGAGGTTGAAATCATAATATAAATGAATTCTAGATACACTTATCTATTTTTATTAGTGAGTGATATTTATTGATAATATTCAAGTATATTATAAATTTTACTATAATTAAGAGAAACATCTTATAATTTTTCTCAACTAATTTTTCTGTAAAGGATTGTATGTATATATTAAATGGTATCAATTAACTTGATTTTTTTATAAGTTTATATTTTTTTGAAAAAATTTACAGAAAACAATATTCATGAATGAAAAGATATTAGGCTCAATATATGCTTGATTTTTACGTAATAAAGGGCATATTTATTTTGATTAAACTAAGTTATATAGTATTGGTATCTTTGTAATTGATTATTTATTTAATAAAAAACAAATCCATGATATTTTTGGTGAATTTTATCTCATTTTTTGGATTGTGATATATATTGAAAACATATGGTTTTGGATCTATTTCAACTCCAAGTAAATTTCATTTATTTTATAAGAAAATAATATATTTCATAAAAATCAAATAAATGGTTAATTTTACACTATACATATATTTTAATCCAAAAATTACCCCTTTTCAAAAAATGGGTTTCATCATGTTATATGCATTAATGTTAAATTTAATTTTTCCAAGATATAAAATTTTCTTAGATAAAAAGTATTTTATATTTTTAATCCATAGTTAAAAATTATTTATCATTTTTAATTTTATTTTTACTTATTAAATTTAAATAATTTAGTTAAAAAAATATTTACCATGGTAAAATAAAAAAATGAAAAATTATTGAAAAATATTAGAGTAAATGACCTCAAACATGTTTAAAACATGTGTGGAAATGTGTGGTTCAAAAAAATTTCAACCACTTCACTTCTCTATTCCTTTATTTTCCAATTTTAGTTCTATTTTTCTAGTGAGTAAATTCCCATTATTATAATTTTTTGGAAGATTACAAAAATGCCATCCCTTTTCACTTAAATAATGGGAAATCATATATTTACCTAACATCACACCACATCCTAATTAATTATACAAAAAAAATCTATCCATAACTATCCATAATATTTTATACACATTTAATTGGATCTGATATAATAAAAATAACATCCTTGAAATGATTAACCCCCTTTGGAATAGAAATAACATCATAGGTGATGTATAAATTTATAACTACTCCTTTCTCATTTATGTTTCTTTAGGTGCATTGATTATTCATCAAATTTAATAACACCATCTCAAAATGATATAATTAATATAATTATTATTTTGATATGTTATTATAATTATTTTAAATTAATTAACAAACTTTCTTGTTTCTATTAGGAATAAAATAAGTCAACATGAATGCATTGTGCTAACTACCTTCCCCATGATGCAACGTGTCACATTTTCTTTCACTACCTTACAAGAGTAGTCCTGATAGGTAATTAAATATATGTATATATATAAGTATGATAATTATGGTATATTTTAAATTCTAAAATTGTAAATTATATTTCTCCTTTTCTCTATCCAATGGAAATAATGAAATCATTATCTATGCATGTGTATAATGTAACAAACCAACACAAATACCCTCTCAAACTATAACCTCACATGGTCTTTCACAAACTCAATGGAAATTCCCAATTACCATGGGAAAGTTACTAGAACCCAAACATCAAAAAAAGGAAAAATTTCCCCCATACTGAAGTAATAATGTGGAACATATATATACAATAGAGACGAAAACCTAAAACATAAATATATATAATAACTAGAAAAAATAGAAGATAATAAATAACTCAATAATAGAAACAATCTCTAAGTATATTTTCTACCTCTAAGGACTACCAAAGTAAAAAAAACACTACTCTATATGATATCATTCATAGAATTCCCCCATCTCACAACCAGCTACACAACTCAGTTGACAGAAAACCTTGTCACCTCACTACATCACCTTTCCTTTCCCTTCATTTAAAGACATAACCTGGTCTACATACCACCAAAGGGGTATGTAAGGTGTGATATAATAGACATAGTATTGTATCACCTAGGTGTTCCATATCAATTATCTAAACTATAATCAAAGAAAGATCAAATTTGAATAAAATAAGTCAAGATAACAGTTTTTTAATTTTTATATCAAAATCATGGAAAAACAATTTAATTTCCACCTTTTCCACATTTCCAAATAAAATGGTTAAGTTAGTTTTGAATAATTTCCTACCAAAATATAACAAAAAAATATGTCATTCAAATCCAATCAAGCATCACATATCATATCATATCCATGGTGGTATGGAAAAATAGTACAAACTAAAATCTGAAGCATATGAAATATTACACTAGGGATCACACTCAGTCTGGTTAGCTTGGACACTCATACCTAAAAAAGATAGTATTGTATGCATCAAGACACTAGACATATTCATCAAGTCTAGAGATCATATAAATACACCAATAAGTGACTCCCCCCCCCATAGGGTTAACAAGTCACTGGAATAATGTTCCTAGGGAGACGAGGAAAGCCCCAAGAGAAAACACCCTAACAGTGGATGCGACCATTTACTATACCATCCACCTAAGTACCAAAGTATTCCCATGTTATCTATTTTTTAAATCTATATATCATACCATTTTTATCAAACCATGCTTTGAAAAACATTTCATAAAACCATTTTACACTGCTTTGAAAACCATTTTTAATTTTCCAAAACCAGGGAAAACCATCTTTTATTAAAATACAAGTACCACACACACTAAAATTATTAGTTAATCATTCAATTTAATTTAATAAAAAATTTATCAAAATGATAGTAATGCAGTTCACCAACATAGGCTATAGATGGAATCACCTACCTTAAAACATGGATCGAACATACCTACAATGGAATCCACTATAAAAAAGATATAAAAATTGAAAAATAAGTTCGTTGAATCAATATACTCATCTTAGAATTGATACAATTCAATAAAAGGGTCAACTAAGAGAAGGAGCAACAAAAACCTCAAGAACACACACCCACGACACCACAACCAACAAGGATTGAACCCTTGAACAAGATCTCACAATGGATCTAGATAGAATTATAAAAAACACCAGTATGGATAAAAAAACTAATAGTGCAATACAACGACACTATCATGACCAAAGGAAATAAATAAGTAGAGATAATATCTTACCTTGATAGATGAAACACAACCACCTCAATGATCCAAAATTGAAAAAATCTATTTGGAACGAATATAAACTCCCAAAATTAATTAATAAGGTCTCTAGGTTGAGAGTAAGGATGGATGTGGAAAAATGAATGAAAAATCCATCGATACATCACCCTAAAATCTTAATTCTTGACAGTTATATGTCAGGTAACCCATTTACACATCTTGTAATCCCTAGGGACTAAAAATTCTGAAAAAATAGTCACCTTATTAGAAAAATATAAAATTTTAACATTATAAATCACGTAACCATTACATTTCATGTACCCCTTTCACATTCTATACAATGTTCCCAAAATAACCACTTTATAACATCATTTCATATACTCTCATTACATGGTGTATATTTCTCCAACAGATACAAAAACCTAAAACCAACTTGAGTGTTCACTTATCTTAAAGAGAACCTCACAAGTCCATTAACACAATTATACCTAGTATCCATTAATTCAAATAGAAATATATTCATGAACATTATGTCATTTTTATCATCAAATTTTTTCTACCATCATCATTTCTAATACACACCCAATTAAAGAGGAAAACAAGAAAATAAGAAAATAATTAACTGAAATTGGGTAGCGGGTTGTTACAAAATCCACAACTTAAGATATTATATCCCTAGGAATTGATGTGGAAGAATGATGTCTGATAAAGGTTTGATTCTACTACTCCCTCATTGATGAATCACACTCCCAATTCAGATGAGAATCTGATTGGTTCCACCGTAACACTTTGACTAACAGTATAAAATCCCATTCAAGTCATTAACTTTAGAGTCAAGATTCACAATTTGATGCTCAGTAATAGAATCATATGGATATAAATAAATATCTTCCCTACTAAAAATGTGAGAGGGATAATTATGGTATTTCTAGAGAAACAATATGTGGAAAAAAGTCATGAATTTCTATAAACTAATTTGATAATTCCAACTAATAAAAACCTTCCAAATTAGCTTAATAAACTAAAATGTTCTAACATATCTTGGATATAGATTTCCTTATTTTCAAACCCGTTGGTGACCCAAATGAGCAGAGACTTCAAAGAAAACCAAGTCACCTATGGAAAACTAAAATATATGATGTTGTTGATCTATATAAGATTTCAGGTTACTTAACAATATAACAATATGCTAATTTATATAATGAATCATCACATATATCCCCTGAACCAAACTCTATCCCACCAAATAAGCTTCCCCCACATCTTCCCAATAAATATGTGATCTGCATAGGTAGTAATACAAAGCCTCAAAATATTCCATTATGATTGAAAGTCGATTACTATTTTTATAAAAAAAAATTAACCATCCCTAAAAGGATTAACCAAAATCCAATAAAACCGATAATACCATCTGAAGAAAGAGACCAACCCAAAATGATCTCCCCACCATATAGGGATTCTCAAATTCCTCTAAACTTATAATCCTACAACTAAATCTGTATAATATACTCATAGAGATATGTTGATAAATATAAACCAGGAAAAACTATACTAGAAACATCCTCATGATAATCTATATGAAATTGAGAAAAAATCCCCATAAGGTTCAATAGTTCTTGTGATTAAAAAAACTTTCTATGACAGTTTACTAGAAAGAGTTCCTGCAACGAAATTTCCATTCTCCAGGCTGTAAGTGATATCAAAGTAAAATGTCTATAGGCATTCCACCCTACAACTCTATTTGATATTCATGATTTTTTACAAAAATATATAGCTGAAATTCTTATGGTTATAAAACACTATAAACCTTTCCCCAAAAGATAATACCACCAACACATAAAAGTATTCAAAAATGCAGTGAACTCTAAATCACGTGTGGGATGAATCTTATAATGAGGTATAACATAATGAGAAACGTAACCCACAACATGGTCAACCTACATGATCATACAACCCAAACTAGTACCAGAAGCATCAAAGAATACTATATACACCTTATCTGGATCATGTAAGATTATAATAGGAGCTGATGTCAGAAGTATTTTCATCTCCAAAAAATAATAGAGACACTTTTCATCCAATATGAATTCCTCCCCATTCCAAGTAATATTAGTGTAAGGTGATACCAACATTAAAAATAGTTGATGAACTATTTATATTATCCAGCAAGACCAAGAAACCTATGAATCTCAAATTCATTATGTGGATATTCTCATGATAGGAATACATTTACCTTATAATGATCAATTGATAATTCATGCTAAAAAATAATGTGCCCAAATAATTTCACTTCTTTAATCTATAAATTTCATTTCGAAAACTTTTCATACAAATGGTGACTCCTCAGGATTTCCAAAACCAAACTCATATGGTGATCATCCTCATTCTCATACTATAAATAAAAATATATATCATCTACAAAACCTATCAAAAAAATTTCCAGATACTAATGGAATATTTTATTGTTTAAATCCATGAAAACAAAATGAGAATTAGTCAGAAAAAATAGAATCAAAAGATATTTATAATGTCCATACATACTTCTTAATGAATACTTTAGTATATCAAACACCCAAACTCTAAGCTGATGATAACCCAACCAAAATTTTGATCTTAGAAAACCACTTTTCTACCTTTACTAATCAAAAAAATAATTTTCATGGGGAAAGGGATAATTGTTCATAACTTTAACTGATTTCAAATTCTGATAATTCATGCATAATCAGAGTGAGACATCTTCTTTCTGGGCAGAGAGTTTTTAGGATTTCCATGTTGAAACAATAGGGTGAACAAAACCCATTTCTATTAGGTCATCCAGAAGAATCTTGGTACCTTTTATCTATGATAGTTACATATCATATGAAAGTATTGATATAAGATACATATATGGAACTAGTCCAATTGTAAACTCTACCTCTCTATCTAGATGGTGCTCAGATAAATCATCTAGGAAAACATCAAGAAGTTCCCTTACCATAGTGAGAGGATAAAAAATTGAAGATATTTTATTGTGAAAAAAAAATATTAGACAACAAACTCTTTATCTCTATGTGGTAAGGTCTTGTATAAACATACATCGAATATCACTCCCCCTAAAACATAGATGATATCCCATTGGATATATGAAATGAGACACACCAATGATAAAAAACAAACTTAACTCAAAGAGAATCAAGAAACTCTATCCTTATAATGAAATTAAATATATCTATACCAAGAATAAGAAAATCCTAGAATAGATTTACATCAGCTATCGATAGAACACAAGAAGGACATCAAAACCCCTACTCTTTCCCCTTCCAAATAGGTGTCGCTAACTGAATAAAAAATTACATTACCTACATCGGAAGGTTAATCATATAAAAAAATGAACATACATAAACGAGTATGAAGCACTAGTATCAAATAAAAAACCACTAAAAATATGAAATAAATATGGTACCTATCACTCTCTCGGGAACGGTATCTTCCTCCATGGGAAACGCATATAATATGTGAAGTGGATTCATGATTGAGGACTATGGAAAGTGAACTTTAGAATTTTATGTATCGTACTATGCCAAACTATCCTTTTGATTTAATTATATCGTACCATATCATGGAGTACCTTTAGCCTGACAAAAACATTGCAGATGACTATAACACCCATAATAGTTACATATCTTTATAGGTGAAGGAAAAGAGTATGAGTTTTGTTTGAAATTTCCTCACATATAGAAAGTTATATGAACACTATTAGATGAAAATGGAGGTTTAAAAGATGCATGAAACAAAGAAAAACATCCACTTCTCCTACAAATTTCTCCCCACTTTTACTTCTTCCCTGTCACGCCATTAAAGTTACCACATTAATGAAGACAAGGGGAAGAATATCTAACCTTACATTCCGTATTGATTTATTCAATCATATCCCTCTCAAATATCCTCACATAAGTACAAATCTTCAACATAAATAAAGATGATCTGATATCGAGTTTCAAACCATATAGGTACAACTGAGTACTCAGCTGGTCATTATTCACATCCTCTAGTGAAAAAAAAACCATCTAAACAAATTGATTGGTGTACACTGACACTGAATTCTATCCCTGATGAAAAGTGAGTTACTCTATAGGCTTTTCAATCAACAGTGAATCTTGAAAAATTGATGGAAGAAGAGAGTCTTAAAACCATTCCATTCCAAGCCACATCCTTGTCACTTGTTCTATAGAATACAACCAATTCCTAATAAGATCCTGAAGTATGAATGTTTCACACTTCACCTTAGTACTCTAATGTGTGTTCAACAAGTCAAATATATTATCAGTATTTTCAAGATAGTCCTTAGCATCTTGAGGTTCATTCATACCATTAATGGATAGTGTATTCTCACACATGAACTCCAATGATCAATCTATTTATCCAATATCTCTGGATTGTACCTCAACAACTGTATTCTCAGCTTGTGGCATATTCAGGTCAAAATCACAAACCACTTGTACAATGCTCTATGTATATTTATGATCCATCATATTATTCCATTAAGTATAGTAAATCACCCCATCCTAAGGAACTCATATAACACATCTCATATGCATACTACTACACAGTGAAATAGAAGGAATGATTAGACAACAAAAAATATCATTTCATACTATAAAACCCATAATCAAACACAATGATTCTCATCAAGAAATCCATACATGAGACCCACATCCCAACATTCCATTGAAAGTTGAGTCTCATCATGGAAAGAGCTATTGAGGCACTCACCAAAATATATATCTCAAGTCTCGATGATCCTATATTCAATATACCAAACATCCCCAAACAATTACTCTTGAGGAAAGACTACCTTTTATACCAAACTTTATTGAACCTACTGAAATATTGTTTTAAACTGGTACTAAAACAAATTTATCACATAACCAAAGGGAATTTCCAATCACCAAGGGTAGGAAAATAACCCCAAACATCAGAGAACAACTAGAGGGAATTATTTCTTCTAAACTAATGCAACATCATGGAACATATATATAAAATAAACATAATAGCTGAAAATAAAAATATATTCCATAACTAAAAAATAGATGAAGGAAAACAACACAATAGTAGAAATAATCTTAAAGTACATGTCCAACCAAAAAGGTCTGCTAAAATAGGAAAACCCACTACTTCCTATAATACTGTAGCTATATTCCAACCATATCACTACAAACAACCCAACATATCTGACAAAAAACCCTGCTCCTTTACTATACTGCTTTTCCTTTCCCTATATCAAAATACATAATGAGGTCTACACACTGGTGAAGGGGTGTATAGGTTCTGAGCTAACAGGACCACCAGGGTCCCACTCAGGTGCTCCATATCAGGTCTCTGAACAATAATCAAAGCATGATCAAATTTAAAGAAAATAATCCCTGATGATATTTTTTTAATTTTTATATCAAAAGCATGGAAAAAACTAATTTCACATTTCCCCACAAAAAATTAAGTCATTTTTAAATCATATTATAACCAAATGTATCAATTTATATATCATTCCAAAACAAATCATTCATTACATATCATATAATATCCATGGTAGTACAGCAAAACAGAATAAACAAAAAATTAGAATCATGGGTAACATCACCCTAGGTGTCACACTCAATTAGGATAGTTTATACACTTATGAATGACATAGAAAATAATATATACATCAATACCCAAGAAAAATTCATCGTTTCTTGATAGTATAAAACACCATAGTAAATTAACCCCCCCCCCCCACCATAGGTCTAACAATTCCCTATAATAACAATCCTAGGGAGAAGAGGAAAGAAACATAATGACACCCCCCAAATAGTGGACAATACCTATTAATATACTCTCAATATAAGTACCCAAGGCTTACCATGTGATCTATATTCCAAATCAATTTATCCAACCATTTTAATTAATATATACATTTAAAAAAAATTGTAAAACCATTTCATAATGATTTGAAGAGTCCTTTTCATTTTCCAAAAATAGGGGAAACCCATATTTTATTCCCAAAAATACAAAAAAAATTAATCAATCACGTAATTTAATTTTATTAAACAATTCATCAAAATATAATTAATGTAGTTTACCAAAACATGATAGATATGAAACCACATACAAAAAAACTATGGACCAACATGCCTGCAAAATAATCCACCATACAGAATAAATCCACAATGACAATGGTGTCCCAAGAATCGATCAAAACATATTATAATTGATCAAATTTAAAAAAAGGGTTGGTGGATAAGAGGAAACAACACAAACCTTAGGAACACAAACCTACTTCACCACAAACAATAAGGATTTTCCTCAGGAAAAGATCACACAATGCATCTAGAGAGAATCAAGAAGAAATATCACCATATATCAAAAAAATAGAATAATTATACAATGATATCACGTTCTATGTAAATAAAGAATAATAAAGGATCTCTTACCCAGAGAGATGCAAAGAAATCTCCCAAATGATCCAACATCTAACAAATCAATTTGGAATAAATAGAGACTCCTAAAATCACTGGAGGTGGGATCCAAGTTGAGATCAGGAAGTGATGAGGGAGAATTAATGGAAAATAATCCAATTAATGACCCTTAAATATTTCCTCATGATATTTTCATGTCATATTACCTATTTACACTCCATATAATCCATAGGGATTACATATGCTGAAAAACTTGTATCATTTTTATTAAAAAAAATTCTTTTAGCATTACACATCATGTAACTATTACATGGTGTGTACCGATTTCATGATTTTTAAAAACATCACGAAACTTACCATGAATGACATACATGTTTTTTACTCCTACTAAACAAGATTTATTTCTCATATGGACTAAAAAAAACTTTATATTATTTACAAAAACCTCAAACCAACTCGGTCATTTTCCAAACTCAGGGAGAATCTGATAATTTCATTAACACATTTATCCAAAACACAATTAATTAAAATTTACCCACATCACTAAAATTTTGGTCATTTTCCACAGAAAATATTCTCCATCCTTGGGAGTACCCAGACACACCCAATTAAAAATGAAAATAAGCAGAGAGACTAGAATTAACTGAACGTGGGTAGTAGGATATTACATGTTGACTTCCACCTCCATGGAATGATTGATTTCTATTTTATTTTAGACACCACCTTATATGGGTGGAAATGAGAATAGTTTTAATAAATAGATATTAATTTCATGAAATTATAAATATTATTTAATGAAAAATTATACAACCTATAAACTATATGATTAATAAATAATAGTGGTAAATTCAACCATCCAAAAGAGTATTCTAAGAGAATAAAATGATATATTCATACTATTAGATAACATTATTTTGGTTATCTTCATATTATTTTTTAAAATTATGATATTAAATATTACTAACCACTAAATAATTTCATTATACTCCTATTATAATGATATTAAATCAAAATCACTTCGTAATTATCTATAAATTTTGGTATATCCTTTTTTGGGTTAGTTTTACCACCTACTTGAATAATTCTTTACGTTTATTTCATGTATGACTATGATAATTTAATTTTGTGTAATTTATTTTATAAATAAGTAAATAATGGTTTTATATTGACCATATTTTTTATTAATTTGACTCAATACTTAAGAAAAATCACCTCGTTTTCTAGGAATAATTGACACATTCTCATCACCAAGTTCATCATTGAATACTGTAACCGAAACTCTAATAAAATGAAATTATAAAATTATAAATAATTAAAAAAATTCAATTATTGTACTTTATATGATATATAAATGATTAATATTAGGATAATAAAAAATAACAACAACTTTAATATGAAACTAGTTCAAATTAAATATGATTACTTACTCCAAACATCGAAAATATATAATAACTAACTAAAAATTGTATATATAATAAATATAAATGGAGTATAAAAGAGGTTTTGGATATGATTTTTTTTCTAAAATGGGTGATTATGATAATTACTTTGGTTATATTGGAGACTATAGTGAATTTTGACTAATGATAAATTTATGAGGGAGGTTATTCTTCTTGAATTTAATTTCATGAGAATTATTCGTTAATGTGCACCATGATACCTTTAACATGGTGTGATTACTACCTAATAAATCAATTTTACCATATTCATGGAATTTTAATATCAATATCATGTAAATTCATTAAATTTACTTTGATTCAAAAGATACCAATGTTGAATTGGGTTTTGATCAAAATTTTACTCATATCTTACGAGTTTCCACCTCGAATCATATTTTCAAATTATAATTGTTTTAAAAATATAATACATCTAGGTAATTTGTATAATTTATAAAAAAACATCAAAATATTCAATTTATATTAATATTATTTTACATTTACCCATAAAACATCATCCCCCTTGTCTCAAAATTTACCCAAAATATTTCTTGTAAAGAAACAGGCCTTGTCTCTTCTTCTTAGTTAGGAAACAACCTTTTCAATTTACTTATTCATTATTGACCTTTTAAAATATCATTATATATGATTTTATAATTTATCAAAGTAATTTTATACTATGTTACCATATTTTAAATGTTTAAAATAAATCTTAATGTTTTTTTGTATGGGACTTTTTTTCAAAGATTGAAAATATTCTCTTTTAAATGTTAACTTTTGATGATTTTATGCTGCATCCATTGTCTTTTTATATAAATATTTCCCTCTATTTTTTCATGGTTTATAACAAAAATTATTTTTCTCCAATTTTATGAAATATTTTATTTAAACTTCATTAAAAGTATAAATAATAATTCTTACTGCCTAATTACTTCTTCTAAAACTTCCAAGATGTGTTTTTCATCTAGATTATTATTATTTAACATATCCCATACATGATTAAGGGAATTATTTAAATGAAACCATCAATTTTCTCTCACTATATGGATTGTATAATTTATTTCTATTATAGAGGAATAATATATGAATTTATTTGTTTTTCATAGTCCTCCACTATATATAATATTAAATTTTCACCTAATTTATTTCTTTAGTGAATACCATATTTTGGTTCCTTTGATTGAATAGTGTTAAATTAGATGCCATTAATCGAATTATTAGGGAAATTATTGTCTTAAATATACACCCTTTGTTTATATGTTTTAAATACTGTATTCTTTATTATCTTTATTGAATATCATTTACCTAGAAAGTTACTTAATGTAATCAGATGCCCATTTATTTTCCAGAAGTTTATCATATTTAGATTATTGATGGAATTATTAATGATTTCCTTATGTAAATAAATTTTAAAGAGGTATGAAACCCATTTGATTTTAATGGGTTATTTATGATGTATTGAATGATATATATTTATTTCAATGGGTTATTTATTCAAAATAAAGTGAAGGACTTTCATTTTATTATGTTATGAAATACATTTTATTACCATGGGTTCGTTAATATGTGATAAGTTAATGATATTCAAGCGACACAAATAATAATGGATGAATGAAGGGTGGGGTCATATATTATATATCAATTCATTAGTTATAAGTTTTTATACCATGTGATAACTATTCATGATTATATTTTAATTTATTGTAAGCTTGTCCACTAATGGTGTGACTCATGAAAGTAATGATTCATTATAATTATGTTTGTTACATATTTGAAATAAGGCATAATATATGTTTATTCTTAGTATTATGGTATCCTCTCATGGATTATATTTATTGAATCATTCTTGTATTATGTTATACGAGAATTATGACATGATAAATGATTTATAATTTATAGGTATAAGTTTATTTAGTATCATGATTATAATTATATACTCATATTACGCTTACTAAGGATATTCAATTTTTATCACTTATGTTTACCCGTATTGAGAATCTAAACTCACCCCATTATTAGGTTTCCATTTTCCTTGTTAATGATGATATTAAAAGTGTGAAATGTATTGAAGATTTTATTACTTGTTTAATTTTCAGGAAATGTTTAAGACTATTTATATATTGAGTACTTTAATATATAATGGAAAAAATGTCCAGTCGATACAAATAATTTGGGATTTTTTAGTTAATGTTTTTTTCTGATTCTCAAAAAATCTATCACTAAAATTTATTAGGATTGTACTAAAATAAACAATTTTCTTTAATTCATGTGGAAGAAAATGGCATTCATGTAGTCTGCAATACTCCAACCCTCAAGTATTACTTAACACACTATAGTTTGGACTTTTATGTTCCATTTATTATTACTATAATTTTTATCACTACAATGATCATTTATCCTTTTACCACAAACATTTTCTTGGAGTACTTCCACCAAACAGAATTTATCAATATGTGAGAATTTCTGCATTTTCTAAATATCAATCATGTATTTCCGAGAAATATTTTTATAAATAGTTTATTTTGAACTCTTCATCAAAAAAATTTATCATTCCATTTTCTTAAATGAAACCCTGAAATATATTTCTCAAAGAAAATAATTTATCATTAAATGAAAACAAATTTTATCCTTTCATTCAAGCTAAAATTCTCATAACTATCCATTAGAGACATAATTATCATTGTATGAATTATTTGGATAATGTTAATACCTCCATTATTGTGGTTTGTATCCATAAACACCATACAGGTTGATATATTTCAATGCTTCTTAGAAAACATGGAAATATACTCATCTATTATGCAGTAAAAGCACATGTCTTCTAACCTCCTCTTGGTACTCATCTATTTTTACTCACTTCTTATTGGGGGCTTCTTGTGTGTGTATTTAGTGCTCCAATAATTTTCCATTTTATTATTAATGATCAATGTCCTATTATTAACATTCTTTAGAGGGGTTTTATCATGGATAGTTTTTGGATGTCCCCTAGAATGTTGCCATTATGAAATAATAGTTCATTCATTATTTACTTATAGTATAGAATAGTTTTCCTTCATCTCAATTTAAAATTTTAATGGTAATAAAAAAATAAGTATAAGTAATATTTTAGAATTTACTTACCCATGAACTTGTTTGTTACAATTACTTCATAAATGAGATTTCTTACTTTATCCAGTTGCAGGATCATTTTTTTTCATCTAAAGATGATCATTCATATTTTCCTTGAGTTTATTCCAATTAGACATATAATACTCTTGTTCTTGAGAAATATTTTACATCATTTCATTTTTCTCCTTTAAATTCATTTTCATATAAGAAATGAATTAATTACGAACAACCATATATTATTTTAAACATTCCACCTCCCAGATGGATTCTTATAGGTTTTTGGAATGTTTATCCTTCTCTAACTTTGGGTTTTGAAATTATCTTAAGTCAATGCCATTATTCATAGAACTAGACTTGATCTTCTGAACTTTTTAATAAATTTATTTAAATTATTTATCTGAAGAGTCATTTTTCAGATAAGATAGACTGAAAAATTGACTAAACTCTTGTTTAGGCTTTTTAATTCATCCAGTCGATTTTTCAGTGTACAAATATAGATCTTTTGGGAATTATTTTTCCTCTTGTAAACATTTATTTACCTCTTTTAATAAGTATTAAGCTTCCACTTTTGTATTCCATGGGCTTTCCTCATTATAAATAGATTCATATTAACTTGTGATTCCAAGTTCATCAAATAACTCTACATCGTCATTTTATAAATTAATAAATTCACAATAAAATACTTGCATACCAACATTTAAAAATATATTAGATCTATCCATTTAAATCACACATTACCCAAAATGTATTTCATAATATGTAATGCCTTTAGAGTTATTATAATTCACTAACTTTAACATATCACCAGAATAATATAAGGGAGTAATAATATTTAACTCTAATAGATTATCAGATCACCTCTACACATAATAAATATTAAAAAAGGAATATATTTTTTGATACCACCTTTTATTCCCATAAGGACTTTAGTGATAGAGATAACATAAAAGAGTGGTGAATAAACATAGCAAATTTTTTTCTATTTTAACCACTTCTTCCTTAAACTCTCATTTATTTAGGTAATCATGACCTCGTAGTTGGTAGGGTATCACATTATCTATTTTATCAATGATGGTGATCTGATTGTTATTCAGCAAATTCTTTCTCCTACCAGATATAATAAATGTTTTCTTTATCTGAATTCCACCAAATGGTTTCATTGGGTTGGTTGTAGGACCCCTTTTCTTTTAAGAGATGTGAATCATATAAACATACATAGCATAGTGAAAACTATGAAAGATCTATAATATAAAATAGCATGGAATCATTATTATGGATCTTCCATATATATATACTACACTAATTATATGTATGGTCATACTTGGGGGGACGTAGTACAAAGTAAATGGGGTATTTATTATATGGTCTTGATCAAATAATATTCTATAATTCCATCCATTCTTGAAAAAAAATATGTGTAGTGGGTAGTGGGGGAGTAGAATTCCCGAAATACTAGTGGGTATGTCCACATTTATATTTCTTAGTATTTATGGAACCTAATATTACTGGTATAGATTCAATGATTTATCCAACCATTCTAAGTTTGGTTCTTGGTATGTGCCAAATACTGCTAGCTAATGATGTTTTTATGACTCCAACTTAGGAATGGTTATATTATATTCTACATTCTAGTGGTAATTTAACTTCTCATAATTTCTAAATTTATAACCGGATATTGAAGTCTAAATTACATTTGGTAGACAATTTTTTATATAAGGAAAACCCAAAAAATTAACCTCCCTCGTCTGTTGAATGTGGAATAATTCACTTATATTTGATGGTGATGTTAAAATTAAAGGTTTTCAATTTCCTCTAAATGTAGATATTTTATTTTACCTCAGATCAAGTATGTATGTTACTTTTTTATAGAAGGGATGTGTTCCCCTTGTCTATGGAGCTACTTGTACCATGTCATGGGAATCCTAGTTAGATTGGATTCATTTGAGTTGCTTCTAAATTCTTATCTTGTTATTGAGTTTCACCAACACATGAATTTCATGATCACGTGCATTGTTTTCACTCTATATTGTATTATTTAGTCTGTGTGAAATTAAAAAAAAAATTGGAGTCTTCACCCTTCCCTCTATCAAGTGTCCTGCATCACTATCTATGCCTAGTTCTTGACCAGGTATGTGGTATCAAGGGTGTTCCTTAAAGAATATTTCATCACCAAGTGTGGATATAGAGCCTAAAAACTCATTATTACACACATATAGTTTTCATATAAATATGGGTACATTAGAAATTGTCTAATTCTTTTTAAAAACTAAATATTTAATGTTCAATTATCAATAACTATATAGTTATGGGAAGGGTAGTGCAGTAACAATAAGTTTTAATCATCAAGTCCTTCATAAAACACTTTAAAAATGGATCATTTATCCTTGTTTAGTTTAGAAATCTCCAATATGGAATGAATATATATTATTAAAGGAATATAATTATAGTGATCATATTAAATGATGTGGCATCCACCATCTAACTTTTTAAGAATCTAGAACTAGCCCACATGTCATTCCAAAATCTTATGAGATCATGTGCTTCTATGGTTGAAGGATTCATTTTTCTATCGTAACTGGAGTGACTAAAAAACATAGAATACTCCTTGCCCCTCCATAATCAGTTGAGTTTTTAGGTTGATTTATTTTCAATTCTTGGATCTCAACATTTTACGTGCAAGTGGTTCACTTGTGTTGTTTCTTAAGGTCTTCATTTTTCACCCTCCATAATTTTTTTCCCTCCGGTCTCTTTTTCCCATGTAGGTTTTCACTTTTTATTAAAATAAAAAATTTATTACATAAAAATATAATATAATCAATCCATCACACAAAATATGAAACTTGTTTTGGTTCACTCACATTGAGATAATTCAAGAAGTATGGATTTGGAAATTAATCGATGCATTAGAATTAAAAAAATGCATAATTTGGTTGTTTTTAGAATAGGGAACTTATTAGGTCTGATTTTACTTCCCATAAAAGATTTAAGGATATAGCTACTTTCCATGGAACAATTCCCCCCACACCTATTTTTTTATGTTGGCGATGAAGCCTCTTTTTATTTTAAAAGAAAAGACCTCTTTATATCTTGGTAGAGTTATACCCATTACATATCCCACAGTCACAAGGATAGGTGTCCCATGAGCATGTCATAAAGGCCCTAGGGATTAAAATACCTATTAATAAGCCCATAAGCCCATTGTTTATCCCCAAATCCACTCTAGTGAAATATACTTCTACATTACCCCAAGTCGCAATAAAGACCTTCTACCATACCTCATCAAACCCCCCTCTTGTCTTAATACTTCAATAAAATAAAACTTATTTGTCTTCTGGTACAATGAAAATAGTGTCACCACTATTATAGTTTCATTGGATATAGGTTGGTGCACTTTTATCACTATGATATGAATCTTCACACGACTATTGTGAACATCTCTATGAAAAACAAATCTTATTTTTATGAGTAGTAATCAAACATTCTCTTACTTCTTTGATAATTTCATTAATGATTGTTAGTTACCTATCCATTTTTTCATCATTAATATATAATTCCATCTTATTTTTTATTGTTCTTATCAGATATTTCAATGAACCTTACCTTGTTGTAAAAAATCAATCCCCATCACTTGTTCCATACTACACTATTTATGCCAATGGCACTCTGTCTCTCTCTCTCTATGATTTGGGTATTCAATATTCCTCTATTTATTTATAGCATCATTTCAACATTATTTATGAAGATCAATTTCTATATAATCTTACACTTCTAGAATTTCATTTTCTCTAATCAGATATAAATTAACCATGTTTCCCTTCATGAAGATATATTATTTTTCATAATAATGATGGGAAAATATAACCTTCAAATATTTTTCAAATACAAGTCAAACCCATCTATTTTTTCAAAGATCTTCCTCTTTAATGATATGAAATAAAATAAAGGAAATCATATACATCATGTTCTTCATAGGGAAGCACTTCCATTTTGTAGAGGGTCACCTTATATCATAATAACTTATGAAGTATGTGTACATATTTTAATGTGGAAACACCGATAAAAAATTTCATGAAAATTGTTAAATAGTTTTTATACAATTTTAGCATTTTTATGAAGTAATAATTTTTTGGTGTGGGTTCTTAACTCATGGTATAAAACTTTTTAAAATGGTAATCTCATTAAAATCCATAATAATATTGAATTAGATAACTTAAATATAATTGAAAAACCCCCTTTAAATTTTCAATATTTTTATTAATCACTACATGGAAAAAACATTAATAATATTTTATAATTAATAAAAAATATTTTAATTCTTCTACTACTTCCTGATCCTTTATCTAAAATGTCATTGTGAATTACCCTTAAATCTTTCTCTTATGCTTTATTAACTAGTTCAAATGACACTTATGAGTTATTCTGATGACACTTACATTCTACTTGGATTAAACATAAAAAACTATTTAACTAAATATAATTTTCTTCCTGTATTACTCTTATAAAATGGCTTGAGTCAAAAAATAACTCTTACAAAATGGTTCAATGACTCTTACGGTTGTAGACTATGTTATAAAAAGACCCCTATATAATAATTTTGAGCCTTGAAAATGAATCATAGTTATTCAGATGATGACTACAATATTTTCAAACTCCATTATATTTCATCATCTTAAAAAAATAACTTCTATAAAATCCGAATTATGACTCTTAAATTTTATAGATTCAGTAATATAACAACATTCTAGAAGACAATAATTATTATGTAATCTAAGGATCTTCTCTATCCATTCCAAT
Source organism: Viscum album (assembly GCA_963277665.1). Taxonomy (NCBI): domain Eukaryota; kingdom Viridiplantae; phylum Streptophyta; class Magnoliopsida; order Santalales; family Viscaceae; genus Viscum; species Viscum album. Next base: position 549,640,984 of record OY728163.1, read on the forward strand.
TTTTTCAACTATAAGAATAAATGTATCTTATATTTTTAGACATATCCATTTTCATAAAAATATATTCAAACCATATTCATACAAAATTACTCCAAAAAATATTTAAAATATAAAAAAATAACTTTTTAAACCTTGATATACTTAATTTAAACTTCACTAATAGACTAATCTTTAAAAAACCATTTTACATCAAGATATCTTCACCAACACTTATGAAATACCAACCAAGCTACTCACAATATTAAACTTCAATAACATCAATATAAAAATCATTTGATAACTATTGAATTGATAAACATAAAAACCTTAGGAACTCTAACTTATCTTTGGTCATCAGTTTTGGAAATATAACACTGCAAAATATATATATTGATTATAAATACTTTACCAAAAATCACCATGGGTTCATAATTATTCTAAAACTTATTGATAGTAAATCCAAATCCATCAAATAACCAATCCTCGATTAGATGAAAACATTTCTAATACATGGCTTATTCACTAATAAATCCTATTAAACCTTTTATTGGTATCATATCCTTACCATGATATTTGGTACATGGAATAATTATGAAAATGAAGGTTTCTAAAACCATATTTCCTGTCATATTTTCTATCATAAAATAATACTCATTACAAATCCCTCGTTATAAGTGTTTTTTATTATATGAAATACTAGGTATCATATCCATTGATATCATTTTTCTGAATAAAAAAAGATAATTTTTCCATAAATTTGATATTAATGTATTTTATAGGGTATGGCATGGTAGGAATTTACTAGTTCACCTTATGTCAGTTTTATATCGTAAAGAATAATAAACAACATGTATCGGGATTATCTTATTCTAGCTTATCATACTTAAGTGGTATATATTAATATATGATCTTCAGTGCATATTGAGATCACTATAATCCAACTCCATATCATAAATAGTGATAAGAATTATTAGCCAAAAAAATGACAATTCTTAAATTTTTTAACACCAATACATATCATTCGTGTTTTACGATTCCCATGATATTGTTAATATGGTTAAGGGAGAAAATTTATTTTTTTTCATAAAATTCTATTATGAATTGATTTATGTGGTTTATTAAATTTTTATAAATAATAATAAAATGTATTTTGGTATATTTATTTAATTTATAATGTTTTTAACAAATTAGTTAATTAAAAATTGTTTATAAATAATTAATTTAATTTTTTGGAACATTTATTGAATAAATATATATCATAATAACTATTAATATTAAAATCATCAAGTTATATGACTAACTTAAAAAGTAGATATGAATGGTTTATATGGAAATTATAAGGCTAATTTTTAAAGGGTCATAAATTAAAAACAATAAGGAAATTTATAATATAATTTATACTAAAATTATGAATTATTATTAATTAATTAATTTGAATTCTTCAAATTAAGTACCTTGTGTAGATAAATTCTTTAAACCATATCAAAATGAGTGTGGTTAATTGATTTGATCAAAAAAATTGAACGATATTAAATAAGTGATATTTAGATTATGTAAATTGTTTAGACAACAAAATTGGAATATAAAATTTTTAAATTTCCTATAATATCAAATTTTTAAAGTGAATGCTATAAAATGAATAACATGAAAGAATCATTATTGGAATAAATTTTAAATTTTCATATTTATTTAAATTATGGAAATTTCCTAATATATTTTTAAATTATAAAGTGTTTAAAATTGTTATTTTATGAATTGTTCACATGTTCTTTATCTCATTTAAAAATTTATAAAATGTTTGATTTTAATTTATGTATTATTCATAGTTATAAACTATTTATATTATAAATATGTGTATGATTTAGTTTAAAGTGTTAATAAAATTCTAATAATTTTCATTCATGTATATAGGTTTTCACATTATATGTACGATAAATAATTTCGTTTTCTTTAAAATTAATTTTGGCTTATATTCGGTTATAATCTTGAATTTAAAGGTTAATTATTATTTATGAATATTTATTGTAATAACTATAATATTATTTAAATATCACAGTAATAAAGTATCCTTTGGGAGATGGACATTAGGTCAGACTTCCCATTAGCCTAGAGGCTTATGCCTTATTCCGAAATAGTATGGTTTTACCATTTGTAGAACCAAGATTACTCGTTTTGGAGATTAAAATGTTCATATAATTCTAATTCTTAACATTAAAGAGTTTAATGTACCTTATTCATTGGATTTATTTGGATATGTATAAATATAGTTTTCTTTTAGTGTGTGTTAGTAACTCAAGATATGATTCCTGTAAATGGTTACACAACAACCTAGTATGATCAAATTGATTCAGTGGAAGGAATGGGGTTATAGAATAATTAATTCCAAGAATAAATATATAAAGGTAATGATAAGAGAAAATTTGGTGAGATTAAAACCCCATTTAAATAATAAGTGATATATTCCTTCTAAAGTGGACACTTCTCAAGACCCCTATCATCCAACTGGGTATGTAATGGTAAATCTAGGTACCTCTCAATTATCTTATCTGAGGAAAACAAGTAAGGGTTACCCAAATTTGATTAATTTAACATTACTGGAATTTTATTTTTTAAAACTTAGTCGGGATACCTAATATGATTAGGTTCCTAAATGAATATTCTTGAGTTTATCCATATGATGGATTCTGAAAATATTTATCTTCTCAACTATATAAGAGTCATATATGATATGATTGGGGTGAATCCATGCCTAAATAACTTATTTGGTAGTGGAATGAAAAATTATACGTATTTATTATTGAAATATTGATCTTGTACCACAAATGGATATAATGAATTTAAAAGAGGTTAACATATTATTGGGATATAATTTAATAAAATTAATTAAAACAAGAATGTTAAATATGATTCTCATATGATAAAATCTTCTAATATAGATAATAGAATAACCATCTTCGTTATTGTATTTGAGATATATTTTATATCCAAAAAACATAATTGAAATAATTTCTTTGACTATTAATAAAAATTAAGAATATCTTATAAGTAGGGAAATGTTATTTGTTGTAGAAACCCCTTCCAAAGAAACCAATGCGAAAATAAATTTAACAAAGGTGCATAGTTGTCCATGGAATGATTATAAAGGATTCACTATAAGTATCTTCTCTCATTCTTGTACCCATGTAACCAAAGTCATAGATGAACCACAAGAACATAAATATATTTGAGATGTTAGAAAAACTGTTATGCCTTTGTTAATAATAAATAATATGTGAGTGGTATGAGGTTTAAAAGGATCTCTTTCCATGAAATAAGGTAGAAGAAGCATCAGTATATACCCAAGAACTCAATATTATTGGGTACGGCAATGATTTGTAGAGATTGTGTTAACCTCATAGGGATGATCTATCCATAAAATTATTTTTTATTTCCCTACTGTAAAGGTTATGATAGTTCATTATAAATTATAACTTGAATGAGTTAAAAAAAATTAACTAATTTGTTCAATATGCTTAGGATTGTTGAGTGGGTATGGCAGGTAAAGGAGTAAATTCCATGATGATAGTGGAGAAGGAAATTGGTAAAAAGTTTTTCCATGAATATAATAAGATATTTCATAGGGATTCCATGATACAAACTATATGAAATAAAAGGGATGTCTTGATGTACTGTCATTGTGAATAAATGGTTACTATAGAAGAATCTTCCTATTATACATGAAGAGTTATAAGAAACCACATGTAGAAACCAGCATAGTTATTAATGTTTTGGAAATAAATTCCATAATTTTGTAGCATATTAGATACAAACCATATGGTTCATAAGTTTTTTAGATATATCAGAGTTTAGAAGTAAGGAAATAATTAGAAATTGAATAATGAAGTATACTTTTAGGTAACGATGTAAGTAATTATTTCATTGAGTAATTAAATTTAATAAGTACATTATTCTTAGATAAATTTGAAATAAAATATCTTTACTTGTTTTATCTAATTATGTTTTAGTTTAAAAATGACTCTAATCGTTTTTTTTAATCAATGGGTTGGATTTTTTAATATAAATGGATTATGGTTCATCCAACCCTATAACATGTTTAAAAAAATGATAAAATTGTTTTAATCTGGTAAAAACTTTTCATCCATGAATATGGTGGAATTTGATTCCACCACCAATAGTGATATATTTAAAGTGATCAAAACTAAAAAAATATAATATGTGATATGGATAATCATTATTTTGAGTATTCACTATTATGGATGTAATTGTAATTACGTGAAAACAAAATAGTTTTGTTTCTTAATATGATAATCTTAAAAAATTATAGATTTTAATAATCTAAAGGGAGTGTGTCTTAGAATTTAAGAAGTGTAAAGATATAAAATAAAAGATTATTTTTATTCAGAATTAATTTCATTTAATATACTAAAAGTGTTTATGGAATTAATATCAAAATAAATGTAAAGAGTTAAATTCATTTACCATAGAAAAACGGATGTTTATTAATATCTAAAAATAGATTAAGATGTTTTTATAAAGTAATGATGATAATAGTTAAATTAAATACCAAATGATTTCAAGGAAAAACTTTAATGTAAGAGGTTCCAAATATGATGATGGTTAACATAGAAAGAGTTAATAGAAGACAATAAAAGTTATTTATATCATAAAATTGGATTACGTTAAATTAATGATTTTGAATACTTTGTTTAATGATTTGAACATTAAGATTATGATTCCTATCTCTCACCATTATTCCAATGTAATTTCTTCTTATATTCTACTTACTAATTACTTTAGTGAAAGGATTTTACTTGGGGATCTTGTAGACATATGACAAGTTTTAAATAAAGATGTAAGGAATCTAAAAAAATCATTGAAAGGGAAACAACATTAGTATGATCTGGAAATTGATCATATATGATATGTTTGATGGGTCCTTATTTATGGTTATTTTAATTATTATAAAGGTATTATGAATATAAAATGTATCATGTTATATAAAAGGAAATATATACTTTATTATTATTTTTTATTAGTGACATGTATATATACATATCAAGAAGTAAAACGATAATTATTAACTCAATGTATAACTTTGAGTCATCCCTAACAGATGTTCATCATGTAGTATTATAACTTTTTATTAAAATTTAAGGCTCTAATGATTATGATTCATCTATCAGGATGTGGACTATAATCATGAGACACAAAATAGGTTTTTTGTTCTTGATGACCCATGAAGTATACAACATTGAGTTTCAAATACTATGTCTTTGGTATAATATTGGTTCATGGTTCATATTTGGAGTCCCTTTGTACCAAAGGGTATATATATACAACTAATTATAGCCTTAAACTTTTAATACCTTTTTTATGCAAGGATTTAATCATAGATAATAAAGGGGTGGTTGGTGTGCTAACTTCAGCAGTTAGAGCTAAAATGACATGATATTTTTCATCTAATATGATTAGTAATATATGTAGTCCCTATATTGAGATAGATTGATGAAATGTACATACATACATAAATAGGTATGATGATGTTCATATCTATTCAGGTGATGGTAATGTAATGTGCTAATCCATTAAGATAAATAATATGTGGCAGGCTCGTTGATCGAGTCATCCTATACTCAAAAAATACACTATAAATGTGTAATCTATATGGGATTTACATACTCTATTTATAATTTTTTACTTATTATTTTAGAAAAATGGCTCACACAAAATTTAAAACATGATATATCTTATGGACATATTTCTGAAGATACATGTGTATGTTAGAGATGACCCATAATCCCTTTGTAGAATGAGTAGTACAGATTATTTTCTAGAGGATACTCTTTTCTTAATTCTATGAATATAATGATATATATTTCTTTTCTATGCTAAAAAGGATAATGTGGTCTTTTTTTGGTTGGATGAATAGGTACTGGGTTTCTAAAACATAGTGTGCTACTCTTAAAGTATTTCAATGTTTATCGAAAATGAGTTTGGGATGAGTATTGACAAGGTATTTCATATGATATGATACATGGGTATTTTTAATGATATATTTAAAATATATATTTTTAAAGATATCCAAAATTAGTTTTTCACATGATTTCACAAGTTACATTATAAGATACAATATAAGTGTAAATAAAATAAAACCCCATTATGTTTTAGAGAAGGTTAGAGATTGAAGGGATTATGACCTAAATCTATATGATACCTTATAGTGGGATGTGGTATGTTGTAGATTATGAAATATATTATGAAAATAAGTTTATTTTAAGCATAGTGGTATGTAATATTTTATGATATATGGATATCATATAAACAAAACCTAGGTATGTCGTATTGTGAAACTTATATGAATTATTGTACCATGAATCATATAACACGATTATTTTGGCACTGTTATGATTCATTTAAGTAATTAAAGTGTTAATGAGTTAATATTAAAGTATCCTACATATATCTAATCATTTATAAACCACTAAATAAGATATAAAGAATGATAGAGTATGTGATCGAGGGTAACAAGTGTCATAATACAATGAATTCACTAATACATTTATAAAACATATGAGTAAATTCATGGACTTGGGGAGAATCCTCATTTCGAGTTTTTTATTTTTTCAATTCCCTTTCTATACTTAATATCACTTACTCATTCCTTAATATAATTTTGAGATTCCACCATATCATGAAGGTGGTCGGATTATTCCAAGACCATTCAAAAAATTCATTAAAACCCATGGATACACATCATTAGGAAGAAAATTTTGGATATTTTTTAGTGATACTTAGTGAGAACATGTCAAAGGAAACAGAATATGTGTTAATCAATGTATCCTACACTTTTTAAATTTACATTTCATATAATTTTAGTTTCAAAGGATTTCTAAAAATGAGTTTTATGATTTCTTACCATTTATAAAGTATTGATGAATCATTAATAAATCCTTATAAACCATTAAATGTTATTGTTTTGGATTTGCAGAGGTATAGAATTCTGAAACTATTCTTATATTACATGAAAGGGGAAACATGATGTAATTGTTTTGATTTAGTTAAATTATAATTCATTTAGTCTTTATTCAATATTGATTGGTTATGGTTTCCTAACTTTTCATGGATTTAAAATTGGTCATTCGGAGTTATAATATTAGTTAAAGTAAATAAAAATAATTGGATTGATTCTTGGGGTGGGATGAGTCTAGCCTGATCTGTTGTTTCTAATTATTGTTTTCATAATTTCAATTTTATTTTTTATCACCTTCACAATTGGATAATAACCTAAATAATTTAATAAAAATATAAGTCTAAAATATAGAAAATATAAACATTTATCATTTATGTATGATTTTTTTGGTTTGATGATGAATAGTTATTATTTTTACATAATGTTGTAATGTTTATATTTTTCAAGTTTATTTTGGTTTGTGGAGTTTAGTAATGGTGTTTTTGTATTTATTTATAATAGTGGTTTAATCTATGATGTGTTTTCTTCATTGATATTGATAATAAAAATTTTAATTGAATTGAAGACAATAATTTTAATTTAAAGTTAAAGTATGGTTTTAAGATTAATTGGTCATGTATAAATTAAATTAAATTTAAATAATGGGAGTTAGATAATTGTTTGTTATAATTTTCCTTTGAAATTTTTTCATAATCTATAGTCTTGGTAGTGGCCTTGGTCAAGGTGGGTTTCTGGTATTTTAGTATAAGGAATGTATATTACCTCTTTTGTCTCATTAAAAATTCTTATTTAGCAGTTGTTACATCATTATGATGTTGTATGAGTTGGTTTTTTGACACCAATGTTGTACCACACCAGAATGATAAAGGGTAAAATGACTAAATGATATGACTCATGTTAATAAGGTACACCTTTCTTTTTATGAACCTACCTGTTTAGAACTTCATAATTAATCATGGATTGCATAGATTTGTGATCATGATGGGTGACCTTACGATAAGTTTATGAGGATGTGTGTGAGTGATGGAAAAGTGCACTCAAGAGAGAAACTTTTGTCCAGTGGGGATAGTCATTAGTCAGATGAACTGTTCGGTCACATGAGTGAGGACTAGGTAGGGGAACACGTGTCTGTGGGGAAACCCGTGGTACTTAGTAGTCCAAGACCCAGGGGTCACATTATAGCAGGGCGTTTGTGCTGCCACTAGGGCCCAGTTGTTACATTTGGTATCAAATTAGTAACCTAGCCTTATGTTTGGTTGCACTACATTCGTTGAGATGTAGGGTCCACAACGATGCAATTAGAATCTAAAAAATTGTGAATATAACAACCCATAATTATAAACGTTTAAGTAACTAGATGATATGACTCATGTCAACATGTTGTACCATTATTTTTAGGAGCCTACCTGATTAGAAATCCATAATTAAGCATGATTGTCCTGGAGTACAAATTAGGATGGGTGACCTTCGAGGGTGTTTCTTAGGATGTGTGTGAGTGAAGAAAAAATGCATCGGAAAGAACATGTGTTGTCCTATGGGTATAGTTAATAATAATATGGTGTGTTCAGGCATGTTGGTGAGCCTCGAGAACTGTACCACATGTCTTTGGGGAAATCAGTGATACCTGGAAAGCCAAAACCTAACTTCCATGTTAAGGATGGATGTTTGTGCTGCCATTAGGGCCAACTTGTTACACCTATATATCAGTTTCTTTCTTTTTACCTTGTGGTCATTTTCCCTCTTAAGCTTGGGGAATCTTGGGGAGGAAATTTTGAGTTTTTATAATATTTCTAGGGTCATATTATTATGTACATAGTTGTTAAACCATGCAAAAGAAACCCTAATCCATCAATACTTTTTGAAAGAGGTGATTCCATGGCCTATGCATGGTTTGGTAAAATTTTCAAGATAACCAATATACTTATAAGGTTTTGGGAAAGTGGTAGATATATGGTATGTGCATGGTTTGGTAAATCCTACCAGAAAAATATGTAAATTTCTCAGGTTGGGGTATTTTTTTTTTTGCTTTCACCTTCTTCTTCATTGGGGATCTCACCCAATGAAACCACATTTGAACTCTCATATTCAAGGAAACTCTCAAGGGACTCCTTTTCTCCTAAAATATTCTTAAAGGTATATTTAGAGTGATTATTTGGGGCTTCTTCATCTGTATTAAATGTTAAGATCCATTATTTGATTCTTCTTTGGTTTTCTCATATTTTCCCCTATCTTTGATAACACTAAAGGCCATGGGTAGCTGATTTTGGGTTATTAAGTGTTGATATTTTGGGGGTTTATTATTTTTAAATTTTATCTACTATCTCTTAAGTCTAATTTTGGTGGATTCTATTCAAGTAAAATTGTTTCCCTAGTTTAAGTTCAATATTTCCATTCCATTTACACTTTTAAAAGAATTTCTTAATTTATTGATATTTTAAAAATGCACATAGACTAAATTATTATTTTATATGTTTCATATTTTTGTTTTATCAATGGTTTTCCACGTTTAGTTATATTTTCCTCTAGAAATTGTAAGTGAAATTCTTGATTAAATAGAACATTAATTTCAAATAAATTTGTATTTATGTAATGTTTTTTATAAAGTTCTATTAATAGTTTTATATAAGAGAAAAGAATTTTCCATATTTTATTTAAACCAATTGAAATTTATTAAGTGAAGTGTTCTTGTTTTAAAATCTGGGATTCCTTATTTCAGGAGTTTTCCGTGTTTAAAAAATAAACTTACTTATTTTAGAAGTGGTTTCCCTATGATTGTATGTCTGACTATGTTGTTTTAAAATGGATTTACATGTTTTAAAAGTGGTGTAATTCATTATTTTATTAGAATTATTTGGATGAGTAAGAATGTTGATGCTTTTTGGTGGATTTGGAGCTTCCAATTTTTCTTTATTTTATATAATTGTTTTGAAAAATGATTTCAAAAGTTTTATTTTTTATGTGCTTTGGTATTATGTGTGTGATTTTACCTTCCATTTCATTTGGGTTATAAATTATTTTTAAATATATATTTTCAAACAATATAATATTTATGTATAAATATGAGGCCTGATTAAAACTTTATGGGATTCTCTTATCTTTGATATTCATTGCACCTTAGTTGATCAGGTTTCCACCCATTTTATATTATTATAAGAATGTGCTTATTTATAAAAAAAGTTATTTATGTCTATATTTGGGGAGGTCATTATTAAAGGGGGTGTGTTGTATATGAGATATCTATTTAATTTTTATACACCATGACTTATCGTGGGTTTTTTATCACATGATGACATTAACTTGATTATAATAACTTATTTTATCCATGAAATGAGAAACCTTGGTTACTATGTTGGAAGTTTGCAGATTTTACCATACTTATTTAGTGTCATAAAATGGCTTGAAACCCCTAGTTGAATGAAATACATTGATATGGGGTATGTTTCTTATGAGTCTAGTGTGAGAGTGATTTGGGAGACAAATTGTGAGACTATCAGCTGGTAGAAAATTGGTTTCCCTATTTCACATAATGAAACATGTTTTGTTAGCTCCTATAGTTTCACATCATAGTTCATACTTGATATTATAATTATTTATTGGTATTGGCCTATGAATTTACACTTTTGGATATGTGATTAATTTTATATTTTATAAGTGGGCATCATGAGGGAGATATGGGCTTTGTCTTGTTATTTTTATTCATTTAGGACTCATATGGATTTATTTTTTATAATTATTTACCTTGTTCCATTACACTTATTTGAGAAGTTTATGTTTGGGTTAAAGATTGAAAAGGTAAAGATGTGATATTTTTCAAATGTACACAAATGTAAAATTTATTTAAAAATTATTTAAAACATTTAATGATTCATTTTTTCAAATTTAATTCTATGAAAGAAAATAGAATGGTTTAAACTATTTCATTATAAGTGAGTTTTTTTAAAATATAAATTTTTGGGTTTTTTAATGGTTTTGATCCTTAAGGAATCTTTGATAAATTTTTTAAAAATGTAATGTTCTTAAAAAGTATATGTTATATGCTTTATTTTATTTATGTTTTGTATAATGGAAGTAAAAAAACATATTTTTGAGCCTTAATTTCAATATATAATTATTAGACTCTTTATAAATGGAATATAATATAATCATGGTGGTATACTACCATAATATGAATAATACCCACCATTCCCACATTGGTGGGTATATAGTCTTCATTTTTTCTACTTTCTCTCTAGTTATAACGTATAGGTTGGATAATTACTACTCTCTATTGGGAGGCCGATATTTTCAAGTTACTGTGCTGACTTGATAGTCAACATAAGATGTTAGGGTTTATCAACCATCTAATTTTATACAATTTATGTTGTGCGTTGTATCATGATCTTAGGCCACCCATTTCATTTTAGTTTTGCATTATTTTATTATTTTGGAAATGTAAGTTCTTCATATAAAAATGGTTTCATGTATAGAAAATTATTTTTTAAATTATATTTTATACTTATATTTATGACATGTTTGGATGTTCTTATATCTTTTTCTTATTATTTATTTGGTTATGGTCATATAATTTGAGGAGAAATCATGCCATAATCTAGGTTGTAACAATTGGTTGATCCTAGTTTTGTGATCATAAAATTTTTCCCATTTTTTTCCTATGATACAATGGTTCTTGTCACTTAAATAGGGTGATCAGGAGCACATCATGTGCCTTGTGGTAGAATGTATAATGTTATATGTATGGTCAACTAAATCTTGTTTACTAAAAAATAGTATTAAAACACATTTATTATTTGGGAGTTCATGATAAACAAAATTTTAGACCATAAGATGTCAGTTGGTTGGTCTATTAAAAATCATGATCAGCTCTTCATTGTGTCATATATCAAGTTTCCCTATGATGGAATAAGTTTTTATTTAATTTATTGATTTATGGTAGTTTTTATTGAGTTATTTTCATGTGGTTTACTACAACTCGGATTTATAGGTAGATCCAGTGAGACAGACTAGAAAATTCTTCATTTTGTAGTAAAACTAGAGGAAATCTCGGTGTGAATGGTTAAGGAGACCAGTCTTACAAACCATGTGTAACCAATACAAACCTTTCTAGACCAATCTAGTGGCACTCTCACATTTTCCATATTTCTTGACAAACTATAGGTCCAAACTGTAAGTAGTGGAGAAGATTGGGAATTTTTATGTTCCCACATTTATTTATTTTATCTTCCCTTTGGTTTTTTTCTTTTTTCTTTTTCTAATTTATTTTACCATTTCTCAATTTGTGAGTGTCATCATTGTGTAGTTTCCATTCTAATCTCAAATGTACCATTCCAATTATCGGATGTCTCGGAAGATATTCCACCCTTGTGTCTTTTGGAGCATATTAGTAATTGTTTAAGTGAATATTTTTTAGATTTTAAAGTGGTCTAACCTTCTTTTAAAGAAATATTTTATGATTTTATATTTATTTTCATATTGAAACATGTCTTTTTATTGATTCAATTTCTTTTCTAAATATTTTTTAAAATCTAAAAAATAAATTTTGTGGTTATGTTGGGTTTTAAGAAATGTATTTATTGGGTTTAACTTGTAAAATTTTTGAAGTGATTGAAATTTGTGTTTTAAATGGAAATTGGTTATCAATAACTAAATTATATTTATTATTATGTTTGGACTATTTTAATTTTTATATCCTACTTTTATTAAGGAAATAAGGTCATGTTAGTTATTTTTTTGGAATGAGTTTTCATTGAGTATTTTATAATCTTATTTCATTTTTTTACTTTTTATCCCTTATGTTGGGATTTTTGGAAATTTTATTATAATTTCTTTTGTGATGTTTTGTAATTTGAAACCAATAAAGGATTTAGAATGTTTAGCAGGGAATCTATCCAATAATATTCCTAGTGATCCATATGAAATTGGTCCATATTTATACTTTTCCTAGACACATGATGGAGAGGAAGGGCCTAGTTATTTCAAGCTTTTGGATCATGTGTTAGAGTTTATGAATCAACATCTTCCACTATTTAGCAGTTATCAAGGATATCATGAGGTGATGGAGTGGCTAGACAAGATCAAAGACATCTTCAGGTATTTAAAAACACTAGATTTATCTAGGGTTAGGTGAACCACTCATTGTTTCAAAGGGTTGGGTTTGGATTAGTGGATTCACACTATCTATTCCCAATCATTAGAAGTTTTATATTGGGAATGTTACAAGGACACCTTCATCTAGTATTTTTATCCAAAACAGATAAAAATTTATAAAGTGATGGAGTTCATGAGTGTCCATCCAAGAAGTATATCCATGAAAGATTATGTAGAAGGGTTCATTGAACAGGTTCCTTTCACTACTAGTTTTATTTTTATGATTCAAATATGGTGTGGATCTCTCCTAGTGGGCTTCATCCAAATCTCAGTTCTAAAGTGTTTCACACAGGGATGACAACATTTTTGGAATTTTTATGAAATTACATCATTTGGGAATAAATGATGGTAGGGAAACCTATGTAAAGTGATAGTGCATCCTTATCTAGAGTTTATGAGGGAGTTTCATCTATAAATGAGTAGAATCCAATTGTGTGATATTTGTTTTGGAATTCCAAGAATGTTATTACTTTTTTCTAATAACCCAAAGACTTGTAATCATTATGGTCATTTGGGTCACCTCCAGAGGTTTTATAAGCTGATTTGATGTTAGGATAAGAATTATTTTCATCATATTCAATCTGAAATATGATCTGTGGAGTTTCTTCCAAATAGAGAGTTATGTTATATTTTTTAGTCTTCAAGATTCTATCTTTTTAATCTGATATTTTTCTAGACATTTTTATTTCCCACGTTTTTATTCCCCGTTTATTTTATTTTTATTTATGATAGATATTTATCTCATTTTCTTGTCTCTGTGATGATCATTCGTTATTGGTTTCGATGATTATTTGCATTGTGCATGGCCTAGACCCTAGTTGGAGGAATTTTTTGGAATCACATGGCAATTACCCATATATGAGTTTTTTATCATGGGTCAGACATTGGGTTTCGGGTATACATGAGAGCTACCTTGTTGAGGCTTTTTTTAGAATTATTATTAGAATTTATTCGTCATTTATTTCACAGAGTTTTCCTTCATGAAGACTTCACCCAAAGTAAGAGTCATGTCATTTCTTGTTGATACATGTTCATGTTTGGGGTGTTTCTCCAAATTTAGTGCAGTGTTCTTTTTAGACATGTTCATTCTCTTAGAGGAGGATATTTGATTTTTCACGATTAATAATTAATTATTAATGGTGGGGAGACCTTCATCCAGTCTCTATGTTTTACTCGCTCTCAAAGAGTTTATTATGTGATGTGTCAGGGATGTGATGTACTATTGTTGCTCGACCATTGGGACATATTTTTTTCTAAGTTATTGTTTTTTTCCTTCGGTATGGTTCAAGACTCAAAATGAAATTTTTGTTTTAGGTATGTGTTTTTTGTGGAGTTTCTGAACTCAAGGTAGAACTTAGAATTTTTTTTCACAATATTTCATTATTTTAAGTATATAATCCTTGGATTCATTGATCTTTAGTGGTTTGGATATTTCTATTTTTTTTGGATTTTTTTAGAAACATGTTATTTTTTTCCATGGTTTTGTGTTCCTTTATGGGAGTTTTTTCTTTTGGTTAGATCCTTCTCCTTATTGTGTAAATCATAACCTTTCAATTGACATTCTATATTGACTTCTATATTTGGGTAACCTTTTGGGGATATAAAGTGCCATGGTGGGAAGAATTGGGAAACCCAAAAATGTCACATTCATGCTTTTGACCTTGAGTTCATTTTTTCTCTTTGGTCTAAGGTGTCCTAGGGTTGAAATTTTATCTTTTTGTAATTTTTTCTATGGCTAAATGGTTAGTGACACAATATGAAAAATGTTAAGTAAAAAATTGTTCATCATCATCACCTTTTAATAGAATTGGTTGTATACTCTACATGCTATTTAGTATAATAGGTGGGAAAACAATGTGACCTATCAGGATTTTGGACAGTTGTAGTTGTACTGTCATTACATAGTTTGGTAAACCATGCAACACAACCATATGAACCACTCAAGTTTATGTATTTTTTTATTTTCTACTTATTTTTAATTTTATAATTCACTCCAACTCCCCCAATTGAAATCTCATGTCTGAGGCACCACTCAAAGTCTTTCTTTTCTCATCCAACCTTCTCTAATACAGATTTGGAGTTAATCCTGGGCGGTTCTTCATTTTGATCAAACAATAAGAGTCCCAATTTTATTCTTACTTGGTTTTATATGATTTTCCCCTTTCCTTCTAAACACTAATGACTATGTGAAGACACTTTTGGTATCTTATAGTTGATAATTTGTGGTTTTTAGTTTATAAATTCTTTCCCATCTATTAAGGCCTATTTTTGTGTTTTTGTTGAAAGAAACATGTTTCCATAGGTTGTGGTAGGTCATTTCATTTAATTTCCATTTTTTAAATAATCCATTGATTTATTGATGTATTAATGTTTTTTGAACTAGATTTAAGCCATATATGTAACCTATTATTATGTTATTAAATGCTTTCCATGTTCATTTTGTTTTTAATATGTTAAATTTGGGTGAAATGATTTGTTCAATGGAACTTTAATTTAAAATGGTTTTTAATTAATTCGACATCATTTATAAAATTACATTGATGGTTGGGAAAAAGTAAAATCATTGGTTCATATTGTTTTTAACCAATTTATACTTATTAAGTGAAGTGTTCATATTTTAAAAATGGGGTTTTCTTTCTTTTAATAGGTTCCTATGTTTTAAAAAGAAACTTACTTGTTTTACGGTGGGTTTTACCTTGATTGGAAAAGAGGTGTCATTATTTTTTGGTTAGTTTATATTGGATTTATCATTTGGTATATTTATCATGTTTATGCATTTGTGGTGGTTTGTGAAATTCAAGAATTTTACTTGTTTTAAAGATGTTTTTTAAAGGTGATTTCTGATGTTTGATTTTGGATGTGCTTTAGTATTGTATATCTGATTTTACCAAGAATCTAATTTGGGTACAAAATGGTTTGTAAAAATTATTTGTTATTTATAAAATATTTATGTATAAAGAGAAGGTATGGTTGGAACACTATGTGATTTTCATTTCTTAGCAATTTTCTACACCCTAAATGAGATCTTCTCCACACATTTTTTATTCTTATGTGCATGTATTTGTTTATATGAATTATGATTATTGTTTATATTTTTGGGTTTGGGGTCATTATTGAAGGGGGTGTGTTAGTGGTTATATATTTATTTGATTACTATGTATCATGTATTAATGCATGTGCTTGCCAGAAGATATTTTTAGCTCAATGGTATTCTGCTTTTTAGCCATGACATGATTAACCTAGGTTACTAAGTGTGGATTTTAGTGATTTTTTCATATTATTTGAGTGTAATTCCCTAGTTTGAATGCCCTAGTTGACTGTGATACCTATATATGGGTTGTGTGTTCGATGTGGCTAGTGGGAGAGTGATTCGGGAGGCAAATTGGCAGACCATTAACATTCTAGCGGTTGGTTCAACCTTTTAACATTGATAAATTTTCTCTATTAGTTACTAGGGAGTTTTCTCGTGGTTTTTAATTTTTATTATTCTTATTTATGGTTGTTGGAATATTATTTTACACTTTTTTGTATTCTCACATCAATTTAATAAGAGTGAGCTTCATGGGGGTGAGACATGATTTATATATTTATAATCACTGATTTATGAATCACGTATATTTTCATTTTATTATGATTTCCCTTCATTCTTTATACTTTTTTGAGAAGTATGGAGGTGAGTTAAGGTTTTAAAAATGGAATGAGCTTGTGGTTTTCAAATGTAAGATGATGTTAAAATTTAATTAAATATTTTTTAAACCATGAGGTATTTTCTATTCAACTGTAATGATTTGAAATAAAAGGAAGAGTTTAACCTATTTGTTTAGATGTGAGTTGTTTTTTCAGATATATTATTGGGTTATTTTAATCGTTTTTAAAAGAATCATTGAGTTATGTTTTTCAAATGGAATATTTTGAGAAATTATATGTGATGTGATTTGTTTTTTCTATAAAGGAAGTGAAAACTTATATTGCTATTCCACACTTTCAATCTAAAGTTCTTGGACTCTTTATAAATATGACGTAATAGCCTCATGATGGTATCTTAGAATAATAATTCTCTCATCCTACAAACTCACTTTGATGGGTATACAATCTTTTTTTATGTTCTCAAGTTATGAATTATAGCTTGGCTAGTTACCACTCTCTTCTAGGAAGAAGGCATTCTTAAGGTTTTGATGGTGAATGGAGAGTCACATAGTGTTTTTGGGGTTTATTTCCCATTTTATAATGGTTAATTTGAGTTTTTTATTATATCAGCCTCTAAGGATACCTTTTCCATTTTAGTTTTTCATTATTTCCCAATTAGGTAAATGTAAAATATTTGAATAAAAATGATTTCAGGTATTGAAAAAGATTTTTTTTTCATTGGATTTATTCCATGGTTGTATATTATTATTTATGTTTATTCTTAATTATTTTATCATGCTCATATACTTTAAGGAGAAATATGTCCATATTCCATATTGGAACCATTTTTTGATCTAGTTTGGTGAGATTAA
The DNA here is from genome assembly GCA_963277665.1 of Viscum album. Lineage (NCBI taxonomy): Eukaryota > Viridiplantae > Streptophyta > Magnoliopsida > Santalales > Viscaceae > Viscum > Viscum album. The sequence continues at coordinate 549,658,576 of OY728163.1, forward strand.
AATCATTTTGATGTGCTTTCTTGTGATACCTTAGTCCATGTCACTAACCCGGTGTAATTAGAAACATTCCTCGGGCCTTGTGGAAAATGGATTTGGTCGCATGTTATTTCATCTTGATCTATTTTTCTATCAGTGTATTATCAATATGGTGTGTTTTATGTCAATAAATGTATTTTTTTTAAATTGGTATGTGTGTGATTATGTAGAATAAAAGAGGAATTAGAAGGTATCCTTGTAATAGGTTGTTGTGTTTTTTGGATATGGTATGGTGATAAAATATGAAATTGGTTGTCAAAGGTAAGAAAAGAATAGAATGAACCTTTTTAAATATATTTTTGGTAATGGTTTAAAATAATTATAATTAAACAATGAAAGGAATATTTATTGTGTAATTATTGGATGTAATTAAATATGGGTAGTTTACTTGGTGGTGTTATATTGTTTTTCTATTATATTGTTTATATTTATTTATAAACATTTATCTATAAAAATATCTGTTTAATTGCATCAATTTTTTAAATTTCTTAATATATTAATTTCTCTTTATATTGTTAAAGTGATATTATGGTGAAATGATGGTGGAGGATAATGGGTGGTATGGTACAGTATGTGACATCCTTCATGGTGGGATATGTACATGGAAGGTTGAGGGAATAAGGTTGATGAACTACATGATTATGTAACCTTATTGTGAGAAGTAATGGATATGTAATGGTGATGTGGATATATGAAATGTGGTAATCAGTCTAGATATGAGTTTTTACAAATGTTGGGGTGTCTATGATAATTTGGTCTGGAGTACAGTGATCTAGTAATTGGATTGTGAAGTGATGGTGTGGTGGTTGGAGTGGTGTGGATTATTTATTTTTCTACCATTTCTGATTAGTTGGTGATGGATTTTCATACCATGTATCACTCCCCAATAATGGGTTTATGTGGCTTCTAAACAAATAAGAAATATTTCTTGATAAATTTTTTAATCCATTTTTTTTATTAGTTTTGGTAATATTTAGGGATATTAATTATATTTTTCTTTTTATTACTTATTTTCAATTATGATATTTCTCATTCTTAGTTTGGTAACGATGATAATTTTTTTATTATACTTGGAAGATGAATTTTTGGTGATGTAGGGAGGTAGAAGAGAGTGTGGAGCTTAGTTGGGAATGTTAAATCACTTGATTTTATAATTACTCTACTTATATATATATATTTTGTCAAATTCATGATTTATTTTACTTGGTTAACATCACACATGTATTATATTTTATGTTTATTTGAAAGGGATATTAATTTGTTTAGGAATATGATCCTACAATCTAATCCTAAGTTCTCACACATACAAAAAGTTTCTTGATTTATCTTGAAGTTATCTTAGTGAGTTAATAAAGTTATTTTTCAGGAAATTACAGAAGAGTTTTGATTTATAGAAATTTTTCCTTGCAGATCCATATTTGTTTGGGGTATATAATGGTAATTAAGTTACATTTCAGTTATAGGAATTTTTTATTAATAATATTATTAATCTTTATTAGTGTATTTAGTTTTATTTTCCTAGATTTTATATTTGAAATTCCACATGATTGTGTATTTTATACCCTCAGTGTTAGTTACCAACCCATGGTCTATTGAATTTGGGTTTTGAGTATAACACTTTCCTTCATTGTCGTTCTAGGAGGGGTATTAATGTGGGTATTTTGTGATCATGAAATTGTATTCCATAAATTTATATAGTATTTTTTCTCAATTTTTTATAAGTAGTATAAAAACACCAGTTTCATTTATGTAGAGAATTGATATTTACATTCATTATTTATTTTTATTTTTATAAATACATATATATATTAAAATTTTATTTTTATTTTATTTTTAAACTTGTAATCATTTATAGAAATAGCAATATCATGGAATGATAACCTCAATATATTATAAATGATGATTGAATAAATATGTTTTTCTACATATAGCAATGTTTTTATATTGATAATTTACAAAGTGAATTTGTTAAAAGTTCTCTTATCGACACTTGTAAAAATACTAGCATAATCTATACAAATAAAAAATTAAAAAACATGGCTGAAAACATTATTAATTTATATCAAACATTGAGAGATATTCTTCCACCAAATTTATTTATTAAAATAATAATATTGTATATCCTTCATTGTAAGTTGATTTTGAGCTTAGACATGCACTAATTCAACTTCTATCTTTTTTTATGTAATTTCATGTTAATATCTAAATAATAATTTTAAAATTTTCAAAAAAAAATTGTACTAAATTCCATAAATTTGTTTTTAATGATCAATTAAAATAGAGTGCCTTCCAATTTTCATTATAATGATCTTTAAAATAATGGTTGTAAAATTTTCAACATATATATTCTTCAATCTGGGGTAAACTAAAATAATTTTTTCAATAAATTTATTTCTAACCTCTCATAGTACATCAATAAATATGAAACGATCTATGGATTTAGAAAAACTACTAGATACACTATGTATAATTACTAGGAATTACTTATGAAAACATTTTCAAATTATCTTCATTAATAGACTGAGGATCACTACATCATTTTATTATTCTACTCAGGGATAGCTTACAGTGATAGGAAATTATTGAATTTAAAATTGACAGGATTAATAATTGATAAATATCCATATCAGTATTATGAATTCATAGGAAAATTACACATAACTCATAGACATTTGATACATGAATTACCATAACCCAACACTTCATTATATGAATAATCCTAATGTTGAATTGTATAATGATTTTCTTAAAGAGATAATTACCATGTTGATACTAACTAGAATATTTAGAAACACAGCATTTCCTAAATTTTTGAAATTTTTTCTTCATAAGATCATTACATTAAATTTTCTGACAATTATAAAAACCAAAGAGTTTTATTGGAGTTTTACAAAGAAATCCATATTAAAAAAATAGTCAGTAACAGTTATAGAGGGTTAATTCAAATGAAAAGTTGGTATTTGGTTAGTAAAATAATAATAATCTCAATAAAGTTTTTTATTTCATAATGCAATTTTGTAAGCCTTCCAACCACTATGCTTTAAGGAAGGAAATTTAGTAATCAACCATGAAAAATTTATCTACACCAAGGAAAAGTGCATGTGATAAAATATTCAAATATTTAATATCAAAAAATTCATTATGGAAATGAAAATAAAAATTTTCATATTTCCATATATATGAATAAGTTTATGAACCAATGATCAGGGAAACATGAAAGGACCAAATCCATTGGGTCCTTCTTGAACAGTAATAAGACAAGTCTGCTACCTCAATCCCACCTTCAACGGGTAAAGGGTTGGTGACTAACATTGAGTGGTCATATCATACATATTGGATGACATAATATAATATACACATATATTAATACACATGTATCTCCATAAAATTATACAACTTATATAATAAATGTAAAAACATTCTATTATTTTAAAACATTTATCTTTTCTAATATATATCTCTATAAATAAATTTTATTTCTTTGATAACATACTTTAGAAAAAACAATGGGTTTAAACGAATTGTGGTATACTATTGAAATATTATTATTCAATATAATATTTATCACCTAGTAATTGGGTAGATGGTTTTGAATATAACTAACTGAATTATGAAAAATTTATGGTTTACAAATCCATAGATTGAATTTATTGGTTATAAATTGATTATAAATTAAATTAAAAATCATTTGAACATAAAAGATTTGTTTTTCCAAAAAAACTACTCTTTTGTACACAATATGTATTTATCATAAAAAATATACTAATCACTAATGGTGAATATTTTTAATGAAATTTATATAATATATATTCAATAAAATATTTTAACAATTATCTAATATTTTTTTATTCATGGAATAAGTATAAATCTAGGTTTGTGCCTAAAATTTTATATTTTTGTAAAACCATGTTTATCACAGTTTGTTCACTTATTTAAAAATAAATTTTTTCCACTTAAAGATATTTAATAATGAAAAATGGATACCAAATATGGAATTAAGGTTTTAAAATTTCTTCAATATGTCTCTTTTACTTTTGGTCATTAAGAATAGTAATTATGGTATTTATTTGTCACCACTGTTTGGGTAAAATGGGTAAAACTAGGTTAAAACCATGAGGTAGCGTCTCGAAATCGACCCAAAACTTTACGATATTTCATTCTATGGAATAAATTCAAGCATATACATCAAAAATTACAATATATGGTATTTTGGTTCCATTTTTCCAAAGAAAATGATGCTTGTATTTTTTTAAGTAAAGAAAATTCTAAAATTTAACAATATTATTTTTAATATATCTACAATTTTGGCATAAAGATAAAAATAGGGTAATTTTAGTTACAAATATTTATTTAAAATAATAAAAAAATTCTCAATATAATTTATTAATAATTTTTTTTATTGAATAATTGCATAAATGTTTACCCAACATCAACAATGTATTTATTCAATTAGTAGAAAAATAAAATAATTAATTTTAAAAATATTAAAATTAATAAAATTTAGTTGATTTATTGTACTTGATAAATTATTTAGATAAATATAACCAATTAAGAATGTGTGAGAGGTTTAGATTCCAATTTATTTCTTGTCATGTTGTCTTCAATGTCAAATTAAATAAACTGTGGAAAAAATGACATTAATGAAATTTTATGTCAAAAAATATTTTACTAAATAATTTAAAAACATAAAATAAATTAAAATAGGACAATTTAGGTGGCAAATGGTCAAAAATATCATACATTGGCCATAAATGAGTTAATTGTTAACTTATAAGTAAAATTGTAACCCTTAAGTATTAAAAAATTAATTAACATAGTAAATGATAAAATTGGTTAACCAAAAGGTTAAATAAAAATATAATGATTAAAATGACACCAAATGTAACACACAAAGATTTTAAAATAATAACATTATGTTCAATAGTATATCTAAAAATCAACACTGAGCTTATAGGAGCTGTGGAATATATGAATGTTATAACATAGACGTTAAATTAGAGTGTATGAATAGGATTAAATAATTTATGGAATATATATATAATTTTTATATAAAATATAATTATTTTTATAAATTCTTATTAAATATTTACTCATTTTTTGTAATGATATTTAATTCATTAAAAATATACTATCTTAAAACGTTATTTTTATTTCTTTTGGTGTGTAATTATAAAAATTATTTTTAGAAATACTAGAAAATTTATTTTATGAAATGAATATAATTTTTTAAATCAAAATAAAAAAAATTATCATAGGGTAAAATTTTGTGATTTTTCAAAAAAATTTAAATTTTCATTGAATAATGAAAAATACCGATTTTTTAAAAATATCATTTATTTTAAATAAATTAAGTGATTTAAAATTCGCATTAGGATTTGAATTTGATATAAATTAACATAATAATTATTTATTTATATTTAATATAATTAATTACAACTAAATAATCATTATAATTGATTTTAGTATATGTTTATTCTCGGGTTTAAAAAAGATTTTTCTAAAAACTATTTTAAATTGAATAATGTTTGTCTATTTTAAATAATTACTCTTACCCCTAGTGAATAATTATTTAATTAAAATTTATATAATATATATATATATATATATTTGAATTAAATTTCATATAATGATTATTACTAGTCATATAGCCAACATAATATCATCATTTTCATTAAAAATGTACTTCTTGAAAACCTACTTTTCCATCTCTTCTATAGGTTTAATTTGAAATTAAATTATAACACTTCTGATATTAGAATTAGTTAAAATGGATTAAATATTTTGAAGCATCATAATATATATTATATAAAAAATTTATCTTAATTTTTTTTGTAATTTATTGTGAAACAAATAAAAATCTTTTTCCATGGTTAAGGTAAAAATCAGTTTACCGAGAGTTAAACATAAAAGATAAGGGTTAAAAATATAGAGAACCTTGTATAAACACTATTTTATGGAAATATTTACACATTATTTTATCTAATACTCTAAAATATTCCATATTTTAACTCTATTTAATGAAAAAAACATGGGTATAACTTTTTCATTTCAAATATTTCATGTGTGTCTTCTTCCCTGCTTATAAAAGGCCATCCACTCTCCTCTCCTATTCACACCATAAAACCCTTTTGTATCACCCAATAACTATACAAATATCTTTCTTAGTTCCATACTAATGACTAATATCCACCTTTTTGATCAAAAATCCATCCTATGAAGTATTTTGGTTCTGACTTAAATAGGTTATCCAAAGAAGAGGTAACATGCTTAAATGAACATTTCTTTTATTTCGTATTCGACCTCCTTTAAATCTACTTAAATTGATATGATATAAAAGACTTGTATTTCCCATATACTAAAATTTTATTTTTTAAATTTAATAACAAAAATCTATCTCTTTTTCTGTCAAATGGGAAGTGAAACCATTATTCTTGTGTGCGGCAGACGACCACCTCTTGAACCTTTTGTAATAGATTTTTCATCATCGAATCTCACAAATTTTTATAATTATGGATTTAATGAATATATATGATATTTATTACATAATTATACTATTTAAATTTTTATATCACATATATAGTTTTACTTTACAATTTTTTCAGGATACGATAGTGTCATTCAAATGTACGACATCTACCCCCTCATGAAGAAATGTGATTCATTTTTTCACAAACAATTTACATGGATGTTAATAATGATATATTAAATATACATATGTTATATATATTAAATATTTTATGATATTAATGATATATCTATAATTATTAAAGTATATTATATCATTTTATTTCCTACGTTTTCACTCACAAAAAAATGATAATGTCGTTCGTGCGTACATATGGATTACTACCTCCATGAAGCAATGTGATTATTTTCATCACCACATAAAATGGATGATATATATAGGTATATATAAATAACTAAAATGGTATTTATTATATAATTCTAAATATTTAATGACAACATAATACTTACCTTTGTTTTATAAAGATCATTGTAAACTGTAGTTGTTACTCATGCATACGTATGGCCTACCTTATCCATTATTTTAACGTCGTTCAATTTTCATAACCATAATTACTAAAATTTTTTAAATTATCATTCATGTATAAAAAGGCTAATAATTTCACTATTAATATTCTATATATGTTGAAATAATTACCTCTTCAGATATAGTCAACCTACCAAAGTCATTTTGGATATATAATCCCAATATCAACAAAACATCTAATGTAAACTTAATTGATTAACTAATATTATATACCTTGTTAATAAGTAAAAAAATTAATAAAAAATCATAAAAAATCTTATGAAATTAATTAATTATTATGATTTTATTATTTATGATGATAAAAAATATACATGATAAATCGGACTTCAGGTTGGGGACCCTTTTACTTAAAACCTCATTTTAAAAAGTTTTCATGATTTAATTTCTAAAACATTCTCATCTATTTTAATAAAAAAAATTCAAAAAAATTATTATTTATGTGTCAATATATTATAATTTTTACTTTGTACCATATTTTAATTTCTTTATAACGTTTAAAAATAATGATTTGTTTTAATATTTTACAAAAGGACTGTCTTTTAAAAAATATTCTTTTAAATATTTTTTCATAAACTCTTTTGGTGACTTGTCCATATTTATTAAAATTATTTTATGGATGTAATTATATGGTTATTAAATAATTATAAATATATTTTATATCTATTTTTTCTTTTCTAAATATTTTTCTAAATGAATATTTATATGAATTTTTCATAGAATGTTTTAATAAAAAACACAAAAGAAATATTCTATTTTAACATATATAACGACCAAATATTCTCCTACCATTGTAACCATGGTTTTATTTCAAAATTCCTTTAAAATATTTCATTTTTTCTTTAAATAAAACCCATATTTATTTTTTTCTAGGTCTTATGGTATTGAAGATTATTTTTTAAGATGAAAGTGAATTTTAATATCTGAAAGGGTTTCACATATGCATTTAAAAAAAATTCTAAAGGGTTTTCTAATAAAATTGTGTGATAAAAAAATTATTCATGATATGGATAATGATAATTATATATAATAAATGGGTGGTTATGATATAGATTATACTATGGTTTGATACTCATTATATCTCATGGGTGATCCCATCAAAAATTATATTATGGGTTGAGCCACATTATAACTCAAATAGAATGAGTGCACCTGATATAGCTTATATGAAGGGTGAGACCCATTATAGATATCCAATTAATTGTATAATGATTATTTTATACAAATAATTATATTTTACGTCCACCATATAGTTATTCTTATTAAAAGGGTTTTGAAAGGATTTTATGAATATACTTCTCTAAGCTTCCAAAAAGGTTTTTTATTTTCTCAGTAAGGATTTTAAAGATTATCCTTGAGAAAAAAGTGCGAACGTTTTTCATGTGCTAATATTTTATTTTACATTCTCAAAGATCAATTTTGATTATAGTAAACATTGAATTGGTTTTCATTTTTTCCAATAGATTGGTTATTTCTTTTTTTATGTCCATTACTAATATTTTTATGCTTATCTCACATTTTAAAATGTATTTTATAGTGTTTTAGGATGATTAAGTGATCCAAAGAAGTTAATTATAACATTATAAAGCTTTTTCGTGAAAAGAAATCATGTTTTATATTAAATATTTAATATTGCGGGGAAGATGGATACTGATTAGAAGTTTCTACTTTGTATATATATGGTTTTGTTAGGTAAGTTTTGTATACAAATTCTCTAAAAATATAAAACTAAAATATATTCAAAAATTTATGAAAATGAATTATAGTTTAAAGTCATTATAATATGTTTTATTTAAAGTTGGTTCTTTATAGTTTCCATCATATAAAAGGTATAGATAACTTTAGAGGTTGGGATATTATTTAGTATTATGTTAATAATCCTCTATAACCACAAGGGTTGGTATTCTATGGATAATTATAGTTATTTTGGATAAATAGAAATATTTGAATAGAGGATGGAATAGTTAAGGATGTATTAGTATTTATCCCCCATATAAGATGGTTTCTTTTGGTTTATTTGATATAATTACCCTAACATTTCTTTGGTAAATTGTTGGATTCAGTAAGAACAAAATTAATAATGCATGTGAATTAAAATGTGATGTTTTTCTGAATGATCAACTGAATGAAATTCAATCTATATTGAAAACCCATACGGTTATTCTTAACAAGGAATAATGAGTTGTGATTGAAAACGTGTACCTTGGTGAGTTTCTTAATGCACTAAACAAGATACAAATGGACTTCCCTAGAATTTAATGGTATAAATATCACAAAGTTAAAAATATTTGGTGATATATGTGTTGATAATATTGGAATAATCACCCAATAAAATGTTCTAAGAGAACAATAATATTTTTTCATGCGGTAAAGGGGGAATAAAGTAACAATTTACTAAGGAGAAAAGTGAGTGTTCAATTAAATCTATGATGGGGAATTAAATTCATCCCAAGTTATAAATTTAATGTTATAAATGTGTGGATTTTTGGGAATTGTGAAAATTTATTTCTTTGGGGGGAAGAACAATAATGGGATAGATAAGACTGTACAGATAAATTCCTAGTAATTCCAAATATCATTTCAGTTATGGATTACATCATATACTTTTTTTGAAATTGTTGAGTCTTGTGACATGATTCATATTTTTTATAGGAAGGAAGTAATAAAAAATAAGAAAGAAAATAATGGTTAATTTATTATGAATAATATTGAGTAATTATTATGTCTACATCAAGTGATTCAAGAGTAATGATGTACTAGTAAATTTAAAGACGAGAATAAGTTCAAAATGGATTAATACTCTTTTGATGTTTTATGTGATGTGATTACTTATAGATACATTTACTGAGTTTTTATAGTTTATTGTGGTATATATAACCAAAAGTTTAGCATGTGAACATGTTATTTGATAGTGAAGTTTCATTTAGTCTTGTGGAAATACATTTAATGTTATTGTATCCTTTAGGGTTTCTATGGTCTCTAAGTATTAGTATTACTTTTTATATGTTCACCATATTTATAGGCATATTATAGTAATCTTGTTAGTAAATTTTTTAATAACGAACATCATTTCATATCTAATAATGTCATGGGACTTGAACCATCAACCAAAGAGAGATAAGGGTGCATTTCCCACCACTAACCTGTGTGATGTCCTGGAAAGTATGAAATGTATTTTTTAACTCAAATGGTTTGATTATTAATGATTAATTTGATTTTGGGATCATATTTTTTATCATATAGATAACCATGGGATTGAATATTGATTTGGTTACTTGTTTATTAATGTTATTTTAGAATATTTTTATGATTCTGCGAACCTTATATGACAATGATAAATATAATATTATGGGATTTTATTTTAAAAATAAAGGTTTAACTGTATTTTTAATGTGGTGTTGTGGTAATTCAAGTTATCTATATAAATTATTATTATATCATGGAGATTATATGATTAAGTCATTGGTACTTTTTATATGAAACATTAAAATTTATTGGAATAATTTGGAGATATATTTTAAATCAATACCAAAAGAATATCTAATAAAACCCTTATTATTTCTGGGTTTCAATATATTTCAAGAATATGTTTCATAATTTTAAATATATTTATTTTTCAAATGATCTAAGGTATACATTGGTTGTTATTATTGAGGCCTTGTAGATTAATATAGTATTTGCTCATATAAAGGGTTATCATTTTAGGAATTATCTTGCATGGTTCTAACCAATTTGGTTTTAGGTAATTTATATGTATATGATTAATATATTTTTATCACCTTATGTCTATTTGGTCCTTAAATTTTTTTAGTTCTCTTGGAATGAAAAAATCATCTTTCATACTCATCGTTTGGTGAAAAAGATACGATTGTGGTAGAAATTGATTAAAAGATGAAATAAAACTTATTTATAAAGTATGTTTGATTATGTTATTAGTATATATAGTAATTAATTCCTCAAACCATGGAAAAGGATCTTGAAAATGAAAACTTTTCCCTAGTATGTTTATTTCTAATGAACCGATTCTTTTTTTTTAACCTCTTTTGTTTATGGTTTTATAGATGTTGACCTTCTCATGATCATTCACTTTATTTTGATCAACAATCACTATGAATATACATAATTACTTGTGAATTATTATTTTCTTCAAAGTCCAAATATCCATTTACTACTAATTTTATCCTATTTTTAAAACTAGTACGTGTCATTCCAGATGACCTTTATACTTGCTTTTATATCTTATCTTTATGATGTTTCATTAACCATTTTTATGATATGGTACTTTAATAAATGTATTTTTAAAAGTTAAACCATTGATTTACAAGATAAATTTAAAATTTTAGAGACGTAATTTTTTAATTTTAGAAGGATTTAATGCCCCAATATTTGAAAAGAAGAACCATACTCTTGGTAGTGTATTTGAAATGCATCACCAAGCATAAACAGCGCGTGAAATATATGATTGTTGTAACCTAACCATTAAATTTAAGAGTATTAATAGGATTAACGACATAAAAAATATATATATAAATTTTATACTCAATATAATTTTATTAATTAATTATTAATAAATAATTACTCATTTTTTTAATGACATTTTATTTATCAAAAACAATTTCATCAAAAAAATATTTATTTTTGTGAGAAAATATTATAAATAAATTTTATAAATTTTATAATATTTATTTAATAAAATTAAAATAATTTTTTAAAATATAATATCAAAACTAACTTATGGTAACATTTTTTGATTTTTTAAAAGATGTTGATTTTCCAGTAAATAGTGAAAATACAGATTCTTGTAAAACTGTCATTTATATTCATTAAATTATAAAATTTAAAAGTATCATTATTCATTTAATTTTATTTAAGGTAATATAATTACTATTTATTTATATTTAATCCAATTAATTACATTTTACTCACCATTACACTAGATTTTTTTCTAAGTTAATTTTTGGGTTTAAAAACACATTTTTCTAAAAAATATTTAAAAGTGAAAGATGTTTATCCTTTTTAATTAATTAAAATAACACCTAATAAAGAATAATTTAAATGAAATTTATAGAATATATATCCATAAATATGAATTTAAATTAACACAATGACTATTATTATTCAAATATTTAGTAAAAAATCATTATTTTCTTGAAAAATACACTTCTTGAAGAAAAATATTCCATCACGTCTATTGGTTTAATTTTAAATTTAATTATTCAAATTATATGATTTAATTTTCTAAAATGGATTAAATATTTGGAATCATAATATTTTATATTATATACTAATTTTAACTTACTTTTTGGCCATAATGTATAGGGAAACCAGTAAAAAATGTTTACTGTAGTTATGGTAAAAACAGGTTTACATGGGGTTTAAAATAAAATGTTAAGGATTAAAATGACCTAAAAATTGTATAAATTATATTTTAAGGACATATTTGGACTTTATATGGTATAAGACTCAATAATAGTACATTTTGGTGCCTTGTTTCAAAATAAAAATGTTTTTGTAAATATCTCTTTTCAAATATTCCACGAGTGTCCTCTTTCCAACTTATAAATGGACACCCCTCCCCACTCTCCACTTAACACCTTCAACACTGTTTAGTTAATAAAATACATTAATTACTTCCCTATACATGATTTATATCCCATTTTGTGATCCTAAATCCATCTTATGAGGTCTTTGGTTTCTGACTTAAGGTGGTTTTGCAAAGAATAAGTGTCATGCTTAAACAACCATTCTAATTTTTTTCAACTTCCACCTTATACAAATATTCTTAAATTTTGATGATATTATAAATTTAGTATCTAAAATATATTTATATGTTATTATGTTAATTTAATAACCTAGATACATATTCCCATCTGTTAAATATTAAATTAAACAGGCATTCCTGTGTAGGATAGACTATCGTCTTGCAAACTGATGTAATTCATTTTTCATAATCGTCTCACACTTATTATTATAAAATGATGGATTTAATGAAAATATATTATATATTTCACATAATTATACATCCTTATTTATTATATAATATATACCTTCTTACTTTCTAGTTTGTAGGGGATACGATAAAGTTTCTCATCTGTACGGTGGACTACAACCACCTAAAGCGATGTGATTCATGTTTTAGTAACATTTTACATGGAAGGTAATTATAATAAATATGATGAATATATGGGATATATATGATATAATTATGATATTAATGAAATATTTATACTTATTAAAATATAATATCTCATTTTATTTATTACCTTTCCACTCATTAAAAAATGATGATGTCGTTTGTGCGTACATGTGGACCATCGCCTCAACGAAGCAATGTGATTATTTTTTCATCACAAAATCACATGTATGATAAATATAAATATATTTAAATCAATAATATTATTTTATTGTGTTGTTATAATTATTTAATGATAAAATAATACTTATCTTCTTTATAGAATGATAATTGAAAAATGGAAATGTGTTTACTGTATGTATGGCCTATCATCTCCAAAATTGTAACATAGTTCATTTATTATAAAAAACTAATAAATGGTTTCAAAAGAAAAAATTAAGTATATAAATAATAATTATTCCATTATTACTATTCATATTATGTTTAATTAATGATCTCTTTGAACATATTCAACCTATCGATGTCATTTTGGATATATAATCCAAATATCATGAAAGCATCTGATATAAACATAATTGATTAATTAATTATTTATAATGTAATAATAAGTAGAATTTAATAAATAATAAACACTAAAATGATTCATAAGAATTTAAATAATTATCATAACTTTATTATTTAATAATATAAATAATGTACGTGATGAATCGGACTTGAGTTTGGGGACCCTTTTACATAATACCTCATTTTAAAAGGTTTTAAATATTTTATTTCAAAGACTTTTTATTATATGTTCTTCTAAAAGTTTCAATAAAAAAATATATATGTTTCAATGAATTAAAAAAGTCATTTTTACTATATTTTACTTTATATAACATTTTTAAAATAATTAATATTTTTAAGGTTTTACGTAAGGGACTTTAGGTTTACAATAATCTTATTTTTGATATTTATTTTTCAACTATTTTTCATCCAAGTACATATTTTATAAAATTATTTTTTGAATGTATTCATATGAGAATAAAATAATTATAGATTCATTTTATGTTTATTTTTTCTTTTTTTAAATGGTTTTAGAAACTAATATTTTTATATGGTTTGTATGGAACCTTTTGAAAAAAAAAAGACAGAAGGAATGTTCTATTTTAGCATATACAGTGACAGAAAATTTTCTTATTATTGTAACCATTGTTTTAATTTTTGATTACCTAATAATATTTCATATTTTATTCAAATAAAAACACCATTTTCCATTTTTTGTGTATTTTTATATTGAAAAATAGTTTTTTAAACGAAATGGTACTTCAATATCCAAAGATATCTTTCATATGGGTTCAAAAGTGTTTTTAAAAGGGTTTTATAATAAAATGGTGTGAGCATAAAATTTTTTATTCAAGATATTTTACTTTACCATTTTATAGGAAACAATAGTGATACTATTATATCATATATTATGAATTTATCCCCATTATATCTCATAGGTGAGCCCATTATTTCTTATATAATGGGTTGATCCCCATTATAGCTTGTGAAATATCGGTGATCCCAATATTGCTTATATAACTAGTGAGCACCATTATAGCTCTTTAATTCATGAGATAATGATTATTTTCTATAGATAATTTTATTTTAATTAAAATGTATTGTTATTCCAATTATAATGGTTTTTAAAGGGTTTTGTGAATATGATTCACTAAGTTGCTAAAGAGGGTTTTTATTTACTTCCTCTTGGTATTATTGGTTTTGTTTACACAAAAATTATGTGTGTGTTTTTTATAATTTTTTTTGTTTCATACACTCAAATAATGTTTATGATAAATGTAAACATTACATTGGTTTTCCGGTTTTTCACTAGACTAACAGTTTTATTCTTTTTATGTTCCTTACTAATAGTTTTTTTCTCATCCCATAATTTAAAATATTATTTATAGGGTTTAAGGATGGATAAGAGGAGAGAAGAAATATATATTAAATTCATATAGATTTATTATGAAAAGAAATCACGTTTTATTTTAAAAAAATTATATTTTCCAAAAAATGGATTCAGATTAGAATTTTCCACTTTGTATATATATAGGTTTTAAATGTAAGTATTAATTCATAATTAAATAAAAATCTTAACCTATAAGATATATTGGGACATAATAAATTGAAAACTAGTTTAAAGTCACCTGAATATTTAATTTTTATCATTGGGTATATGTAGAAAAACCTATAAAAATCATTTTATAATGATATCTCAACCTTATCCTCATTTTAATCAATTATCTAATCATATGGGACATTTTACTTAAGAATTTCTTAATTATATTTTAATATTTTTAGTGAATTCAATGGTTTTTTCCTCTTTTATAATAAGACACCCTTTCTCTCTTTTCTTTACACAAATTTAACCCATATAGATTAGCCAACTCCTATAAAGGTTTCTTATAAACTTCCATATAAACATATTATATGTTCTTGTATTCATTAAATATCATTTATATGGTTCTTAATAATTGATATAAAGGAGGTCGCCTAAAGAAGAGGTAATTTTCTTACCCAATCTATTTCAACTTATTATTTCGTCCACCTCCTCCAAATCTATGTTATTCATGATAAAATAATAAATTAACTATACTAAATATATTAATATTTTATTATGATTATTAAAAAACCATGATCCACCACCTTTTCATTCAAATGGGAAGTGAAATTATCACACATGTGAATGTGTGGACAACCACCCTACGTAGTGATACAGTTCATTTTTCATCACCATATTTCATGGATGGTTATTATGATGGTTTTTGTGTTTATATAATATTTTTATGATATTTTTATTATTTTATAATTATAATATCATATATACCTTCTTACCTTCCAATCTACTGGAAAATGATATTGTCACTTGTGCGTACATGTGGACTACCACCTCCAATAAGTGATGTAATTCATTTTTCATTTATGATTTTCATACAAGGTAAAAAGTATATATTTAAATATTATATCAAAGTAAAAGGACTTGAACTTACGAAATGTAAATCTCATGAAAAATAGAATAGTTCACACAAGAAAATAATGATTTTAATATGAAATTATTAAAAAATGGGTGTTGAAAAGATATTAGTGGATTATATATGATATTATAAGTATTTAAATGAATCTAGAATATAATTATAATAAATTTAAATTTATTAAATACATGGTTAGATCCCCTTCTAAGAAAGTAAAACTTTAGGTAAGGGATTTTTGTTAAAATCTCAATATTTATCAAGATTGTTTATGATTATGTTTTTTATGATGAAATTTTAAAACCTATATCTAAATAATCCCATAAAATTTATTCTCCTCTTTTTATTTCTACATAAAAAAAATTTTCTTTCATTTTCATAACCATAAGTAATTAAGAGACTTAAATAGTTGTTTTATAGAAAAAATAACTTTAATTGTCTCTTTTATCAAAAAACATTTTTATTCCATGTCCATATTTTGAAAAATAATAAATAATTTTTGTAATAATATCCAATTAATATTTAAATTATCTTTTTGTAAAGTTTTAATTTTTACAAAATACTTCAAAAAGAATACATTATTATTTTTTAATGATGTTCTTTTGACACTTTTCTAAAAAATGTGAAGGGGTATTTGATTTAATGTATATGGAATGATTGTAACTTCCTTCCATCAAGACCAATAAATTATTTTAATATTACTTTATAAAATTATAATATTATTTTTAGGGAAAACCTTTTCTTTAATATTGGTGACATTTTTAGATTAAATTTCAAAATGAAAAGGGTTTTTTCCTCAAGAAATATTCTAGTGATCTTTTAAATGAATTTTTCATCTATGATAACATCTATTTATGTTCACCAATATTTAATTTAAATATGATCCAATTTTACCATATTTATTTATTATATGAATGTTTTGTCATTATGGTGATGAAATTTAAATGAAATCAATTTTCTTTTCCATGGGATAAATTGTGATGAATGTTTTTATGTTATTATGGCATATATATGAGAGATTTTATGATTATATTACATGTAGGACTAGAATTATATATCCCTAAAATACATTGGATAAAAATTAAATTTCCATAAACTTATAGGGTATGTGGTAGGTTATCCAAAGCCCAAAAACAAGAGGTTGCATGGGAGGTTATCATATTCCTGAAAGAGGGTACATAGGAGGTTATTCCATGGATGAAATAGGTACATGAGAAATTATCCCACGCCTAACATTTTATGAATGTCTTCATGGGTATCCTTGACTTAATATTTCCATGATTATAATATTCCTATTTTTATGACAAGTTACTATGCTAATGTCATGTTATTATAGTTCATGTTCTTTGATCCCTTCATGATTTAGGTCTAATGAACTACCAACATTTTTTTAAATGAATCATGTTTATGATATAAGAATTAGTGGGTATTATTTTAAAATTTTATGGTCATGTTCCCATGTGAATTATGATCATGTTATGTTCAAATAATCATTGATATGTCCCTTTTTTACCCTTATTGGGTATCTAATAATACACTTTACTACGTTTTTTTTCAATGATATAAAGAATATTTTATACTGTCATGTGACAAAGAATGATAACAGTTTTGATGAACCAAGTGGGAGATAATGTAGATATTTTATAAATAATTTTTTCAGTAACCAAGTCTCCAAAGACACTAAAACTATATAATTTTGGCATGGATCATTACATTTTATATTGAATATTAATCTATTCAGATGTAATATCTATATATGAAAAGTATGGGTTTTTATATTTGGTATTAAAGTAAGGTTTATTAATTTTAGAATCTAGGATGAAAAAAATTTAGTGATAACCCTTAGGATAATATTATGTGTAGGAGAAAATGCATTGTTATGTTAAAGAAAAGAGTGTAGTTTTCCTAGAAATCCCATATTTTGATATAATAAGTAGACATGGTTTTGGATTATATACATATAAAGTTAATAACCTTAGAAATAGATGTTTGGGTTTATATTGTAAATCATTCTGGTTCATGGTGATTGTACCCTTATAATGAACATGGTTTGACAATATCCAGGGATCTGATTGGGTTAATTTCTATTTTCGTCATCAACCGTCATGAAGAATTTGAATAGATCATAATCATTTATGAACTAGGTTAAACCTAATGTTTCTTTTATTTAAAACAAGTTTCAATTATTTAGACATATTATAAATGATTTTCATGATTATGTGGTTTACCACTATGATTATTGTTTCTCACACTATTATTTTTGTTTTTAGTCAATGGATAAAAATCGAAGGAATTGGGTTAATGTCGAATGTGATGTTCAATTAAATGATATTCCTTCTGATGAACCAAATGTTAGGGGATCTAGAATGAAAAATCCAATTTCTATGCTTAGAAAAATTCCTCAATCCATGATTCTTCTAATATTACAAATAATAAAATAAGGAAAAATCATTCAATTTAGTCTTTCATTAAGAAATATCCACCTTCTTTTAACAGTTTTTTTGATCCAATTGTTTTTTCATAATGAATCAATATAATTAAAAATATATTTTCCATTCTATAATGGTTAATGAATTAAAAATTCAGTTTTTATGTATATCATTTGGAAGGTAAAGTATATCAATAATGGAATCTAATCAAGAACCTGAGTCAATTGGAATAAATTAAATCAATAGAGTGTGATGGTTTTAGAAGTAAATTTCTCAATAATTAGTTTCCTAATATTATTTTCTTAAAATAGAGAAGGAATTCCTTGAGCTATGGTAGAAGGAAGATGAATCCATTGGTTTATGTGAGGGAAATTTTATAACTCATGAATGGTAGACTTTAGTTATTATCATTGAACCAAATAGTAAGATTGATTGATTATTTAGTGGCTTGAAACCAATTATCAAAATTTCACACAGTGCATATAACTACTCAGGATCTAGGTCGTATCCTCTTGTACATGAAAAGTTTTATAATTTAATGACACATGGCATGTAGATTAATCTATAAATAATGTTGAGTCACAAAGGGTCTTCCACTACTGGAAATAAAATATATACCAATGGTTTGAAACTATTGGTATAGGCCTCAAAACTATTGGTATACTATATACCAATGGTTTTGAAAACCATTGGCTATAAAGTCGTTGCAAAAGGCCTATACCAACAGTTTTCCTCTAACTGTTGGTATATGGCACTCTAACGTTCAGTATTCCAATGGCTTTATAGAAACTGTTGGTATATATTTATTCCAATGTTTGATAAACAATTGGGATATATAGATTACATGTAGTTCACTAAGGGTTTCAAACCATTGGTATATAGTATTATCAATGGTTCCTTAAAACCTTTGGGACAAATATTCTGGAAATACACTATACCAATGGTTCAAAACTTTTGGTATAGTGTATTACCAATGATTTACTTAAAACAATGCTAAAAATATTCTCCAAAAACACTTTACAAATGGTTTAAAACCATTGGTATAGTGTTTTTCTAGAAAATAGTAGAGCAGCCACCCATTCCCTCCACTGCATACACATGAAATCACAGCTTACACTGCATACACCTACCAACATAGATGAAAAAAACACTTAAAATTGAACAATTTTCACTTAAAATAGAACAAAAAACACAAAACTTAAAATAGATCAATTTTCACTTAAAATAGCACAGAAAACACCTGCAATATCACATAAAAAAGAGTAGACTCTTCCAACCATGACATGTACCATTACATAGTCTTCCCCATTTCAATTATCACATGACAACCACTCTTCCAAATAACCCATTTCAAATTCTTTGGTGGATAGATCTCATAATGGTGAGAGGAAAATCACATTTCTGAGAGCCCATCATAGTCAGAGTTACACACATCATTGACAGAATTAACACATAATTCATAAGGTTATTACAGAGAGTATAGACATACAACCAGTATACTCATACATCATTAACACATAATTTATAAGTTAATTAAATACAAAAAGAATTAAATTCAGAATTCAGGGGGATGGGGTTGTTCAAGGGTTTGTGGTGGTTGTTCAGGGGTTTGTGGTGGTTGTCCAAGGGGGGTAGGGGTGTCCCGAGGGGTGGGGTGTCTGGGGGACTGGGGGTGTCCCGGGGTGGTGGGGGGGTTGTCCATGGGGGTGACTGGGGTGGGGTGGTGTCTAGGGGGTGCTACCCATGGGTGTGTCTAGAGGGTGGGGTGGTGTCCAGGGGGTTGGGGGGGCTTTCCAGGGGTGGGGGTGTCCAGGGGTGGGGTGGTGTCCAGGGGGGTGGGGTGGTCAAGGGGGTGGGGGCTGTCCAAGGGGGGTGGGTGGTGTCCATGGGGGTGGGGGCTGTTTAGGGGGTGGGGGTTGTCCAGTGGGTGGGGGTGGTCCATGGGGATGGCGGGGATATCCATGGGGGTTAGAGGTTTCCACAGGTGTGGGCAGGGCTATCCAGGGGGTACGGGGTGTCCAGGGGGGTGGGTGGGCTGTCCACGGGGGGGTAGGGGTGTCTAGGGGGTGGGTGGGCTCCCCACAGGGTGGGGGATGTCTACAAGGGGAGTGGTTGTCCAAGGGGTGGGAGGGGATATCTAGGCAGGTGGGAAATGCTATCAACGGGGGTGGCCAGGGCTATCCAGGGGGTCAGGGGTGTCCAAGGGGAGGTCGGGGCTGTCCAGGTGGTACGAGGTGTCCAGCGGGTGGGGGTTGTCCATAGGGGGAGGGGTTGTCCACAGGGGGTGGGTGTGTTGTCCACAGGGGTGGTGGGGATATCCAAGGGGGGTACTGGGTGTCCAGCGGGTGGGGGAGGGATGTCCATCAGGATAGTGGGGGGCTGTCAAGTGTGGCGGGGGTTATTAAGGGTGGGGGGGGGATATCCATGGTTGTGTCTGGGTGGTGGGGGTTCTATCCATGGGGGTGTCCAGGGGGTGGGGTGGTGTTTAGGGTGTGGGCTTTCCATAGGGGTGGGTGGGGCGATCCAGGGGTTACGGGGTGTCCAAGGGGTGGGCAGGCTGGTCACGGGGGGTAGGGGTTTCCAGGGGGGTTGTCAAGCTGTCCAGGGGGGTTGTCAAGTTGTCCACGGGGGTGGGGGTGTCCAGGGGGGGTCCAGGGGGTGGTGGGCTATCCACAGGGGTGGGAGGGGCTGTCTTGGGGGGGCACAGGGTGTCCAGGGGGTGGGAGGGCTATCCACAGGGGTGGGCGAGGCTATCCCGAGGGGTACAGGGTGTCCATGGGTGGGGGCTATCCACAAAGTTATGGGTTTTTCCAGGGGGGGTGGTCGGGCTGTCCATATGGGTGGCGGGGCTGTCCAGGGGGGTACGGGGTGTCCAAGAGTGGGGGGATGTCTAGGGGAGGGGTAAATCAGTCACAACAAATAATTAAGTCAAGCTTTATTATTTATAGATAAAAAATAAAGATAATGTGACCTACCTAATCATGCATGTATTCAGGCACAACAAATCAATAAACATCAAAGGTCAGTAATATCAGTAAATAATGTAGCATATCAATATTTCCCTCATCACCATCATCATCACCCTCACCCTCGTCCTCATCGGAATCCCCATCATCGTCCCCACCCTCCTCCTCACCCTCGTACTCAGCCTCGGCCTCCTCATCACCATGCTCCTCCGCCTCGGCCTCCTCCTCGCCCTCCTCCTCCACCTCGTCCTCCTCCTTGCCCCCCTCCTCCTCTACCTAAGCCTCCTCTTCTCCATGATCTCGACCACCACTAGAAGTTCCACCTAGTGCACCATATATAAAACGCATCAATAACATATATTCATCATAAGTAGTGCTAGCCTCTGGTGGAAGTTTTGGACATAAACCTTCCGTCAGTTTCATAAATACAGTGTTTTCCAAAGAAGACTATTCTACCATATCTGTGGCACATTTTTCATCATGTTCTACATGTTCCTTTACCTGCTGAAACTCAGTGGTACTACAACTCTTACCTGAGGAAGGTCAATACCTCCTCAGAACTATACTCTTCCCAGGTCGGCAGTGTACTCTACAAGGGTACTCATCTCCCAACACCTGATGTAAGTGATAGTTTGGCCCAAACTTTTCACGTTCCTAGGCATCAAGGGTTACTAAACCATCCTGTTACAAATATAAATAGATTAAGTTACAAAATAGAGATTAAAATTTTAAATCTATAAAGTAAAACATACAATCTACTGTTGAGTCGGTTCTTTAGCTTCACTTCAATATTTCTTCTTCCTACTAAAGAAAACAGTTTTGATCGAGGCACACATCCCTCTATATTCAATTTATGCCTCTACAATGACATTTAATGTAGGAAGCCATAATTAAAAATAGTATAAAAAAACATTAATTGCATAACTAAAATTATATAACAACATTAACAATCGAATAAATTATGGAGGAATCACCAGAAAGTGGAGGTCATAAATATATATTAAATACTATCATACCTACTGCCTCTTATGATCTGGCATTGTAGTACGTCCCAATGTGTGGGCGTATTTCTTAGCATCAATTTTTTTTATTTCATTCATATGAATCCTAAATAAAATTCAATAATTATTATTAAAGAAAAAACTGAAAATTTTCATTTAAATACCTCTAATGTGATTAATACCTTAAATTGTCTAGTCATCCAATGAGTAATCATCTTTAGGTACTATTCTAACGAAAAATCATCCACGATTGGGACTGCCTCTAACTGTGTGCCCACTCTAGCACGCTAGCTATTGTATAACTCATGCTTATAAGCTCTCTAAATCTTGCATAAATCTTTTAGACATGCTAGTCGTGCACCCTCACCATCGGGGAAATGAAACAGTAGCTGACACCAAAATATTAATTCATATAAATACAAAAAATTATATATTTCATTAAATACAATGGATTTTTTTACACATATCTATGCATAGTCTTTATCCTTGACTTCATCTGGCAGTTGTCTCTATGAGATCAGGCTGATAAGAATGATGTTAGAGTATCTGGAAAGCGTTGCCAAAAAACTCTGACATTTTTGACCTGATTTTCTAATCATCTGAATATCTTCATTATAGTCCACCATCAACTACGTGTGGTGGTTCCACACTGCACGCATGCGTGTACTCCCCCTCCCCCACCAACTATCAGTAGATGTATCTGTTTTGAAATAAATAAAAATATTTTATCAATACATGTTATAATGAAAATAAATAATGGTGTAAAAATTTGTTAGGGTTGTATAATTATACCTACGGTAGTCTGATCAATGGACACTGCTGGACCTACAGGAAACTAAAGGAACACCGTATACAGAAGGAGTGGGTCCTAATTTATGCTCTCCAGGGATAGACTCTGGAAGAGAAGGAGTCGAAGAAGATAGAATATAAAAGCCCAGAGAGAAGGAAGTAGAAGTATAAGTAAAAGGAGATGACATGGATGGATGGTTGAATGCTGGATTGGTAGTGGGAATCATCATCGGATATGGTACAGAAGGGTGAGGAGGCTCAGATGTAAACGATGGTGAAAAAATAGAAGGCCTAAATATCTAATGTGTCCCTAGAGACACACCGGAATCTTCATGTGGGATGGATGGTATGTCAGTGGGAGGTGTTGGGTCTAATCGGGTACGCCGACCAGATTGTCTATCTCTCGTACCACCCCCCTTCATACGATCACCCTGAGTACTGGGACAACTACAAGGCTTCTCATCAAATAACTGTCACCTAATAGATGGATCCTACAAAAATGTTTAAAACAATTAATCACATGACATTATATATTATTTAATTATATATAATTGTAAAAAAATACTCACTACAGGCACTAGTGGTGGAACGCCTAGCTCAGTCATGCGACGATTATAGTCCATAATCTATTTTTGTCACCTCTTTTCAATTGGTTTAATTTCGTTCATTTGAAAACAAATTTGAAATTAAATTGAAAAGTATAACTAATGTTTAATCCAAAAAACAAAACAAATTGGAGGGAATAGTAGGATTCGTGGATAATTTAACAAACCGTTGTTTTAGGTGAGCATTAAAAAATATATAATGAAGTCAATAAATTATAGCATATAATATAAAGAAATTTAATTTTTAGTAGGATGGTTATTTACTAAGTTTCATCAGTCTATTAGAATCATGGAACATCGATTCAAACATATTCATAAGTGGTAAAGAAATTGTCAAAATTAATGAAACATTTGATTTCTTTAGCCCAGGTAGATAATTCAGGTTTCAATGCATGTTTTTCAGAAGAATACAAACCATCATGTTCATTACCTGGTAAAATGTTAAAGAGAGGTCTTAGAATCCTAAAATTTTTATACAAATCACAATTGAAGCATTGAAATGTTCAACAAGTTAGAAATGTTGGTTTCATAGGTTTGAATATAGTTGAATTTGAAATTAGCAAATGCAGTTCAAATAAAATTGCAACCAATAAACATTAAAAATTCACATAACGGTCAATTTAGATATAATATATTTGTAATTAAAATTAAATCAATTGGAATATTACAAACCTTAACAGCCCAAGTCGAGGTAAACTAAAAGAATTAAGAACATGAATGGATGATTTTATATATTTCCCACCACAACTTTATGTTCATAGTCAACTCTAAAAATTGAGCTATTAGAGTCATCAAAAGTACTAAATAGATATTTTCCAATGGCATTAGGAATGGTCTCAATTCCATCATCACCACCATCAAAAATATGTTAAGGAATTACTTCAATGGTGACACCAAATTCAGGTCAAATATGGTCTTTGACATAAAAATTTTGTTTCTCCATTGATGTCAATATATATAGTTCCTCAGTAGAAAGAGTGTGAGTCATATCAATTACTGGAAATCCACAATAATCAATAAATTTTCCATGCCTCTTCATTGAATGAAACCACTTACATTTCATCAGTGTAACTCTTCTATGAGAATAATAATTCAATATTATTATTTTTTCAATGACTTCATAATAACATACATTTTCAAATCGCTGTCTACCATTTGATGCACTAGCATAACATTCTGTTGGGGAAGTAACCATAAGACCACCATTTTGTGTTCTCATGATCATTTCTCATTCAATGATAATAAATCATTACCCATTGATAACAATTGATTTACAGTCACGAACCACGGTATTTGGACAGAAATCCAAAGCAATTATTTCCTCAGAGATGGAGTCAGCAGTCAAACTCAATACCTGAAATATAAATCAACATTAAACTTAATTAATTATTATTTTAATTATGTTAAACAGTAATATTACTACCTTCAATTTTAACCAAGTAGAAAAATCCTTGCTATGAAAAGTCTCCCTCTTTCTCAAATATAAAGAACGATTATTTCTATTTATCATCGCTTTATATTCCCTATTGATAAAATTATGAATAGTTTAACAGATATATATATATATATAAGATATAAATATAAAATTTACCTACAAGATGTAGTCATTGAACAAATCAAAGTTGTACAAAATTATGTGATGCGCCATCTCCCACTCTTCAATGCGTAATGACGTCAGTGTATATGATCCATGAATTCCTCATGTTTGAGGTAGTGATGCAAAACTGGGTTCAATTTCCTCATACTATTATTCTTCAATTCACATTGGTCTATTCATTCTTGTAGTAAGATAACACAAAAACATAGAGAAAAAATCCATACATTCTTGAGACAAGTAACTGTTCATGATAGAACCTTAGAACTGATTCCTGTTATAGACATAAGACTTTAATATGTACATATTTCTTTCAGTAGGGTACATCCAATGAAAAGAAATAGGTCCTCCGAGAAGTATTTATTTGAAATATTGGCAGTCAGATGAAACATGCATGTGAAAAATAATGGAGGAAATATTTTCTCTAACCCACAAAAAATTAATGAGGCATATGCCTACATTTTTTGCGAGAAACACTTGGAAAACTTATTAGCACAAAGATCTCTAAACAAATGACACAACCGAATAACAACCACCCTTACATCATTGGAAAAAATATGTTGAATTGTTATTGGAATGAACTCATGAAGATGGATGTGATAATCATGAGTCTTGAAAGATTTTAGCTTCAACTCTCATCGGTTGACCCGTTTGGATATGTTGCTTAAATATCCATCAGGAACATTAATAGTCTCTAGTACTTCCAAAAAATGATTTTTTTTCTTTAGGTGTCATCACATAAGAAGCACATAGAAGTTCCCATTTATTTTCACGGATACGCATAAGATTCTATTCTGGTCTGATGCCCCAATCTACCAAGTCACACCAAGACCATAAATCATCTTTTTCCCCTATCATTTAGAAAACTCGAAATCAAAAATTCACATATATTTTTTTCAATGTGAATTACGTCTAAGTAATGACATAACAAATTGGTTACCCAAAAAGTAAAATCAAAGAAGATACTTTTGTTCTTCCAATTGTAATAGGTTTCAGTGGAAACATTCTTTCTCTTTCCATATTTCATTTGACCCTTCCCAAATGAAAAACTAAAATCTTTCAATTCATTAAGAACATCAGTTCCAGACATACGCTGTGGTGGATCATCGGTCTCCATGGTATTTTCAAATATTCGATGATTATTTTTATATGGATGTTCCATTGGAAATAATCATTGAGGTCCCATAAAACTGAAACTACAACAATGTTTCAGTCTTAAAGATTTTGTATTCTTCATTAAAATAGGACATGATAGTTTTCCCTTCGTGATCCATCCAGACATCATTGCATAAGTAGGAAAATCATTGATCGTCCACATAAGCACAACACACATCTGTAAAATGTCTATCTTAACATGCATCACATGTGCACACACCCACATCCCAAAATAATTTTGTACTCTTTTATCTAAAGCTCTTCATGTATAAGTCTAGATCATTTCTAGGATTATAAGGGTAATATATGAGTATACTCATGAAATTGAATGGTGTTTTCATACACAACCATGGGAGGGAGATTATAAATGTGCTATAAAAATTTATCATATGTTGCATGTGACGTAATCATCC